>CM053033.1:49887218-50267218 GCA_028564925.1 Lithobates sylvaticus
CGAAAAAAAGGGTCCTGTCCGATTTTGGGCTGAATGCGATGCGAATTCAGCCATACTATCTGTATGGCTGAATTTGCATCGCACAGAGATCGCATATGATTTGAACTGCAGTGCGGTGCGAATCATATGCGATCTCCCGCACCGCAGCAGTCTGAACCGGGCCTTAATCCCAGACCCAATATCATTTATAAAGGTATTAAAAAGTAAGGGTCCCAGCACTGAACCTTGGGGTACACCACTGATAACCTTATACCAGGGGTCTCAAACTCAAATTACCTGAGGGCCACAGGACAAATTTTCACATCCAATGGGGGCCGCATGCAAACTGTCCTTTCCCCCAGCATTAGTGTCAGCGGACGCAATATTAACCCCCAGCACTGGTGTCAGCAGACACAATATTAACCCCCAGCACTGGTGTCAGCAGACACAATATTAACCCCCAGCACTGGTGTCAGCGGACACAATATTAACCCCCAGCACTGGTGTCAGCAGACACAATATTAACCCCCAGCACTGGTGTCAGCAGACACAATATTAACCCCCAGCACTGGTGTCAGCGGACACAATATTAACCCCCAGCACTTGTGTCAGCAGACACAATATTAACCCCCAGCACTGGTGTCAGCGGATGCAATATTAACCCCCAGCACTGGTGTCAGCGGATGCAATATTAACCCCCAGCACTGGTGTCAGCGGATGCAATATTAACCCCCAGCACTGGTGTCAGCGGACACAATATTAAACCCCAGTATTACCCCCTACACTCCACAAATAACCCCCCCCCCCACAATCCACTTCACAAATATCCCCCCCTTTACACTCCACAAATACCACCCCCCCTACACACACACACACATACTCCACAAATACCCCCTCTTCACAAATTTCAACCCCAGTCACGCAACTAAGGACTCTGCTCAGCCTCTGTGTGATGGCTCACTTACCTCTCCTCCTGGCAGTCAGCTGGTGGCCTGATCTTCTGTCTCCCAAGTCCTCTCCTCCTGTCAGGTCCTGGCTTCATCACAGGCCTAGTGGCGGGGCACCCTGAGAACGCCACAGTCCTCCGCCCTGAGGTGGCAGCAGGACCCTGGATCCGGGGCGGTGTTCTGTCGAAGTGCCTGCTATCGAATAGTGCCCGGGACGAGCTGCGTATCCGCCGTACTTAATAGCACAACAGCTGATTTTACGATCAGCTGTTGTGTCGGCGAGACGGTGCCTGCACACAATAGCCAACTGAAGACATTTTTCAGTCAGATTGTACATCGTGCTGCCGAGGCACGTTCATGTAGGTGAGGGGCGGAATTTAACGTGAAGGGCGCGGATGTTTTCAATGATGGCCAGTGCTGCAAACATGGGGGCGGAATTTTTAATGATGCCCAAACAAATCTGCTAAACACATCTTTATCTGCTATTCTTCCCGGAGGGCCTATTTAGCTAGCTAAACATTTAAAATTCTGCCACCATCTTTGCAGCAGTGGTCATCCTTGAAAACATCTGCCCCCTTCATGTTAGATCAGCGCTGGCCTTCAACCAAAACAGCCCCTCCATGTTAAATTCCGCCCCTCACCTACATCAATGTGCCTCGGCACAATCTGACTGAAAATTGTCTTCAGCCGGCTATTGTGCGCAGGTGCCGTCTCGCTGACACAACAGCTGATCATAAAATCAGCTGTTGTGCTATTACGTACGGCGCATTTTGAGTTTTTGTGTCCTTGATTTCCTTTTTTACATATTCTGTTATATTCTTTGTAACATTTAAACGACACTAGTGTTCTTTCATTTTTATTTTATTTTTTAAAAGCTCTTTTCTTATTGTTTATAGCTTTTTTTAATTTTGGCCGTGAGCCACATAGGTTTTATTTTTAGCCTTTTAAACTTCTTGCCCATGGGAATATACTTTGTTCACAAACAGTCACTTTGAAGAATTCCCATTTCTGTTCTGTGCCCATTGATGTCAATATTCCCTCCCAGTCCAAGTCCTGGAGAGCAGCCCTCCTCCTTGGAAAATTTGCTCTCTTGAAGTTAAGTGTTTTTATCTTTCCCGTATGTGATTTTTGCTTACAGCTAACATCAAATAATCATGTTATGGTTACTGCTACCAAGATGTTCCCTTTATATGATCATTACTAATAAGCTCTGCATGGTTTGAGATTACCAGGTCCAACAGAGCATCATTCCTAGTTGGGGCCTCAATAAACTGGACCATAAAATTGTCCTGTAATAGGTTTATACATTTTTGCCCTTTAACTTTCCCAGCAGTGCCATTACTCCAGTCAATTTCTGGGTAGTTAAAATCCCCCATTATTATCACTGTCCCAGCCCTTTCCATCTGTGCAAGGAGCTGAGTATCCACATCCTCATTAACATTGGGTGGTCTATAACAAACTCCAATGATTAACTTAGAACTACGCACATCCATATGCAGTTCCACCCATAATGCTTCAGACTCATCACACTCTCCATCAACCAGGTCCTCTTTCACACTCGCTTTTAGATCACTTCTCCCATAGAGACAGACCCCGCCAACTTTTCCTTTTTACCCTGTCTCTCTGAAAGAGTGCATAGTCAGGAATGTTAATAGCCCAGTCATGTGAGGAATGAAGCCAAGTTTCAGCAATACCGATTACATCATAGCTCTCCTCGTGCACCAGAGCTTCAAACTGCTTGGCAGACTTTTGGCATTGGTGAACACTTTAATGCATTATTACATTTTTCTCTGGTGTTTTTCATATCTTGTTTAGTAGTACAAATGGCACTATAATTTCCAATGGTTGTTTGCAACATGGGAACTTTCTTATCACCTGCCATAACCCTCTCCCCATCTATCCCCATTCCACCCTCCATTAATGTCTGACCCTTAACTGACCTGTCTGCCCGATGGAATTATAGTTCACCCTCCGCCCCTTAATCCTAGTTTGTGTGTGTGTGTGTGTCCCCTGTGTACAGGAGAGTGACAGTGTGTGTGTCCCCTGTGTACAGGAGAGTGGCAGTGTGTGTGTCCCCTGTGTACAGGAGAGTGGCAGTGTGTGTGTCCCCTGTGTACAGGAGAGTGGCAGCGTGTGTGTCCCCTGTGTACAGGAGAGTGGCAGTGTGTGTGTGTCCCCTGTGTACAGGAGAGTGGCAGTGTGTGTGTCCCCCTGTGTACAGGAGAGTGGCAGTGTGTGTGCCCCCCTGTGTACAGGAGAGTGGGAGTGTGTGTGTGTGTGTGTGTTTCCCCTGTGTACAGGAGAGTGGCAGTGTGTGTGTCCCCCTGTGTACAGGAGAGTGGCAGTGTGTGTCCCCCTGTGTACAGGAGAGTGGCAGTGTGTGTGTCCCCCTGTGTACAGGAGAGTGGCAGTGTGTGTGCCCCCCTGTGTACAGGAGAGTGGCAGTGTGTGTGTGTGTGTGTGTTTCCCCTGTGTACAGGAGAGTGGCAGTGTGTGTGTCCCCCTGTGTACAGGAGAGTGGCAGTGTGTGTCCCCCTGTGTACAGGAGAGTGGCAGTGTGTGTGTCCCCCTGTGTACAGGAGAGTGGCAGTGTGTGTGTCCCCTGTGTACAGGAGAGTGGCAGTGTGTGTGCCCCCCTGTGTACAGGAGAGTGGCAGTGTGTGTGTGTGTGTGTTTCCCCTGTGTACAGGAGAGTGGCAGTGTGTGTGCCCCCCTGTGTACAGGAGAGTGGCAGTGTGTGTGCCCCCCTGTGTACAGGAGAGTGGCAGTGTGTGTGTGTGTGTGTGTGTGTGTTTCCCCTGTGTACAGGAGAGTGGCAGTGTGTGTGTCCCCCTGTGTACAGGAGAGTGGCAGTGTGTGTGTCCCCCTGTGTACAGGAGAGTGGCAGTGTGTGTGTCCCCCTGTGTACAGGAGAGTGGCAGTGTGTGTGCCCCCCTGTGTACAGGAGAGTGGCAGTGTGTGTGCCCCCCTGTGTACAGGAGAGTGGCAGTGTGTGTGTGTGTGTGTGTGTGTGTGTCCCCTGTGTACAGGAGAGTGGCAGTGTGTGTGTCCCCTGTGTACAGGAGAGTGGCAGTGTGTGTGTCTCCTGTGTACAGGAGAGTGGCTGTGTGTGTGTCCCCTGTGTACAGGAGAGTGGCTGCTGTGCTGACATGTCCTCATATATACATAGGACGCAGTGTATACACTGTACATGGCCATCCTAAAGAGGGATCCGAGGCTGACTTCCTGGCAGAGCACACTATGCGGAGGGGTAGCTGGAGTACTGAGCCGCACAGCCACCGCCCCCCTGGATGTGGTGAAGATTCTTACACAAGTAGGCACCTACCACTCCAAGCAAGGCTTCATCAATACATTCCAACTGGTGTACAAAGCAGAGGGGCTCCAAGCGTTCTGGAAGGGAAACCTGACTGCATGTGTGCGCCTGTTTCCGTACAGTGCGGTTCAGCTATCAGCCTATCACAGGTAAGTGCAACATGATGAGCTCAGTGGGGCTGGGTTTCCCTGGGGGTGTACTGTCATTTGTGTTTTTCTCCTATTCCTTCTAAATCATGCCTGCCAGCCCTGACACATAAATGGTGTGCCTCGGCTAGCCCACACTAGTTCAATAAGGCCAATCTTTTTAGCATTATTTGTAGCAATGTGATTTTCGAATGGGGGAATTTCTTTTGTTAACCTGATGCATGTTGATGTTAAAGAGGAAGTAAACTTCCATCTTTAACTTTTACCTATAGGTAAGCCTATAATGAGGCTTTCCTATAGGTAGTGTAACCATCTCCTAAACGTGCGCCATTTAGGAGATATTTACTGTACATGCAGCCAGTGAAATCCCTGGCACATGCTCTCTGAAGGAACCCTTTCTTCAGAGCCCTGTGCCATGACCGGCGGCCCCCACGTGCATGCACAGGAGTGATGTCATCGCTGCTTTGGCCAGTCACAGAGTCCACGAACTCGGTAAGGAAGACCGGGGGAAGATGGATGCCAGCTCCAGCGATGACATTGCATCGCTAGAAGGCTTAGTTTTGAGGTAAGTCTCAAATAATGTGCTAGTATGCGATGCACATTACGCCTTTGCCTTGCAGGTAAACAATACCTTATCAAGTATACACCTAATGATGGCCATACACGCTTCAATAAATGATTGATTTATTTTCCAAATACCTTTCATGAAAGGAATAAAAAATAATCTGCCACACACCAGGAAGTGGGTTTGACCAATAATTGGAAGATTTGATCATAAATTGTCAGTCGTATCTTTTGTTTCTGACACGCAATCTCGTAATTTGGTTGATTATATTTGTGAACTAAGCATTTCAGTGCTGCTGATTGATGCAAAACCATCCATAATTTCCGCTCTGACCAGTAAGCCCAGTTTCACACAATGGTGTGGGGTGGATGCCGCTCTCCTGGGCCAGCAGATGTAAGATAAGCGTAAGACCCCATACACACACACACACACACACACTATACAACTTTTGTTGTCTGATTTCCTTTAGATTTACCAAAACCATGTAGTGCAAGGGCCTGCCTGATTTCATACATATTGAAACTCTAAGTTTTAAGTTTGGTTTTAAAATTATCCGCTGGACTTGGCAGTCGTAGGCTAGTCCGCCGGACTTTTGAAATGAACGGACTTGCGCTCATCGGCAAGTCCGTTCATTTAGCATGTGACTTCAGGTACGTAGCTAGCGTAGGCAGTGAATGCCGGCGCGCTAGCTCCGTCACCTGGCATGGATTTAAAGGGTCTCCCCACGCCGAAAAACTCAGATCCTTATCCGAGCACGCAGCCCGGCAGGCCAGGAAAGGGGTGGGGACGAGCGAGCGCCCCCCCCCCTCCTGAGCCGTACCAGGCCGCGTGCCTCAACATGGGGGGTGCCCTGGGGCCCCCCCACCCCAAAGCACCTTGTCCCCATGTTGATGAGGACAAGGGCCTCTTCCCGACAACCCTGGCCGTTGGTTGTCGGGGTCTGCGGGCGGGGGCTTATCGGAATCTGGGAGCCCCCTTTTATAAGGGGGCCCTCAGATCCCGGCCCCCCCCCCTATGTGAATGAGTATGGGGTACGATGTACCCCTACCATTCACCTAAGGTGTAAAATGTAAAGTAAAAAAACACACACTTTTGAAAAAATATTTTATTGCACAGCTCCGGGGGTCTTCTTCCGTCTTGGGGGTCTTCTCGCCGGACTCCTCCGCCATTTACCTACCTCTTTTACCGAGCGGAGAAGTCCGGCTTCACATGAGCATGTGACCCTGTCCCCTTGTCCCTATATAAGTCCCAGCACAGCGCGGCTCTGCCATTCCGGCCAGAGAGAAGAAGACCAGACCCCCAAGACGGAAGAAGACCCCCGGAGCTGTGCAATAAAATATTTTTTCAAAAGTGTGTGTTTTTTTTACTTTACATTTTACACCTTAGGTGAATGGGTAGGCGCACGGCCCCCCTTTCCCCAGGGCACCCCCCATGTTGAGGGCACGCGGCCTGGTACGGCTCAGGAGGGGGGGGGGGCGCTCGCTCGTCCCCACCCCTTTCCTGGCCTGCCGGGCTGCGTGCTCGTGTAAGGGTCTGAGATGGATTTGGGGGGACCGCCACGCCGTTTTTTGGCGTGGGGAGTCCCTTTAAATCCATGCCAGGTGACGGAGCTAGCGCGCCGGCATTTACTGCCTACACTAACTACGTATACCTAAAGTTACGTTCCAAATGAACGGACTGCTCCGTGTGTGGGCAAGTCCGTTCATTTTCAAAAGTCCCGCAGACTTTGTCCAGCCCCGGACCAATTTGCAGCCAAAGGACCAGGCCCCTTTTTGCGATTCGCCACTGCGTCGCTTTAACTGACAATTGCGCGGTCGTGCGACATACCTCCCAAACAAAATTGGCGTCCTTTTTTTCCCACGAATAGAGCTTTCTTTTGGTGGTATTTGATCGCCCCTGTGGTTTTTATTTTTTGCGCTATAAACAAAAATAGAGCGACAATTTTGAAAAAAATGCAATATTTTTTACTTTTTGCTCTAATAAATATCCCCAAAAAATATATAAAAAACATTTTTTTTCCTCAGTTTAGGCCGATACGTATTCTTCTACATATTTTTGGTAAAAATCGCAATTAGCGATTATTGATTGGTTTCCGCAAAAGTTATAGCGTTTACAAAATAGCTTTTATAGCATTAATAACTAGTTTTATAGCATTTTTATTAATATTTTTTTTTTTTTTTTTACTAGTAATGGCGGCGATCAGTGATTTTTATTGTGACTGCGACATTATGGTGGACACATCGGACATTTTTGACACATTTTTGGGACCATTGTCATTTATACAGAAATCAGTGCTATTTAAATGCACTGATTCCTATGTAAATGACAGTGAGGGAGTTAACCACTAGGGGGCGGAGAGGAGTTAGTGTGACGTGTGTGTGTGTGTTTTTTTTTTTTTTTTTTTTTTTTTTTTACAGTAGGGGGCGTGGCTGAGGTCTGACGTCACTGATCGGCTTTCTCGATGACAGGGAACAGCCGATTAGTGACAGGCAGTGTAGGAAGCGCGGGGGAGAGGTTTGTTTACACAGACCTCTCCCCGTTCTTCAGCTCTGTGACCTGATCGCGAGACACCAGCGGTGATCGGGTCTGCTGGTCCCGCGGCCGTGGTCACGGAGCTCCCGACCGGGTCGCGAGCATGACCCCACGGCTAGGCAAGTAAAGGGGACGTATATATACGTGCTTTTGCCTAACCGTGCCATTCTGCCGACGTATATGTGCGGGAGGCGGTCGGGAATCGGTTAATGTCTAAGAACAGAGATCACCTTTAATGGCCTGTATACACGATCAGAAAATCATACAAAAAATACAGTTTTCAAAGTGATCGTACGATAATCTGATCGTTAGTACACAGCTCAATAGCCGATCACGACAGTTCATCCGATATTATCCGATGGGACAAGCATGAAAATCTTTCTCGTATGATGCCAGTTCTTACGATTTTTGTTTTAATCAGTACAGTTGTCATTACGAAAATAAAACACATTACATTACTTCCGAATTTTTATTCTGTCTTACAAGAATTTTCATCACTTTAGTAAACCCTTCATTTTCCAATGAGACAAACATGCAAAAAACCCTGAATGATCATTTGACCGTTAATCTCATTGTGTGTACCAGGCATTAGTCTGCCCTCTGGTTGCATAGTTGGCATTGGTTCTGTTTATATCCTCCATGACAGTGAGTTACTGCAGGTTAGATGCCTTTCCAACAAGGGAGGGCTCAGCACTCACAACACCTCCTTGCCAGCCAATGAGGATGTGAGCTGGTCATATGAGGCAGATACACACAACGTGACACCAAGCACTAGACATGATATGAATCTGCTTTCCCAGGCTGCTTCCTGTCATTGATTATGTGGATATATGACTGTCCTTTTCTAAGTAGTCAAACGTTCTGCTGAGGGCTTATTGATTCACATGTTACATTGTGAGTACTACATGAATACAAGAAAAATCAAAAGCGCTCACGTACTCCAGCTGTTATGTCATTTACTGCATTTCACTGTGCAGGCAGAATACATGGATGGACTTTGTACGGCTGATATACTATAGTGTATGAAAATATGAGGGGTTGTAAAGGTTCGTTTTTTTATTTTCTAAATATGTTCCTTTAAGCTAGTGCATTGTTGGTTCACTTACCTTTTTTCTTCGATTTCCCTTCTAAATGTTTTTTTTCTTTGTCTGAATTTCTCACTTCCCGTCTCTCCTCAGTAAACTTCACACCATCATCCGAGTGGTGTTTAGTCAGCCAGAACAGCTTACTGAAGAGGAACAGGAAGTGAGAAATTCAGACAAAGAAAAAAAACATTTAGAAGGGAAATCGAAGGAAAAGGTAAGTGAACCAACAATGCACTAGCTTAACCACATGCCGACCGGGCCTTAGCTGAAAGACGGCTACAGCGCGGTCGGCTTATCCTGAGTGGATGTCCTACGGACGTCCTCCCAGAAACTTGCCCCTGGGGCGCGCACTCGGTCACATCGGTGAGGACCCGGCCCATCACGGATCACGGTAAAAAGCTGATAGGAGGCCGTTTACCGCGTGATTGCTCCGTCAAATGACAGAGCGGTCACATGTACACAAACCGATCGGTACAGTGAGAGGGGAGAAGCGGAAAGGGATGAGATGGGACCAGCGCTGTGGGCTGGATGTGTAGTGCCCACACCGCTGGTCAGTGACAGCAATATTCTGCCACCACTGTGCAATACACTGCCTACTCTGCCACCACTGTGCAATGCTCTACCACCACTGTGCAATACTGCAATACTCGCCAATACTCTGCAATACATTTTAATAGAAACAAAGAATTTTATTTTATTTTTTCACCAAATTTTCTGTATTTTTTTATTTATAGCGCAAAAATTTAAAAAATCCAGCAGTGATTAACCACTTTCAGACCGGACCAATTTGCAGCCAAAGGACCAGGCCCCTTTTTGCGATTCGGCACTGCGTCGCTTTAACTGACAATTGCGCGGTCGTACGACGTGGCTCCCAAACAAAATTGACGTCCTTTTTTTCCCACAAATAGAGCTTTCTTTTGGTGGTATTTGATCGCCCCTGCGGTTTTTATTTTTTGCGCTATAAACAAAAATAGAGCGACAATTTTGAAAAAAATGCATTATTTTTTACTTTTTGCTATAATAAATATCCCCAAAAAATATATTAAAAAACATTTTTTTTCCTCAGTTTAGGCCGATACGTATTCTTCTACATATTTTTGGTAAAAAAATCGCAATAAGCGATTATTGATCGGTTTGCGCAGAAGTTATAGCGTTTACAAGATAGGGGATAGTTTTATAGCATTTTTATTAATAATTTTTTTTTTATTAGTAATGGCGGAGATCTGCGTTTTTTTTTTTTTTGTGACTGCGACATTATGGCGGACACATCAGACATTTTTGACACATTTTTGGGACCATTGTCATTTTTACAGCAATTAATGCTATTTAAATGCATTGATTCCTGTAAAAATGACACTGGCAGTGAAGGGGTTAACCACAAGGGGCCAGTGTAGGGGTTAAGTAGGCCTAGGGGTGTGTTTCTTACTGTGGGGGGGCGTGGCTGTCAGCTAGTGAATGCTGATCTCTGCTCCAATCACAGGGAGCAGAGATCGGCGTCACTAGTTGCTAGGCAGAACGGGGAGATGCTGTTTATCTCGGCATCTTCCCGTTCAGCCGTCCCGTGAGACGATCGCGGATGTCCTCGCGGCGATCGAGTCCGCGGGGACCGCGATCGGACTCATGGGGGTCCCGACCGCCGCGGGAGTGCGCCGCTCCCGGAGCGCTCCCGATGGCACGGACAGGCAGAAAGGAGGGACTTATATATACGCCCTCCTGCCTGTACGTGCCATTCTGTCGACGTACATCTGTGTGCGCCGGTCGGCAAGTGGTTAAATACCACCAAAAGAAAGCTCTATTTGTGTGAAAAAAAGGACACAAAATTTATTTGGGTACAGTGTTGCATGACTGAGTAATTGTCATTCAAAGTGTGAGAGCACTGAAAGCTGAAAATTGGTCTGGTTAGCAAGGGGGTTTAAGTGCCCAGTGGGTAAGTGGTTAAAGGAACCTATTTAGAAAATAAAAAATGAACCTTTACAACCCCTTTAACCCACATATGCAGACACGTGATTCTATTGCAGCCTCCCAGTTCATCTTATTTATTTTAATAAATCAGCCTCTTTGTGCGCAAATGGCTTTAACAGTCAATGACCGTATAGAAATGGATGTATCCTTTAACTGGCCACATCGGCTGCATCTTGTGGGCAGATCTGTAGGTTGATATGGGATCTGCCATTGCTTTCTCTATGTATGGCCGGTGTAAGGTCTGTTAAAGATATCTGTGCACACATCTGTCCAGTATCAGCGGCTATGTTACATACAGATTTACCAACCTGTTTGCTGCCTAAAGTAACCACATTTAAATGGAATATGTGCCTAATATGTATGAATGTGGGATAAGGACCATAGATTGTAAGCTCCTTGAGATCAGAGACTGACGTAAATGTACAATATGTAAAGTACTGCATACATTTCCGGTACTCTAAAAATCCCTCTAATAAATATGTGATCATTCTAGTTATGGAAAAAAAACTTGTTCTGAACAAAGACACATTTTTACTAAAAAGAAAAAAAAAAAAGCCACAAGCAAGTGGTTATGTTGTGTTTGTCACAGGACTATGTATCATCACATCCTGTAGTTTTAAGCAGAATTCAGTCATGTGATATTCCAACATTTCAGAAATCTCTTAGCACAGTTTAATTCTTGTTGCTCAGGCAGATATACTGTACATGCTATGTACAGAGTTAGGCCTTATTTTTACAGAGCAATCCATGTAACACGTAAAAACCCAGTTAATGAGCTGAAAATGCTAGATAGAAAAACACTGTGGTTGTGCTAAAATGATCAAATCCACCTTAAGGCCGGCTTCACACTGGGGCGGTGCGGGCGGCGACGGTAAAGCAGCGCTATATTTAGCGCTGCTTTACCGTCGTTTTAGCCACGGTATGCGGCCGATAGCCGGGTGGTTTTAACCCCCGCTAGCGGCCGAAAAAAAAAAGGGTTAAAATCCCCGCAAAGCGCCGCGGTATCCCCACGGTGTCCCATTGATTTCAATGGGTAGGAGCGGTGAATGCGCCGCTCCAAATATGCTGCTAGCAGGACTTTTTTTACCGTCCTGCTAGCGCCACCGCTCCAGTGTGAAAGCCATCCGGCTTTCACACTGGAGTGAAAGGACCGCTTTTTTCAGGAGCTACACAGGCGCTACTTTTAGCGCTGTAGCTCCTGAAAAACGCCCCAGTGTGAAAGCACCCTAAGGTGGCCATAGATGGATCGAAATTGGACCAGTTCAGCAGCAACCGGAAGGATTTCGATCCATATGTGGCCATCTCTGTTCCTCTGAAGTGAATCAGAATTGAATCTTTAGGTTGACTTCTGTCCAGTGGTAATGTTGGGAAAACTTTTGTTGATTTTTTTAGAGGCTGCAGCCGCTGATCAATGTAACCTGACAGACGGCCATACACTATTGGATTTTTTTCATTCATCCCGCAAGACAAATTCCTCCATCCATACAATACAGTGCAAACGGCAGAATCTTTAGCAAGGCTACTGTGTCCAGACAGTTGGCACCAGCTGCTTTTAAAATACCAAAACAGTGGCTGCATCTGATTGGATTTTTCGGTCAAAGGATGTTGGGCGGGAAGGGGCCAGCAGGGGCACCCACTAGGGGGATTTCCTTCAGTTCATCAGGAACCAGGCAAATTACAAACCGTTCATGGCCAGCTTAAGTACTGACACTGTTTGAGAGACAGTAAGCTTTGTACATGGATTCTGGTAGGCATTGTTGAATATCTGCAGTAAAGTCAGGCAGCGTTTGCTTTATTGCTTATATACTTCAATGGGTTTCCCATTTATCCCAGGAGCCTAGGTATTTAAGAAGCTGTCCCTAGTAAAATGGGATTTCCATATAGACCATGAGATTACTACTTTAAAAGGATAACGGTGTGCTAGGGCACTAGGGAGAAAATATGACCCCCCCCCCCATACTTGGCAGCACTGAGTATTTCACAGTGGTGCAACAAAATGGCCCTGGAACTTGGTAAATGTGGGTAAGTGTGTGTGTAGCAGGGTGAACTTTCATGAGATTGATACAAATTATTCTGACTTTTAAATCCGTGGAATAAAAAGTATGTCCCCACCAAGTTCTTTAACTACTTCAGCCCCGGACCAATTTGCAGCCAAAGGACAAGGCCCCTTTTTGCGATTCGGCACTGCGTCGCTTTAACTGACAATTGCGCGGTCGTGCGATGTGGCTCGCAAACAAAATTGGCGTCCTTTTTTTCCCCCACAAATAGAGCTTTCTTTTGGTGGTATTTGATCACCTCTGCGGTTTTTATTTTTTGCGCTATAAACAAAAAAATAAAGCGACAATTTTGAAAAAAATTCAATATTTTTTACTTTTTGCTAAAAAAATATCCCCCAAAAATATATAAAAAAAAGAAAAAATTGTCCTCAGTTTAGGCCGATACGTATTCTTCTACATATTTTTGGTAAAAAAAAAATCGCAATTAGCGATTATTGATTGGTTTGCACAAAAGTTATAGCGTTTCCAAAATAGGGGATAGTTTTATAGCATTTTTATTAAGATATTTTTTTTTTTTTACTAGTAATGGGGGCGATCAGAGATTTTTTTTTTATTGTGACTGCGACATTATGGCGGACACATCGGACATTTTTGACACATTTTTGGGACCATTGTCATTTATACAGCAATCAGTGCTATTTAAATGCACTGATTCCTGTGTAAATGACACTGGCAGGGGAGGGGTTAAGTATGTCCGGTGTGTGTTTTTTTTACCTTAGGGGGCGTGGCTTGGCGTGTAACATCACTGATCGTCTTTCCCTATGACCGGGAACAGACGATCAGTGACAGCCTCACTAGGAAGCACGGGGAGAGGTTTGTTTACACTTACCTCTCCCCGTTCTTCAGCTCTGTGACCCAATCGCGGGACACCAGCGGCGATCGGGTCCGCAGGTCCCGCGGCCACGGAGCTCAGGACCGGGTCGCGCGTGCGACCCACGGCTGGGCTCTTAAAGGGCAACATACCTGTACGTTGATGTGCCCAGCCGTGCCATTCTGCCGACGTAAATGTGCAGGAGGCGGTCCTTAAGTGGTTAAACTTGGCATTGAAAATGCTGAACTGAAAAAAGTGTCCTCTGGTCACATGATATCGGCTATTCAACCCCTTCTCAGTTTACTAGAAAGAAATGGCTGTTATTGCTGCCTTTGTCATTGGGGAGATTTCCCATCACTTCCATTTTCTTCAGACGCCCATCAAATAGACCGGAAGTGTGGGGAAATCCCCCAGAAAGTGAGACTGATACCAGGAAAAATGTGGGCTTTGTATGAAAAAGGTATTTACAGATACCTGACGACATACCAACTTCCCTAGTTGTATGCTTGTTCCAGGTAAGTGACTTGATGCCATGGATCAGCATACTAGACTGGCTATTTTGCTGTTTTTTATTAGACTTAAATTTATTTTTCTATGAATTATTTAATATGTGAATGATACAAATATCACCTGTTTACCTCTGTACTGCTTTGTGTTTTCGCCATAGGCTATCAGTGCTGTTTATGGATGATTTAGGACAAATCTCACCAAGTAAAGCCATTCTAGCTGGAAGTGTGGCAGGAATGCTGGCAGCTATAGTCCTCTATCCTACTGATGTCATCAAGACCCGACTTATTGTACAGAACAGCTTGGAACCCACATACAGAGGGATCATTCATGCACTATACACTGTGTACTATCAGGAAGGATTCCGACCGTTATATCGAGGGGTGTCACTTTCAATTCTTGGTATGTCATTTTTATTAATATTACATTGCAAATTATTCCATTCACAGTGTAAAGGAAAGTTATAACTACAGTTTTGTTTTTTATTTTGCTATCTGAATAACATTGGGGAGATTTCCCCACACTTCCATAATCAAAACAGGAAGTGAGAGGAAATCTCTCCAAACTGAAAAAATCTGTGATTGTTACCAGGGTCATCAGAACCAGTGTCTCAGTTGGAGGATTTGGTGACAACCCAGAATTTGGGAATTTTCTTTTACTCTTGGTAATAATAAACACAGAACAAATCTCTCTAGCCGGAGCAAACACAGCAATAAAAACCTGACAAGTGTATTAATCCCTATCTCAATCCCATCCAAAAAAAAAGATTTTGACTTTAGCTACACTTTAATGTCTGCAAGTTAACCACTTAACCTCTGGAAGCTTTTACCCCCCTCCTGACCAGGGTTTTTTTTTTTTTTTTTTGCAATTTGGCACTAATTTGCTCTACTTTACTTTAACTGGTAATTGTGCAGTTGTGCAACGCTATACCCAAACTAAATTTGTGTCCCCCCCCCACAAATAGAGCTTTATTTTTGGTGGTATTTGACCACCACTGGGATATTTATTATTTTTATTTTTTTTGCGATATAAACAAAGACCGCAAATTTTGAAAAAAGACAAAACCAATATTTTCTACTTTTTTGTTATAAAAAATGTCCAATAAACTCAAATTTTGTCATACACTTAGGCCAAAATTTATTTGGCTACATGTCTTTGGTAAATTCCCAAAAAGCGTAATATTGATTGGTTTGCGCAAAAGCTACAGTGAGGGGGGAAAAAGTATTTGATCCCTGCTGATTTTGTACGTTTGCCAACTGACAAAGAAGTGATCAGTCGTCTATAATTTTAATGGTAGGTTTATTTTAATAATGAGAGATAAAATATCCAGAAAAACGCATTTCAAAAAAGTTATAAATTGATTTGCATTTTAATCACCTCAATACAGGGCGCTTACACCCCCTTCTTGCCCAAGCCATTTTGCAGCTTTCAGGCACTGGGCACAGATAGGCGGCACTTGTGGGCACAGATAGGCAGCACTGGTGGGCAGCACTGATGGGCATTGATGGGCAGCACTGACTGCTGGCACTTTTGGGCACTGGTGCCAGTTGTGGGCACTGGTTGGCACTGATTGCTGGCAGTGGCATTGCATGCACTGGTGGGCACTGATGATCATAGCCTTTTAAAAGCTTTGACAGGTTACCACTTTAGATGGACAGAGGAGGTCTACTACTAAAATGACTGCCCTCAATCTGACGTTCGCCGTGATACCTCACATGCATAGTTCAATGGCTGTTTACATACGACACAAGACCGATGCTTGCGTTTGCCTTTGCGCATGGGGAGACGGTGCTTATAACTTTCTATTTTTTTTTTAGACTGTCACTTTTTTTATTTTAACTTTTATTGTTATCACAGGGAATGTAAATATCCCCTATGATGGCAACAGGTAGTGACAGGTACTCTATATTTAAAAAAAATGGGGTCTATTAGACTCTCTAGATCTCTCCTCTGCCCTTAAAGCATCTGACCACACCAAGATCAGTGTGATGAGATGCTTTCCCAAGTTCTCAATGGCGCTGTTTATATCCGGCGAAACCGAAGTGATGAAATGTTTGTAGCTTCCAGTTTTTTTAGGCCATAGAGGTGGTAGGAGCCATTCCAGTCTCCGATCAGCTCTATGGTCAGTTGGCGGAACCACCAGCTGCATTCTCGGGTTCCTCGATGGGACAGGAGAGCCAGAGAAAATCTCTGAAGGCGGCAGGGAGATGTAAAAGCAGTCTAGTGGCTAATTGGCCACTAGTATTGCTTTTACATAAAAGCTGACTGCCAGCTGAAAAAAACGATACCAAGATGATGCCTAAACCTGCAGGCATCATCCCAGTATAACCACTTAAAGTCCAGCGACATACCAGTATGTTACTGGTCCTTGTTGGGCATATATTGTAATGTTTGTATTTTTTTTTTTTTTTTTATGCAGCCTATGTGTTGATGTGATTGAAGAAATCTCTGCCAGAAAAAGTGTGTGGTATGCCCACCATTACAATATACCGTAGGGATGCACCAATGCCACTTTTTTTGACTACGAGTACCGATACTTGACATCATGTACTCGCCAATACCAATTACGATGCCTATCGCCTACAAAGAGGGGAAGTTTGGGAGGTGGCGGGGGGTTATTTGGGAGCCGGGTGATGGCAGGGTGGGAGGGGAGGTGTAAGTGAGGGCAAGATAGTTGAGGGTGGGGTGAAATAGGGATTGTGGGGTGGGAGAGTTTAGATGGAAAAGGCTGGTATCGCTGGGGGGGGGGGGGGATAGGAGGGATATTGGGAGACATGGGGGCAGAAGTGACAGCTGGTAGAGGGAAGGAGGAGACAACAGGCAGAAGTGACTGCAGGCATGGTGCAGGAGACAGAGACTGCAGGCATGGTACAGGAGACAGTCAGAGACTGAAGGCATGGTACAGGGAGAGAGCCCCGCTGCTCAGTACAACAGGATACCGCCTGTACAGTGTCTTCATACAGAGCCCCCCTGTTCTCTGCCTCAGCATCCAGCCAGGGAGAGCCCGGATCCCGTACTCTGTGTGGTGGGAAGTCAGAGCTGGAGGAGGAAGGTGTGCAGAAAGGAAACAACGCTTGTTGGCTGTTAGGATGGGCGGGCCTGCACCTAGCGATGCCAATGGGCGGAGGAGGCGGGGAAGACACTGTCCAGAGGGGAGGAGGAGGCGGTCCGCTCCCAAGCGACGTCACTTCCGTTATCGGTTTCCGGTATCTGAGCATTTTCGCGAGTACCAATACTCGTGAATATCGGTGCATCCCTAATATACCGCCCTGCATCCACCCCCTTCTAATGATGGGCATACAGTACATGCAATGTTCTTCTTCTTTTTTTTTTTTTTTTTTTTTAATTCGGCCCACAGATTCGTCCATTCGCATGGATCGATGTGAATGAAGAAATCTCTGCCAAGAAAAGTGAAATTCTACTCAGTTTCAAGCTTGGACGCCCCCCTGGGTCATATTACTCCCTCTCCAATTACCCATATATTTGTACCCAAAATATGTACAGTTGATTTTAGATGTATGTAACACTGTTGCTTTTTATTTGTATGTTTGTATATTTTTATATTTGTAATATTTCTCACATTTTTACTGATGATATTTGTATACTCCACTAGATGGCGCCGTCTTCTGGCATACTGCGTTTTCAAAATATATATTTGAACATTGTTACAAATTGATCATGTACTATCAAGTGCAAGTTGGTTGACTTTCACATACATATATGATTGTGGCTAGTGTTTCGACAATAATTTACTTTGCCCGCTATTTATGGTTTGATAACTGTGAATTAGAGGTGTTCCAGCCATTGGTTTGCATCCTTGGTTTGTTTTCTCGGTTTGCTTCCGCTGGTTAGAGCGCATGTAATTTCCGCAGTTAATTAGACATCCCCTCTATATAATACAGTTTCATGCACGTCAAGCCATGCCCCTGACTAAGTCAATGTGTGACGAAACGCGTAGGGAGGAGCTTGAGACGTGACACAACTGTATGCCGGGACGCTGCGGCCATCTTGTTGGCAGTATTAACCAGGAGCTGCATGTTTGTATCAATCAGCAAAGCGATTATCCTTTATATGGAAATGTGAGTGCAATATTCTCTTGTTTTAAACATTAAACCTATTATAGAATTACTACACCATGAGGATTCTTCCTTTATATTTTATGGGATGATATTTTATGTGAATCTAATGGTGTAACCATTGGGAACGGAGCGTGGATGATCGTGACTGGAGTGTTCATTCCATCTATCTGCTCATTTGACCCCTGTGATAAGGGTCCAAAGAGGAGGGTAAGAGGCCGGTGGTGGTCATCTTCCCTCTCTCACTCTTCAAATATATCCCATGAAGTGTTCGGTTACTATTGATATCTGAAGACCGAAGGGTCTAAGGACTTTTATTTTGCACCTCCTTTTCTTTTTACCACCGTAATAGGACCTTGTAATTCAGCTCCATTAGAGCGATTGTAAAGTTAAAATAAAAAATAACAAACATGTCTGTAGTTACCTGCTCTGCAATTGAATTGCACAGGGCGGCTGTGAACCTCCTCTTCTTGAGTCCCCCGCCAGTACTCCCTAGCCCCTTCTCTCCATCCACTTCCCCCATGGGAAGCCGCTTCCCATGGGAGCTCCTGTGCGTGCTTGTTCCCGAGCCCCTCTGCTACGTCCATTGACACAGACAGCTGGACTCGGCCCTGCTCCCTCGCCACTGGCTTTGATTGACAGTGCTGGGAGCCAATCGTTCCCGATGCCCCAGCGAAGCCAATGAGACACGGAAGTGAGGGGAGAGAAGAGCTGCAGATGTCCATGGCGCCGGATTTAATGAGGGCTCAGGTAAGTAAAAAGGGGGGGGGTGAGGGGCCAAAATCGATGCTGATGCCTAAACATTTGTTATCTTAACGCAAGGAATGCATTAAGGTAAGAAAAATGTTTAGGCTTTAGAACCACTTTAAGGTCATGTTAAACACTTACCGACCAGCCGCCGGCGTTTTACTGCAACAGAATGGCACGGCTGGGCAAAACTACGTTATGTTATGTCGCTTCGCCTTGTGGCCACTAGGGGCGCGCGTGCCGCTGCTTGCCCCTGGAGCCGATGCAAGTGCCCGGCTAGCGTGATGACCGCCAGGCTCCCGCGATTGCTCGTCTCACAGTGAGAACCGGTATCTGTGTTCTAAATGTTCCAGCAGCTCATAGCCCTGTTTACTTCTGGCCATTGTCACTGGCTGTAGCAGCTCGATGTCCAGCGCTAATGGGCCTGCTAATGTGCAATCTGTCTACTCTACAGCCCCTCTGCACACTCCCATACGTGCTGCTGAATGCCCTGGCTCAAATGATATCCCCGATAAGCCTTTGGCTACATCGACAGTCACCCCTAGACAAAGATTTGTCTCTCCCTTGCCTGGCCTTGCAATAAAATTTTTATCTGCTCAATCCTCTGTAGTTGGAGCCACTATCATTGTGAAAATTTACCTCGACTGCTTATTGATGGAAAAATAATACCCATTTTTTTTTTTTTTCCAGGAGCAGTTCCATTTTCTGCTGGTTTATTCTTTATGGATGCAAGTCTGGACAGGGTCTGGCAGGTGTCTGGGGCCCGTTTAACACCTCTACAGAACTTTGTAAATGGCTGCTTGGCTGCCGCTGTAGCCCAAACATTGTCTTTTCCCTTTGAAACTGTCAAGAAGAAAATGCAGGTACAGCTTTTGAACATTGTTTTTTTTTTTTTGTTTTTTGACTTTTGCCTTCCTTGGTAAAATATATAGTTTTATATAAATCTCCATACTGTATGCTCAAATGTTGACCAGCTTGCTCATTAGCCACATATATGTATAACTGTTGTTAGTTTGCTACAGCAGGAATGGAAAAGTATTAAAAGATCTGTGCTCTCCAACGTTGTTTATGGCCATGGAAGGCATTTAACCTTCCGACACTAATCCTAAAACTGCTTATTGGTTTCACAGATTATTTACATATAAATTAGGGTAATTCCATCTAGCTTCGGGCTTAGAAAAATTATTTAATGTTAGAGAAGCTGGAAGCCCAACTCCAGCTATGTTTTATTTAGTCTTGTATAGAGTGGGGAATGATTACACCTTCTCCTTACTGGGTAGGTTTGAATGCCTGGAAAAAAAATGTTGTTTTTGTTATTATTGTTATACTGGATTTATATAGCGCCAACAGTTTGCGCAGCACTTTACAACATGAGGGCAGACAGTACACTTACAATACAAATCATACAGGAGGGATCAGAGGGCCCTGCTTGTTACTGCTTACAATCTAGAGGGGAGGGTCAAGTGGAAACAAAAAGTAATAACTGGGGGGATGAGCTGATGGAGAAAATGAAAAAACAGTTGTTAGGTGGGGGTAGGGTAGGCTTCTCTGAAGAGAAGGGTTTTCAGGGATCGTCTAAAAGCTAATAGAGTAGGAGATAAGCAGACAGATTTGGGTTGGGGATTCTATAGGATAGGAGAGGCTTTGGAAAAGTCCTGGAGGCAGGCATGGGAGGAGGTGATGAGGGAGCTAGAGAGCAGGAGGTCTTGAGAGAAACGAAGAGAACGAGTAGGTTGGTATTTAGAGACTAGGCTAGTTATGTAGCTGGGGGCTAAATTGTGGACGGATTTGTATATAGTTGTTAGTATTTTGAATTTAATTCTTTGGCCGAGCAGAAGCCAGTGGAGGGATTGACGGAGAGGGGTAGCAGAGACAGAGCGATTGATAAGGTGGATGAGTCTGGCAGCAGCATTCATGATAGATTGAAGAGGTGATGGACTATGTAGAGGTTAGCCAATGAGAAGGGAGTTGCAGTAGTCGAGGCGAGAGATGACCAGCGAGTGAATTAAGAGCTTTGTGTCATTGGTTAGAAAGGGGCGTATTTTGGAGATTGCGGAGGTTGAGGCGGCAGTATTTGGACAATGAATGAATGAATAATTTGTATAGCGCTACAATGCGAACCGAATCGCCTCAAGGCGCTGTAATTAGTGCTTTGTTGTCAAGCTTCTTAGAAGAGGTGGGTCTTGAGCTTTTTCCTGAAGACCTGATGGTTTTCTTCCATGCGGATGTAGGTTGGTAGTGCATTCTATAGCCGTGGTCCTTGGACAGCGAATCTTCGTTCCCCTTTTTGATTTGTAGCGGGACTTGGGGATGAGGAGGAGGTTTTGGTCGGACAATCGAAGACTGCGATTGGGTGTGTAGCGTTTTATTTTCTCGAAGGTATTGAGGCGCGTCTCCATGGGTGCATTTGTGGGTGAGGCAGAGGGTCTTGAAAATTACCCGATTCTTTACAGTTAGCCAATGTAGGCTCCTCAGGGAAGGGGAGATGGACGTGGTGCTTAAAGGAGAGTTCAGAGTCCAGGACTACACCTAGAACCTTGGCATGTGGGGATGGGCTTATAGTTGTGCCATTGATTTTGACAGAGAGATCAGGGGAAGGGGCATATGGGGGAGGAAAAATGATAAGTTCGGTTTTGGATAGATTGAGTTTGAGGAAGTGGTGTGACATCCAGACTGATATATCTGATAGTAAATTAGTGATACAGGAGGAGAGGGTGTGAGCTGAGGGGTAGAGAAATAGATTTGGGTGTTGTCAGCATAGAGGTGGTATTGGAAGCCATGGGAGGCTATCAGCTGACCCAGGGAGGAGGTGTAGATTGAAAATAGGAGAGGTCCAAGAACAGAAACTTGGGGGACCCCAACTGAGAAAGGAAGAGGAGAGGAGGAAGTAGAGTTGTAAGAAACGCTAAAGGTGCGGTTGGATAAGTAGGAAGAGAACCAGCGAAGAGTACAGTCACGGAGACCAAGGGCGTGGAGTTTTTTGAGGAGGGGTGGTCAACCATATCAAAGGAAGCAGAGAGGGCCAGGAGTAGGAGTACAGAATAGTGTCGATTTGGTTTTGGCCGTTAGTAGATCGTTTGCTAATTCTAGGAGAGCAGTTTCTGTTGTGTGTTGAGGAGGAAATCCAGACTGAAGGGGATCAAGAAGGCTATTATCAGCAAGGTGGATGCTCAGTCGGTTGTAGACCAGGCGTTCGAGGAGTTTGGATAAGAAGGAGAGCAAGGAGATGGGGCGTAGGTTGTTAAGATTGGATGGGTCCAGTGAGGGCTTTTTAAGTATGGGTCTGACAAGTGCATGTTTTAGAGAGTTGGGGAAGATGCCAGAAGAGAGGGAGAGATTGAAGATGTGGGTTAGAGAGTGTAGCATAGAGCCAGAGGGTGAACGTAGCATTTGTGAGGGAACTGGATCCAGAGGGCAGGTGGTAAGGTGGACATTAGCAAGTAGTTTAGCAACCTCGTCTAGTGGTGGGGTTGAAAGAAGGAAGTAATGATTGTGCCTGTGGGCATGAAGTGTAAAGCGTGAAGGGTATTGGAATAGTAGAAATCTCCTCACAAATTGTATCAATCTTCTGTTTGAAGTGAATGGTGATCTCCTGGGCAGTGAGTGAGTTGGCGAGTGGAGGCGGTGGAGGACGAAGTAGAGTTGAAGGTAGAGAAGAGTTGACGGGGACGGGATGATAAGTTGCTAATGAGAGTGATAAAATAGATCTGCTTGGCAGTGAGGAGGCTAGAATTGTATTTTTGAAGGGCAGATTTATATTAGTTGAAATCTCTCTGAGACTTATGCCGCGTACACACGGTCGGAATTTCTGATGGAAACAGTCCGATGGGAGCTTGTCATCGGATTTTCTGACCGTGTGTATGCCCAACGGTCTTTTTCTGTTGGATTTTCCGACGGACTTTGGATTGAGAACCTGTTCTTAATTTTTCCGACGGAAAACCTTTTTATCAGATTTTCCGATCGTGTGTATGCAATTCCGACACGCAAAATTCCGACGCATGCTCAGAAACAATTTGACGCAAGCTCGGAAGTATTAAACTTCCCTTTTATAGTGCCGTCGAACATGTTGTATGCCGTGGTGTTATTGGCCGTCGGAGTTTGGTGTGACAAGGCAAGACAGTTTGAGCGAAATACCATCGGAATTTCGACGGGAAAACCATCAGAGCTTTTTCCGACGAGAATTCCGACCGTGTGTACGCGGAATTAGTCTTTTTACTTTGTTTCCTGGTGAACCCCCACTTCTTGTCCAGGAACAGAAAGGGAGGGCATATCTCCACAACAAGGTAACCGAAAGGGGGGGGGGGGGGGGGGGGGGGGGGGGGGGGACGCTGACAAATTGTAACTCTTTCATACTCTTTCCAAAACAAAAAAACAAGTTTTGAAGCTAGATTTTAAATAAACAATGATTGGGCACCATCATGCAACATTAGCAATAGATGAGAACCAATACCCCACAAGGTCCTGATTGGGGCTTCCGGCCTTGTTGGTAGCCTGGAGATATCAACACTTGTCATTGTCAGGGCTGTTTTAAGCCTACATTTATTGCCATCTTTATAGCACATGTAATCAAAAAAAACATAACTGGAGTAACACCTTTTCTGCATTTTGTGTTTAAAAGCCTTTAACCACTTCAGCCCCGGACTAATTTGCAGCCAAAGGACCAGGCCCCTTTTTGCGATTCGGCACTGCGTTGTTTTAACTGACAATTGCGCGGTCGTGCGACGTGGCTCCCCAAACAAAATTGTCATCCTTTTTTCCCACAAATAGAGCTTTCTTTTGGTGGTATTTGATCGCCCCTGCGGTTTTTAATTTTTGCGCTATAAACAAAAATAGAGCGACAATTTTGAAAAAAATGCAATATTTTTTACTTTTTGCTATAATCAATATCCCCAAAAAATATATAAAAAAAAAAACGTTTTTTTTCCTCAGTTTAGGCCGATACGTATTCTTCTACATATTTTTGGTAAAAAAAATCGCAATTAGCGATTATTGATTGGTTTGCGCAAAAGTTATAGCGTTTACAAAATAGGGGATAGTTTTATAGCATTTTTATTAAGATTTTTTTTTTTTTTTTTACTAGTAATGGCGGCGATCAGCGATTTATGTATTTTTTTTTTTTTTATTTTTTATTATTGTGACTGCGACATTATGGTGGACACATCGGACATTTTTGACACATTTTTGGGACCATTGTCATTTATACAGAAATCAGTGCTATTTAAATGCTCTGATTCCTATGTAAATGACAGTGGCAGTGAAGGAGTTACGTGTGTTTTTTTTTTTTTTTTTTTTTTTTTTTTTTTTTTTTTTTTTACAGTAGGGGGCGTTTCTGACATCACTGATCAGCTTTCCCGATGACAGGGAACAGTCGATCAGTGACGGGCAGTGTAGGAAGCGCGGGGAGAGGTTTGTTTACACAGACCTCTCCCCGTTCTTCAGCTCTGTGACCCGATCGCGGGACACCAGCGGCGATTGGGTCCGCTTGTCCCGTGGCCGTGGAGCTCCCGACCGGGTCGCGAGCGCGGCGCGCGACCCGCGGCTGGGCAATTAAAGGGGACGTACCGGTACGTGCTTTTGCCCAGCCGTGCCATTCTGCCAACGTAAATGTGCAGGAGGCGGTCGGGAAGCGGTTAATGAGAGAAACAGAGAGCCTGTCATTGCTGACACTCCTTTTGAAAATTATATTGCCTGGCTGTCATCCTGACCACTGGGTTTAATTATTTGAATCCCTGGCCAGGAACATGTATACCAATAAGAATATCTAACTTTTCTGTGCTGCATGCTTCAGTAGGTAAGTATCACAGCCAGATAACCAGCATTTTCAGAAGCAGGTCAGCAATGGCAGCCCCCATTTTTATCTCCCTGTTTCTCAGGCAACATAACCTCGCCACTCTGACTCAGTTGGTGTCTTTTAAAACATTTAGGGCTTGTTCACACCACAATTTCATATTCTAGAGGTGTTTTTGTATACACATGTAGGCGCATTTTTATGTGTTTTTGACACGCGTATATGCAGTCCAGCGTGTGTGTTTTAGGGGGGGGGTTATTTTTTAATTTAATTTTTTTTTTTTTTTTTTTACTTTTGAAAAATCCTTATATTGATTAGGACAATGTGCATTCTGGTGCAGCCCCTCATGTTTGGATACATTTTGGACAAACAAAAATGCAGCACGTTGTACTTTTGTTGAAAGCTCTGTAACTCAATGAAGGGAGCGGTTTTGCCACGTTCCAGATGTGTTCCATACAGGAAGAATGCAACATGTTCTACTTTTGTTGACTGCACTGGAACACACTGCACTGGTGTGAACTAGGCCCATTGGAATCCATGTTAAACACGGCCCATGTATTTTTAATGCAGAATAAAAATGCGCTAGAATGTATCTGGTGAACCAACCCTAAAAACGCACAAGAAGGCATTTGGTGTGACCAGCCCTTACAATAGCATAAAGTTTGTACAAACTCCAGAAACTTTTTTATGATGCGTTTTTATGAGTTGGGGCGCTTGGCTTGTGAGCTTCACGTGAACAGGGACTGATGTAGATGAGAGATATATGTATGTATTTTTTACAAATAAATATCTGAAAAGTGTGGCGTGCATTTGTATTCAGCCCCTTTTACTCTGATACCCCTAATTAAAATGTAGTGGAACTAATTGCATTCAAAAGTCACCTAATTAGTAAATAGGGTGCACCTGTGTGTAATGTAATCTTATCTCAGTATAAATACAGCTGTTCTGTGAAGCCCTCAGAGATTAGTGAACGAACAGCATCATGAAGGCCAGGGAACACACCAGACAGGTCAGGGATGCAGAGACGTTTAAAGCAGGGTTTGGTTATAGAAAAAAAAATATCCCAAGCTTCGAACATCTCACTGAGCACTGTTCAATCCATCATCCGAAAATGGAAAGAGTATGGTACAACTGCAAACCTACCAAGACATGGCCGTCCACCTAAACTGACAGGTTGGGCAAGGAGAGTATTAATTAGAGAAGCCGCCAAGAGGCCCATGGGTAACTCTGGAGGAGCTGCAGAGATCCACATCTCAGGTGGGAGAATCTGTCCACAGGACAACTATTAGTCATGCACTCCACAAAACTGGCATTTATGGAAGCATGACAAGAAGAAAACCATTTATGAAAGCCATAGGAAGTCCCGTTTTCAGTTTGAGATAAGCCATGTGGGGGGGGGGGGGAGAAGGTGCTCTGGTCCGATGAGAAAACTCCGTGGTGAAAAACTAACACTGCACATCACCCTGAACACACCATCACAAACATGGTGGTGGCAGCATTATGTTGTGGGGATGCTTTACTTCAGCAGGGACAGGGAAGCTGGTCAGAGTTGATGGGACAATGGATGGAGCCAAATACAGGGCAATCTTAGAAGAAAACCTGTTATGCCGCGTACACACAATCGGACTTTCCGGCGACATGGTGACCCCGCCCCATATGATGTCACAGTCCTAGCATCCTCCGGGACTGTGAAATCATAAGGGGGCGCGGGGTCACCATGTGACATGAGCTGGTGGCCCGCCCCTTGTCCCTATATAACTGGCAGCGCAACACGTCTGAGCCATTAGAAGAGGAGACAGATTAGACGAGTCAACATCGGAAAAAGAACAAGAAGCAGAAGCAGAAGGCGTCAGCGACGGCGACAGAAGCCCGGGCCACCGCTCGTAAAAGAGCTGGAAGAAGACCCCCGGAGCTGTGCAATAAAGTATTTTAAATTGTGTTTTTTTTTTTATTTACACTTTTTTTTTTTCCCTTAGGTGAATGGGTAGGGGTACATCGTACCCCATACTCATTCACATAGGGTGGGGGGCTGGTATCCGGGGGCCCCCTTATTAAAGGGGGCTCCCGGATTCCGATAAGCCCCCCGCCCGCAGACCCCAACAACCAACGGCCAGGATTGTCGGGAAGAGGCCCTTGTCCTCATCAACATGGGGACAAGGTGCTTTGGGGTGGGGGCCTGGTACGGTTTAGGAGGGGGGGCGCTCGCTCGTCCCCACCCTCTTTCCTGACCGGCCAGGCTGCGTGCTCGGATAAGGGTCTGATATGGATTTGGGGGGGACCCCACACCGTTTTTTTCGGCGTAGGGATTCTCTTTAAATCCATACAAGGTGACGGGGCTAGCGGCGGCATTGACTTCCTTCGCTAGTCCCGTCTACCTGGAGTCACGTTCTAAATGAACGGACTTTACTCCGTGTGTGGGGCAAGTCCGTTCATTTCAAAAGTCCCGCGGACTTCCATCAAAACTCCGGCGGATTGTCCGGCGGAAAAGTCTGGGCGTGTGTGGGCAAGTCCACACATTTGGAAAGTCCAGCGGACCTCGGCTGGAAAGTCCGGCGGACTTAGTCCACCAAACAAACCGGTCGAAAAGTCTGATCGTGTGTACGTGGCTTTAGAGTCTGCAAAAGACTGGTGCGGAGGTTCATCTTCCAGAAGGACAATGACCCTAAAATTACAGCCAGAGCTACAATGGAATGGTTTAGATCACAGCATATGTACAGTTGTGTTCATAAGTTTTTATACCCTGGCAGAATTTATGATTTCTTGGCCATTTTTCAGAGAATATGAATGATAACACAAAAATGTTTCTTTCACTCGGTAGTGTTTGGCTGAAGCCATTTATTATCAATCAACTGTGTTTACTCTTTTTAAATCATAATGACAACAGAAACTACCCAAATTACCCTGATCAAAAGTTTACATACCCCAGTTCTTAATACCTTCTAACATCAATGACAGCTTGAAGTCTTTTGTGTTATTTGTGGATGAGCCTCCAGTTTACAGTTCCTGTAAATTCTTGGGCTGTCTTGCATGAACTGCACGTTTGAGATCTCCCCAGAGTGGCTCAATGATATTGAGGTCAGGAGACTGAGATGGCCACTCCAGAACCTTCACTTTATTCTGCTGTAGCCAATGACCGGTCGACTTGGCCTTGTGTTTTGGATCATTGTCATGTTGGAATGTCCAAGTACATCCCATGCGCAGCTTCCTGGCTGATGAATGCAAATGTTCCTCCAGTATTTTTTGATACCGTGTACTGCATTCATCTTGCCATACATTTTGACCAAATTTCCTGTGCCTTTTGTAGCTCACACATCCCCAAAACATCAGCGATCCACCTCCGTGTTTCACAGTAGGAATAGTGTACCTTTCATCATAGGTCTTGTTGACTCCTCTCCAACTGTAGCGTTTATGGTTGTGGCCAAAAAGCTCAATTTTGGCCTCATCACTCCAAATGATTTTGTGTCAGAAGGTTTGAGTCTTGTCTCTGTGCTGTTTGGTGTATTGTAAGTGGGATACTTTGTGGCATTTTCTTAGTAATGGCTTTCTTCTGGCGACTCGACCATGCAGCCCATCTTTCTTCAAGTGCCTCCTTATTGTGCATCTTGAAACACCACATGTTTTCAGAGAGTCCTGTATTTCACCTGAAGTTATTTGTGGGCTTTTCTTTGCATCCCGAACAATTTTGCTGGCAGTTGTGGCTGAATTTTTAGTTGGTCTACCTAAGCATGGTTTGGTTTCAATAGAACCTCTCATTTTCCACTTCTTGATTCGTTTGAACACTGCTGATTGGCATTCTCAATTCCTTGGATATCTTTTTATATCCCTTTCCTGTTTTATACAGTTCAACTACCTTTTTCCGCAGATCCTTTGACAATTCTTTTGCTTTCCCCATGACTCAGAATTCAGAAACGTCAGTGCAGCATTGGATGAAAGATGCAAGGGTTTGTCAGGAGTCCAGAAACTCATTGACCTTTTATACACACACACTATTTACAAGCAAACAGATCACAGGTGAGGATGGCTACCTTTTTAATAGCCATTCAAACCTTTTTGTGTCAACTTGTGTGCATGTTATCAGGCCAAAATCACCAGGGTATGTAAACTTTTGATTAGGGTCATTTGGGTAGTTTCTGTTGTCATTATGATTTAAAAAGAGTAAACACAGTTGATTGATAATAAATGGCTTCAGCCAAACACTAACCATGAGTGAAAAATGTTTTTGTGTTATTCATATTCTCAGAAAAATGGCCAAAAAATCATAAATTCTGCCATGTAAACTTATCAGCACAACTGTACGTGTTAAAATCCAGACCCTAAATCCAATTGAGAAACTGTAGCAAGACTTAAAAATTGCCGTTCACAGATTCTCTCCATCTGATCTGACAGAGCTTGAGCTATTTTGCGAAGAAAAATGGGCAAAAATGTCACTCTCTAGATGTGCAAAGCTGGTAAAGACATACCCAAAAAAGACTTGCAGCTGTAATTGCAGCAGCAGGTGAGGCTGCATTGTTGGGCACAGGTGCGGAATTAGTGGTAGGGGTTGGGTGGGGAAACTGGCGGTGAGTAACCCATAGGCCACTTTCACACTGAGGCGCTGGCCGCATTGACGTTTTCGGCCGCTAGCGGGGCACTTTTAACCCTCGCTATCGGCCGAAAAAGGGTTAAAAACACCTGCAAAGCACCGCTGCCAAAGCACTCGGCTTCTGTGTGTGTGTGTGTTGAGCATCTGTGGGGCATCCTCAAATGGAAGGTGGAGGAGCGCAAGGTCTCTAACATCCACCATCTCTGTGATGTCATCATGGAGGTGTGGAAGAGGACTTCAGTGGCAACCTGTGAAGCTCTGGTGAACCCCATGCCCAAGAGGGTTAAGGCAGTGCTGGAAAATGATGGTGACTACACAAAATATTGACACTTTGGGCACCTTAGTGGTGTACTCGCTTTTGTTGCCAGCGGTTTAGACATTAATGGCTGTGTGTTGAGTTATTTTGAGGGGACAGCAAATTTACACTGTTATACAGGCTGTACACTAACTACTTTACATTGTAGCAAAGTGTCATTTCTTCAATGTTGTCACATGAAAAGATATAATAAAATATTTACAAAAAATGTGAGGGGTGTACTCACTTTTGTGAGATACTGTGTGTGTGTGTGTGTGTGGTACAGGACACCAGATGTCGCTGCACTGAAAATTACAGACCTTGGCTCAATAATTGGCCTATAAACCTTAGGCTGCCTGGAAGTTACTTGAGGACTTGCCTTATCATGTGCTTGGAATTTGACCACTAGGTGGGGCTCCAGGGACAGAAAATTGTATGTCATTTCCAATGTCCTTGACAGCTGCTAAAGCTACCTTTATACTTTGTACATTGTATGTTTCTCTATAACCTCCTGACCTTTTTCATTATATTTTTTTGTCTTTAAGCTGTTATGTTGTGTATACAATCATTACCTTGGCAAGCTGTTATAATTTTATTCAGAAATAATTTAAAGTAGTAGATCCATTTTACTGCCCTGTTACTTCCTGTGTTGTTCTTAGTTGCAGATGTCCCACGGGAAGGCCTAAAGTTCCCATATTTTGCAAATCTGTTAATAAACCCCCGGGTTCAATTAATACTCTTTAGAATCTGTATTTAAATAGCTACCTGAGCAGGAAATGTCTTTTTATAGATGCAGATCTTCCTGGAAAACAATACATGTGTTTAAAGTGTGTGGTTTTAGAAAAGGGTGCTCCGTGCTTAAAGTGGGGGGACACCCTAAAAAAAAAATAAAAATAAAGCATTAATATTCTGGAAAAAAAAAATGTTTACCTGATCCGAAATCCCTGTTGCTAGGCAGTCTTCCTAATCTGCCTCCTTCCTACGCCGCGGTGATCTTCGTTCTTCTGTCCTCCTCCGCGTTGTCTTCTGGGTAATGGGGCGCAGTGTGTTCTGGGAACTGTGTGTTCCCTAACACAGAGCGTCCCATTCACAAAGCGCCGCACCACTCGCGTATGCGCAGTAGGAAGCGGGCAGTGAAGCCGTAGTCTTCGCTGCCTGTTTCCCTTACTGAGGATGGCGGCGCTGAGACCGGAGCGCCGAGGGACATCTAGGCCTCCACGACCGACATTGCGGGGCGCCCTGGGAGGGTAAGTGTACTTATTAAAAGTCAGCAGCGACTTTTTTTTAGCTGCTGACTTTTAAAAAAAAATATTTTTTAGCTGAAACACCGCTTTAACTCTTTGTTGACCTAGATCTGCACCCTACATTCAGTGCATTTTTCCACACAGATTTCAATCTTTGATTTTTAGATATTTAAAATGCACATATAGTTGTAGGCATACAAGGGTACCCACAAGTGCACAGATGGCCTTATGCTGAAGTGTGCACATTCGCATGTTTCTGTAATGGCCACATTCGTACTGAAGGCAGAGCTGAAAATATTGACTCCTATATGGTCACTCGTGCCATTTGACAGTGAGCACCTGACAAAGTAGTATTGTAAAAACACTGCTTTTTTTTCTCTCTTCGCCTTTCAGGACAGCACCTTGGAGAGAGCGCAGCTCCGCCTTTACCCAGGAAACACTGCGTGACAACGCCCCTTTTTAAGATCAGCTGCTTCCACCATGCCTTCAGTTTTAGTGTTTCCTCCGCCATGGTGGAACACTGCTGGGGAACCAGGGGTGCTGCGCTCTCTTTAAAGGAAAAACGAGGGTTTTGGCAGTACCTTGTGCTTACGTTCGCAAAGACCAGCCCAGCACCTTCCCGAACGATGGGGTTGGTGTTCCGGTGTTCCCTTCCTTCGTCGGCTCACAGGAGTAATGGACTGCCGGAGGTTGATCGCCCGTGCGTTCGGGGGGCCGCGGTTGTGCTCAGAAACGAGCGTTCCATGCCAGGCCTCAGCATGGCGGCGCCGAATCCCGGACGGCGGGGGACGCCAGTTCCGGTGGGTGGAGACCTCCGGCAGGGCGTAGCAGCAATTGGTTCCAGCTGCTGGAACGCAGGAGGAAGGGGCAGGTCCTCTGGCCGGGACTTCCGTTTGTTTGGCACGGTCGGAAAGCCATTTAAAGCGTGCGGACGGCGGCTGCTACGATCGAAATGGAGGACGGATCTTCAGCAGCTATGGCGGATGCAGGCGCCCAGGTTCCCGGCCAGTCCCAGGTAGGAGAGTTACAGAGGGACCTCTTTCCTTTACATCACTGGGTGTTTTTTGTTTGGTTTATGTATTAAGTTAACCTGCAGCTGTCTGCTTTGGTGTAAAGGTCCATTAGCAGTTCAGCAGGGATTGAGACTCTGGGCACTTAGGGTGTTTGTCTTTGGGGGGTCTACCTGTTGTACTCTTTAGTGGCTGCAGTTAAAGAGGACCTGTGGGTTCTTTTATTTCTGTCGTTTCAGAAAGTTACTGCTAAGTCAGAGAGAACTTCAAGAAAATGCCCCTCATGCAAAAATCCTTTAAGGGACTCTTGGCCCAAACCCCTGTGCAGATCCTGCATTGCGGATTTAGTGAAGGAGGAGTCTTCACAGGAGTGCAAGGAACTCCTGTCTTCAGTGAGAAAAGAACTAGCAGAGGCCCTAGGGACAGTACGCTCCCTTGTGAAAAAAGCGTGGTCAGAGTTCCAGCCAAGAACAGGGTTCTCAATCCAGTCTCCCTCCGTCCACTTCTGTGCAAATTGAAAGTGAGTCTGAGGAAGAAAGGGAAAGCATTCCTCCCTCAACGTTTGATTCTGATGATGAGGAAGAGGAAGAAGAAGCCAAGGCTTCTAGATATAAACTGTCACTTGAGGAAGTTGATGATTTACTCAAGGCAATTTATACTACACTGGAGATCCAGGAAGAAAAAATTCAGCTGTCAGTACATGACAAAATGTACCAGGGGCTGGAGGAGGTTAAACATAGAGTCTTTCCGGTACACAAGGTGTTAACAGACTCCATTAGAAAGGAATGGAAGGATCCAGAGAAAGGACAATTTTTTTTCTAAAGCCCTTAAAAGGAGGTTCCCTTTTGAGGAGAGTGAGGAGTGTGTTTGGAATAAGAAGCCAAAGATAGATGCGGCCTTCTCTCAAGTATCCAGAAAAACGGACTTGGCCTTTGAGGATATGGGAATTCTTAAAGACGCTATGGACAAAAAAGCGGATGGGCTACTGAAGAAAGCATGGGACTCTTCATTAGCCAATCTGAAACCTGCAATGGCAGCCACAGTTGTGGCCAGAAATTTGGAATGCTGGTTAGACCAACTCAAAAATCATGTGGTGGCAGGTACCTCCAGGAAAGATTTATTAGAGTCCTTCCCTACTCTGTTAAAAGCCGTCCGATATATGGCTGATGCCTCGGCAGAATCCATCAAAATGTCTGCCAGGTCATCAGCATTGGTTAATTCCGCAAGAAGAGCCCTCTGGCTTAAAACTTGGTCAGGGGATTCAGCCTCTAAAGGGAAATTGTGTGGGATTCCCTTTTCAGGGGACTTGTTGTTTGGTCCGGAATTAGAGACTGTACTTGATAGGACAGCAGACAAAAAGAAAGCTTTTCCTCAGAAAAAGAAAGTGGTACAACAGAGGAAGAATTTTCGTCCTTTTCGACAAACCGATAAGGAAAAGGACCAAACAAAGAAAAGACCTTGGAACCCCCAGAGAGGAAGAGGCAGGGGTGGGGTATTGTTCAGAAACCCTGAGCAATCCCCTAAAAAACAGTGACCAGCTTCCAGTAGGAGGGAGGCTTCAGGACTTCTTGCTCAGTTGGGAAAAAACAACAAGAAGTCCATTTGTCCTAGGGATAATCCAGCAGGGTTACCATCTGGAGTTTTTACAAAACCCCCCAAGTCGGTTCTACGTAACAAACTTACCGAAGGATCAGGAGAAGGCTCTGGCTATGAAGTCTCTTCTTCAAGAGCTGATGCAACAGAATGTCATCTCTCAAGTCCCAGAGGGGCAAAAAGAAAAAGGGTTTTATTCCCACATATTCTTGGTCAGGAAACCATCGGGAAAGTTCCGTCTGATCCTCAACTTGAAGCTGTTGAATCGATCCATAAAATACAAAAGATTCAGGATGGACACGATTTTTTCAGTAAAGAACTTGCTGACCCCCAGGTGTCACATGGCCTCCATCGATTTGAGGGATGCATACCTCCATATCCCAATAGCACCCCAGTCCCAGAAATTTCTACGTCTGGCAGTCAATTTGGGGAGGGGGGAGGTTTGGCATCTCCAGTTCAGAGCACTGCCATTCGGCCTCTCCTCCTCACCCAGAGTTTTCACGAAAGTGATGGCAGAAGCATTGGAACCCCTGAGACTGAAAGGGATCCCAATAGTGCCCTACTTGGACGACCTGCTACTTTTCGCCGACTCAAAAAGTCAGGTGGAAGTCAACCTTCAAGTGACTCAAGCACATCTAAGAGGTCTGGGTTGGCTTCTCAACATTCAGAAGTCCAACCTAATACCAGCTCAAAGAGCAAAGTTCCTGGGGTACGAAATAGACTCAGTAGAACAGAAAATATTTCTGCCCCAAGAAAAAATAGAAAAGATACAGTCGGCTCTGAAGGTACTTCAGTCCAATTCAAGGTTCTCAGTAAGACAAGCATGTCAGCCCTGGGTCTGCTGACAGCAGCAATCCCTGCAGTACAGTGGGCCAGACTGCATGCTCGTCCGCTGCAGGCAGACATTTTGACAAATTGGTCCTACCAGGAATCGCTGGAGAAAAAGTTTGTCATAGGGGTAAGAGCAAAAAGATCACTCTGGTGGTGGAGGAACCAGAGAAACATCTCAAAAGGTCTTCACTGGTCATTCCCAGTAACCCAAAGACTGACCACAGATGCCAGCGCATGGGGGTGGGGAGCCCACCTGGAAGAACAAACTATTCAGGGGGTTTGGTCCAAGCCAGAAGCGAGAAGGTCATCGAACTGGAGAGAGTTGAAGGCTATTCATCTGAGTCTTCTGTCCTTCCAGGAACTTCTAAAGAATCAGCATGTCCAAGTCTTGACGGACAATATGACGGCAGTGTTATACATAACAAAGCAAGGGGGCACAAAAAGCAGAACTCTGTTGGATTTAGCCTGCCAGATACTGAGATGGGCAGAGAACAACTTGGCCTCCCTATCGGCAGTACACTTAAAAGGGACGGAAAACACCTTGGCAGATCTCCTCAGCAGGAGGGAAGTAAGAGAAGCAGAGTGGTCTCTGAATCAGGATCTATTCAAGACAATAGCCAAGAGTTGGGGTGTTCCTCAGGTGGACCTATTCGCAAGTCAGGAAAACGCGAAAGTACCAGTTTTCTTCTCCCTTCAGAGACAGGATCAAGCTCTGGGGTTAGATGCTCTGGCTCACAGATGGGACTTCCAGCTGTCCTACGCTTTTCCCCCATTTCCACTAATTCCAAGGGTACTAGCAAAATTCAGACTGGAATCCACGGAACTAATTCTGATAGCTCCTTATTGGCCAAAAAGGCCGTGGTTTGCAACCCTTATGAACCTCTCAGTAAAACCTCCCTGGAAGTTACCAAACAGGTCAGATCTACTGAGTCAGGGCAAGTTTCTTCATCCAGATCCAGCGTTTCTCAACCTAGCAGCTTGGTTTCTGAAGAACAAATCCTAAGACAAAAGGGACTATCAGAAAAACTCATTACTACCCTTCTTGCAAGTAGGAAGAAGGTGACAAGAGACATTTATTTTAAGGTCTGGAAAGTTTATAATACATGGTGTTCCAGAAAAGACTTTAGTTTGTCTAGTACAATTTCAGTTCTAGAGTTTCTTCAAGACGGATTGGAGAAAGGCCTAGCAGCAAGTACGCTCAAAACGCAAGTAGCGGCCTTATCAGTTTTTTTGGAAAGAACCCTGTCAGGGGAGCCTTTAATAATTCGTTTTTTCAGAGCTATGGCTAAAGTAAAGCCTAAGCCTGTGATCATTTTTCCCAAATGGGATTTATCTTTGGTTCTTCAAGGGCTAACAAAGCTTCCGTTCGAGCCAATAGAAGGATCCTCACTTAAGTTTTTAACGTTTAAAACTGTGTTGTTGGTGGCAGTAACATCAGCTCGTAGAGTCAGTGAGTTACAAGCTCTATCAATCAAAGAGCCATTCATGAGGTGCCTACCAGACAGGGTAGTTCTAAAGACAGACCCAGCCTTCCTACCAAAAGTAAGCTCTGCTTTTCATCGGGCACAGGAGATCATTCTCCCTACATTTTGCCCCTCACCTTCGGGGCCAGGAGAAGAAGCCTTCCATACTCTGGATGTCAGGAGATGTCTTCTTAAGTATCTGGAAATAACAAAGGACTTTAGAAAATCATCCTCATTGTTTGTTTTAATGGAGGGCGCTCACAAGGGATGTAAAGCTTCCAAAAACACCCTTGGAAGATGGTTAAAGCAAGCCATTAAAGAAGCATACACCTCTCTAGGTTTGGAGCCTCCAGAAGGAATCTTGCCTCATTCAACCAGAGCAGTAGCGGCATCATGGGCAGAAAAGGCCGGAGCATCGCCTGAACAAATTTGTAAGGCTGCCATATGGTCCAGTTTTTCAACTTTTATAAAACACTACCGCTTGGATCTGCTTTCAGCCTCAGACCAATCCTTCGGGAGAAAGGTTTTGCAGGCAGTGGTCCCACCCTGAAGTAAGTTTCTTGGTTATCCTCTCCAAGGTGCTGTCCTGAAAGGCGAAGAGAGAAAACCTTAGTTAGACTTACCGGTGACGGTATTTCTACGAGCCTTTCAGGACAGCAGCCTACTTCCCTCCCTAGGTTATGATGTATAATGTATAATTATAGGGCATGGTAACTGTCTGCTTATATTTTCCAGCATGTCGGAGGGTTTCTCGATAACAACTGAAGGCATGGTGGAAGCAGCTGATCTTAAAAAGGGGCGTTGTCACGCAGTGTTTCCTGGGTAAAGGCGGAGCTGCGCTCTCTCCAAGGTGCTGTCCTGAAAGGCTCGTAGAAATACCGTCACCGGTAAGTCTAACTAAGGTTTTTTTTTTTTCCCATGAATCACCCTCTGTCTCTTAAGCTGGATACACCATGTCAGTTTTTTGTTTTAGCCAGCGGGCGGCACAGAAAAAAAAACTGCCAGATTCCTGCATCCACATTGCATTCCCTGTGCCAAAGCATTGTACGGTGGAGACTCTCTGCTGTCAAAATACTTCGATCAGCGCTGCATGCGCTGATCGAATTAAAATAATTTAACATTCTGAGAGCGAAGCTGATTGTTGGCACGGGCAGCATTCTAATCCAGACGCTACACCTCATTGGACCTCCTCCCTGGCATTTCCAAATAAAGGATCCAAACATACAGGGGACCTCCTGGGGGCCACATTTAGGGCTCGGATCCATTTTGGTCTTTTGGTGTGGGCTTCATCTTACCCCCTATAACCCTAGGGAGGCAGGGGACTTGTTTTCGTATTACCCACTCCAACTTGCACTCTATATGGAGGTACGTGCCAACTTCCAGGGTTGCCACTAGAGGTCCATTTTCGAGGTCCAGCTGCATCCATAACTGATATATATATATATATATATATATATATATATATATATATATATATATATATTTGTATCTCTTATTGAGTATTGGCTCCATCACGAGCTATCACTTTATTGTATTTCATCTTACTCTCCACTCCTGATGAAAGTTTTCAAGAAAAACTGGAAACGCGTCAGGGTTTGGGGTATCTAACCCCCATGAGAGCATAAGTGTTATATTGTTCTATGTTTTTTGTTCTGTACTGTATTGCATATTGTTACTACTCGGATATTAGTCGTCTGTTTTTTATCATTTTGTAATAATAAATACTATATTTATAGTTTCTGTGCATGTGTTGGTGGTCTGTCAAAGTCCCATTTAGGGGGTCTTTTTGGTCTATACACAGGGATGGCACCACCACATTTCCATTGCTGACACAGTGGGAGCCCTTTTCTTCTTGAAAGCTGATTGTTAGATCGACTTCTCTCTAGTTGGACCGGCCGTAGATGGATCAAAATGTGTCTGGTCCCCGCAGAACTGGTCAAATTTCAATCCATCTGTGACCAGCTTTGCGGTAAAATGAACCCCCAGTTGGCTCACAGTTTGATGCAGCATCAGTGCACTCCACCCCACCTGTAGCCCCTGCTGTTTGTTTTAATGGAGTTGGGTACACCCTCCATTCATATACCAATGCAATACCTGGTGCCAGAGTGACATATCAGCACAGTTGGGTATTGTAATGTGAGGAGCAGGGGGTAACGCCTATTCTTATGCATATAGCTACTTTGGGAAAGCATATTTGCATATGTATAATTGCAGAAGAGTGATTATTCGCATTCAAATGGACTTGTCCTGAACTGAACTGAGGACATTTAGCAGCTTAATCGGGCAGCTTTTCAAGTTCTGAAGAAGCTGCTTGGATGAAATGTGAGATGTCTTCAAAATTATAAATACTTTCACAGCCCTATGTACAGTATTTCAGAGGGCTGTGGGCAGTGCTGTACTGATTCAGCAACTGACAGTTTTTTAGCTACCGTCTACTGATGTTTGTTGTTCACAAAAACCATTTCAAGCTCTTATATATATATATATATATATATATATATATATATATATATATATATATATATATATATATATATATATATATATATATATATATTTTTGCCCTTTTTAAATGGAGTCGAAAACAGTGTGTAAGCTGCCACTGCCCCCTCATTTTCTGGTAGTCTTTGATCTCAGTACCCTGAGCGCCCACCCAGAGCAAGTGACTATGAGAGAGCTACTGTGCTGATCTCCATACTTCTTCCTCCGCAAGTGGTAAAGTTGGATAATGAGCATGGCAACCAGACAACTAGCATTTTCAGGGGGGGTGGAGGGAGTCGGCAATGAGAGCAACTTTGTATTTTTTTTTCACCATAAGTTACTTTTGAAGACCAACTTATGGGCCCCCCCCCCCCCCCCCCCGGCTCTATTATAAAACATCTTCCTACTTAACGTCCAGTTACGAGGATCTGATTTCTCAGTAGGCAACATTGTCCTTTGCCCATTAGTGGGTAAAAGGCAGTGTTTGCCCCACACTGTTTTATATTTTGAGGTGGTGAAGCTTAGGGTGCTTGAGGAAAAGGGTAATCAATAGGGGTGCAACGGATCAAAAAACTCACGGATTGGATCGATCCTCGGATCATTTTTCGGATCAGCAAATAATAATTGAATTCGCAAAAACCTGTGACAATTCCACCATATCATTATTCCATAATATCCACGTCATCTCCCCCATTGTAATATTGCCTGAGCATGGCTGGGTATGGCCGAGTATTGGCAGGGTATGGCAGAGTATGGAGGGATGGCTGTGACTGCAATTGTCACAGAGCAGTGCTGTGGGCACTACAGATCCAGCCCACAGCGCTGCTGCCATCCGATCTCTCTCCTCCACTGTACAGATCTGTACACAGAGGGGAGAGAGGAACCGGCGTCATCTTGACGCTGGTTTGTTTACAAGTGATCGCTCCGTCATTTGACGGAGCGATCACATTGTAAACGGCCGACGAGTGCACCAAGATGGCCACCGCCCTGGAGCTAGGCAGAAGCCGCAGGCTTTCCTAAGGCTGAGACCGCGGAGCGCTCCGTAGATCGCGGCATGTACCGATCCGAACGATGTGACCCGTCGGGTCGGGTTGCACCCCTAGTAATCAGTCCCTGTAAGCTTCAGCTGTGTATGTGGGGTATATGATTGTGTATATGGAGTTTTTCCATTAGTGTTTTAATTGATTTAACTGGATGAACGTGTGTCCCCCTTCCCCTTTTTCTTTTTTTCCAAGTTCACTAAAGACGGTCACAGATGATGCGATGGTTGCAGGAAAGAAAATCGTTCAATTCCCTCAACAACACAGGCAGTGTTTATGGGGGAACCCCTCCTACAGAGCTTTTGTGTTCTGGCGGGGAGGGGGTTGAGGGTAGCTGTCTATGCCGGGAGAACACAGGGATTACTGATAGCGGCTCTAGCCGCTGGCAATAATTGCATGTAAAAAATCCAGCCTGCTGGTTTGTACCTGTTTCTGTAAATGTTTGATGGGGTTATTATAATTTATGTACAGGACTATAGTCCATAATTTGATTGGTGCGAATGGAAATGTGCTACTTTTCTTTCCATCCTGATGTACTATAAAGCTGAAACGCTTGTTTTAAAACTGAGAATCTAATCTTTCAAGTCATTAAAGGAGAAGAGTATGGGAATGTTTTTTGCAGATTCATACTTGCCTAGGTGGATGCAGCATCTGTCCCCTGGCACCTCTTCACTGAGAACCTTGCACATTCTCCGTTTGATGGGTATTGCTAGGACATCTTTTGTATTACTTATTTTTTGTGGGAGGAAAACTCCTACAAGCTTTAAAGAGGAAGTAAAGCCTCTTAAAAAAAAAGAAAAAAAAAAAGACACCCTGCAAGGCAAAGGCATAATGAGTTAGTATGCATAGCATACTAGCTCATTATGAAAAACTTACCTGAAAACGAAGCCCCCGAAGCCGTCCTTATCCTCGATCTTCTTTGCTGCCATCCAGGGCCGGAGTGACTTCCGGGTCTCGCCGCTCCAGCGCTATCATTCGCTGGAGCGGCGAGACGTCACTCCCGCGCATGCGCACGAGATCGGCATATCGCCGTGATCTCGGCATCTTCATCCTCAGTGCGCCTGCGCCGCTGTCTACGGCACATGCGCCGTAGACAGCGATGCCTTTTCATCGCTAAATATCTCCTAAACCATGTAGGTTTAGGAGATATTTATTGGACCTACAGGTAAGCCTTAATCTAGGCTTACCTGTAGGCCAAAGTCATATGGAAGGGTTTACTTCCACTTTAAAGGGATTGTAAAGTAATTTTTTTTTTTTTTTTTAAATAACAAACATGTTATACTTACCTCCCACTGTGCAGCTAGTTTTGCACAGAGTGGCCCCGAACCTGGTCTTCTGGGGTCCCTCGGTAGCTGTCTCGGCTCCCCCCCGCAAGTACTTCTCACGTTCATGCGAGCTCCCTCACATGGTGAGAAGTATTAGCAGGCAAGCTCCCGTGATATAGCGCCGCGTCATTGGATGTGATTGGCAGCAGCGTGAGCCAATGGCTGCGCTGCTTTCAATGCGTCCACTCTAGCCAATCAACGGCCAGGCTAATCGGCAAAGAGGATGTCGGAGGCGAGCACGGGACATTCGAGGGGTCAGGTAAGTAAAACGGGGGGGCTGGGGGGGGGGGGGGGCATTGTCAGGTGTTTTTTCACCTTAAGGCATTGAATGCCTTAAGGTGACGTTTTTTTTTTACCTTTTACAACCCCTTTAACTAGTGCTCGGCCAGACACTTATGGAAGTCACAGGACTTCTATATACTGCTGATGAGAAAGGGTATTTAGTAGTTTATAATTCCTAAAATAATGACATTTCCATGTTCTTTGTACTGTGGGAGACCAGATATAGTGAATGCAGAGTCCTGGGTTTAGTAACACTTTGAGTGTGATTCTATAATGTCTTTGGAAACATCTTTAAAACAGCTGAACTCAGGGCACTTAAATTCTTTGAATATGCAGGTACATGTTCCTCAATAGCACAAATGATTTAATTCTACTTTTTGTGCTCCAAATGCTTTTTGCAAATCCAGATGTTACCTTTTAAAAGTAGTGGGGACATCATAACCGTGCAGGGAGCAGCGCTGTGGGTGGGACCAAGAAAGGTCATCTGTCTGCAGGGGTTGGGTGGGAGGAGACGGGACCAGTCACCTTGCACAGGGAAAGAGCAGCAGTGACTGGTCTGTACTACAGGTAAGTGCTGCACAAAGGCAATAAACCAGAGTTGTTTCTTGTTGGATTACTGCACAGATCTGCAGACAAATACACCAAATCTCAAGTAGGAAAACTCATGGCTCTTGGACAATATTTGTTTAGTCCAGAGTTCAGCTTAAAAGGCTTGCTTCTAAACAAAGGTTATCTAAATACAAGATGCCTAAACCTATCGCATACAGGGCAACATACTTCTATGAAGGAGGGCTGAGATTTCACAAGTGCTCAGCACAAGTCTCCTGGGAATGTTAATAGTTTTAGACTTTGGCCAGGGATGATGGCAGTTTTCCCATCATAACACTAACCTTTAAAAAGCCCCCTACAGTCAAACTCGTGTTTTACGATCAAACCTTAAAGTATGGGCATATATAAAAAGACCCCCAATTTTAATCCAGTAATGTAATCATAAAATACTGTATATACTCGAGTATAGGTTGACCCGAATATAAGCCAAGGCACCTAATTTTACCACAAACAACTGGGAAAATGTATTGACTCGAGTATAAGCCTAGGGTGAGAAATCCGCAGCTACTGTAAGTGGAAAAGAGGGTCAACAATGCCCATTTGTAGCCTCATTGTGTTCATTTGCAGCCATAGGTCCCCCAAACTTCAAACTTGATAGTTAAGGGTTCCTAGATGCCCCCTAGCTGCAGCCAAAATTTGGGGGTCTCTGGACCCAAAGGGTCCCGAAATAACATTGCTGCAGATGGACACAGTTGACTGACTTTGGGGCCCTGTATCTCGGGGTCACTTGGTGTTAGGAACCCCATCTTTGGATATGTTGTAGTGCTAGTTCCAAATTTGGGGTTCCTAGCACCAAGTGGCCTCGAGATACGGGGCCCCAAAGTCGGGTCCGAAAATGTAATTTTCTGCTGCAGAAAAGTGCTTGCCTCAAGTATAAGCCGAGGGGAGCATTTTCAGCTCACAAAAAATGTGCTGAAAAACTCGGTTTATACTCAAATATATACGGCAAAGTTCTGTAAATTTAACAAAAATTATGCATGCTGATTGGAGGAGAGATCAGAGATGACCTTTTTTAATGTGCTGCTGTTTATTCACAATTCAGTTTCAGCCTTGACCAAGATGTGTTGCTTTTTGGAAAAAATAAATAGTTGGGATCTTGGTATAGTGTGTGGCAGGGATGTCTGGATTAGAAAACCTGGTTAAAACGCAGTTGCACATTTTTGGCAGGTACAAGAGTTCACACACCCATTTCAAAGGTGTATTTAGCAGATTTCCTACATTGAAAGCAGGAGGAACTCAGATGTTTTCCTGATCCTTCCTGCGCTGAATAATTTCAGAAGTGACGTGTATTACGTCACTTCCAAGGTCACAGCTCTCATTCCTCGGCCGGTGTAGCCGAGGATGCAGCTATTTAAACATAATCTGTGTTTTGAATAGTTGCATCGGAGGGGAGGGGAGATATTGGAGGTCTAATAGACACCCAATGTTTCCATAAAGAGGACCTGTCACCTGGCCAAAGTGGGACTTTAACAGTACTGGGTCATTTAAAAAAAAAAAATGAACAATACATGTTAAAATGGTTAGATTGAATTCTTAACAATGTACTCAAATTGGAATCGCCAGAACAGAAAATGAAGATGAACACCCAACGCGTTTCAAAATAGTCTTCTTCAGGGGTGCTTAATCAATAAAGAAATTAGATTAATTTATTTGGAAGCTGTGAGTACACCTTGAAAGAAGAAAACGGATTAAAATATTGGTTGCATTTTGTCCTCTGAGTGTCACCGAGAGGCGTCAAGACCAGCGCCCAACTCGTGAATCGCTGGGGTGGGTACTTCATCATGAGCAAGGTGTAAGTGTGTATGCTAGAACTAGGATATCCATGCAATGTCAGTAACTTGTAGATTGGTTTCATTGCAGTGACCAAGGGTAATGAAAAATCGTATAAAGTTGCGTAATATAGTGTTACACCACCTGCAAAATTTTGCCATGCATATGGGCATCACACAATTTGTGATCTGTTCGTTATCCATTTAGCTAAATGCATGGGTAAAAAAGTCAGTAGGAAAGGGGGTCTATCCCAGGGACTCCAAGGGACTGAAGTGTTGGAATTAGTCAGTGCAGTAGGTCGCCTGGTCTGAGTACAAATGGATGTTGGTACTCCATTAGCTACTATCTTTTTGTCACCTGGCCATGTCATCACATAGTAGGCTTATTAGCCCATTTGTGATAGTAATAAAGTAAAAAAAAAAATGTAAAAAAGAATGAAAATAATTAAAAAAAATTAGAGCACCCCCGCACACACCCCATTATAAAAAGCAAGCATTGGGCAAGCACGGCTATGTAAACATCAGTTCCTACCACACATGTGACATATCATTGCGAAAGTCCTAGTGAGAATTTTAATTCTATGGCCATGGTAATTGATGACCTGTAAAGGCTTTTAAAGCGTTGCCTATAGAGAATTTTTTGTACCACCGTTTTTTGCGATTCCATGGGTGTTTTATGACTTGACACGTTTGATATCTGTTTTTGATGCAACCCCATCTTTTATAGTTTACTAAAAAATTTGGTATAATATTGTTTGCTCTAAAATTTATCTTAGGCAGGCCACAGGCAGGGGCGAGTGGGGGAAGCCGTCCGCACTGGGAGAAGACAGGGATTATCGGAAAATAATCCAGCAGGCTGGTTGTACCCAAGTTGGCCAGATTGGTACATTCAGCCTGCCCATTAACGGTTTGAATCTCTGCCAGTTCCGGCACTGACCAAAATTAGAACCGTGTATGGCCTGCCTAAGTGTATTTTTTTCATAAAAATATGCATTTGATAAATACCTGCGCAAATATCGTGTAACATAACAGTGCAACTACCATTATTGTCCAGGGTCTCTGCTTTTAGAAAATATATCATTTTTGGTGTGTTTAAATTGATTTCTAGTAAAAAAAGTGCAGAATTGAATGTGTACAGAAAAAATGTCCCAGGTAGACAGCAGGTGGTTAAGCAATAAAGCCCGGTCACCTCCCGTCTCCCTGTGATGGGACAATGAAGGAGCAGCAGCTCTTTTGTGTTCTCTTATCAGTACATATGCATGCAACAGAGCTTAATTGACTTCCAGTGTTACTCCGTCTCCCAATCTGTGTTTTAACTACTCAGAGGCAGACATGAAATCTTAATCAGGTTCATAGACTAGTTTAATCTAAAAAATACATTTATTGAAAATGTAATAAACAAATTTAGTGCCCATAACAACCAACCAGAACTGATCTTGTACTGGTCTGACTCCAGCAAATTGAACCCGGGCTGCTGTGGGTTACTGCACTTTGTTCCTAGAAGTTTGCACTTTTTATTGCAAAAGTACAATAGTGTGAACTCCAAATAAACTTTTTTCGCTAATGTGGTTAGTACCTGCTTGACCAGTTGTGTGATCATTGTCCTTTACTGATACAGTATTTAGTTTTGTCTCTGTGGAGACTGTGGGTGGTTACCTGCACTGGAAAAGACAGTTCCTTTGATCTTTGACCAGACTGTATCAGCATGAACCTGATAACCCAACCACTATACTGCTAAGGTATATGGAGGTACTAGTGGAATGCAGAGAGGGTATGTAATTTTTAGAGTGCGCTTGTTGCCTTTAAACATCCAATGAGAAACCTAATTTTAGTCCTTTCATAAGTTTCTGGTATTAGGAACATCCCAAATCTTGATTTCAATAAAGTGGTTGTTTGTGGGGTTTTTCTTTCTTTCTTTCTTTTCTTTCTTTCTTTCTTTCTTTCTTTCTTTCTTTCTTTCTTTCTTTCTTTTTTCTTTCTTTCTTTCTTTCTTTCTTTCTTTCTTTCTTCTTTCTTTCTTTCTTTCTTTCGTCATGTGCCAGAATTACAGCTTGTTGCATTATTACTCAGTGGACTGGTTTATGGTGAACACACCGTTGGACCCCCTGGCAGATGATGCTCCAAATTCAGGACTTTTTTGTTACGATTGGTTCATGCAGGATTATATTATAGGGAGAAAATAAAAATTTCCAAAGCCAGACTCCAGATTGAAATGACAAAAAATAGTAATCCCATTTGTCTGCTCTCTTTCTTCCTTCTCTTTTGCCTCCCATCATATTTAGCAGCCGGTAGGGAAGTAAGCAGGGAAAAGGAAGGAATTGGGTTAATTCAGTTGTGTATCTAAATGAGCTTCAACATTTTTCAGCAAAGCAGTTTGTATTAGCCTGGAGCTCAAGCAGCGTGGTCATGCAGTGGGAATAGTGATTAGAACCGTTCACACTGACGGGCACTTCATGCTGGTCTATGGAGCGATGGATGTCAGCGGTGACATGTCCGCTGACATCTGACCCGGTCCGATCTGCCAAAAGCAGATGGATGGCCCTACGTCCGGATCCGTTGCTGGTGGATCGGATCGGGTGCTGTCCGTTTTCATCCGATCTATCCATAGCAAGCAGCGACGCTCAACAAGCCCCTCCCCGCTCAGCGAGCAGAGAGGGACCTATCATCAGGCGGCTCAGTGGAGATCAACGGAGAAATCTCCCGCTGAGCCGGCGGACTCGGTGGAAGCGGATCCTTAGGGGCCTTAGGTGTATCACTAGTGGGGCCTTAGGTGTATCACTAGAAAGGGGTCTTAGGTGTATCACTAGAGGGGTAACCAGCAGGAGGAAGGTCTTGATTGCTCTGTGTAGATCTTTAGTTCTCATTGGAGGGATCACCAGCAGGTGGAAGGAGGTCCTGATTCCTTTACATACAGTAGATCTTTAATGCGGTGTTTCAGCTTCAAAAAAAATTTTTTTAAAGTCAGCAGCTAAAAAAAAAGTCGCTGCTGACTTTTAATAAGTAAACTTACCCTCCCAGGGCGCCCGCGATGCCGTTCGTGGAGGCCGAGATGTCCCTCGGCGTTCCGGATCCAGCGCCGCCATCCTCAGTAAGGGCAGCGGCTTTGCGCGGCCTACTGCGCATGCGCGAGTCGGCGCGCGGCCTACTGCGCATGCGCGAGTGGGATTTGTGAATGGGGAACGCAATGTGTTGTGGGACACCGTTCCCATAACACACTGCGCCCCATTCACTAGAAGACCAGAAGAGAAGGAGAGAAGATCACCGCGGCGCTGGAGGAGGCAGATTAGGACAATCTGCCTAGCAACAGCCATTTCTGGTAAGTAAAAAAAAAAAAAATTTTTATTTTTTTTTTCATTTGAAATTGTTACTAACATTTTTGAAAGTTTTTGTTTTCAGGGTGTCCCTCCACTTTAAGCCTAGTACACACAGTGAGATTATCGGACAAATTATTGTCTTTTTTTTGCATGATAGTCTTCATATCGAAAGTACGAAAGTTCTTGTATGACAGAATAAAAATTCGGAAGTGATGTATTGTATTTTTGGACGAAAACTGATTAAACAAATATCGTATGATCTGGTATCATAGGAGGAACATTTTTGTGTTTATCCCTCTTCGGAATGTTTTGGACAAAAGCTGTGTACTAACGATCGGATTATCGCACGATCGCTTTGAAAGCAGTATTTTTGTACAATATTCTGATCGTGTGTGGGGCTTTAGTTAGACTTCTTTTAGAATACTGGTGTCCAGTTCTGGAGACCTCACTTCAAAAAAGATGGTAAGATAGAACAAGTTCACAGACAGGCAAGAAAAATAGAGAAAGGTCTGGGGATAAAACATCAGGAGAGCCTTCAGGATTGAGGATAGCAAATTGGGAAACATGATTGAAACATTTAAATACTGTATATACTCGAGTATAAGCCGAGGCACCTTACCCCGACTTGTTCATGCCCCGACTTAGTTGGGGTAGGCGGTACACTTTGGTGGGGGTGGGTCAGCCAGACCTCTTGACCTTTGACCTCTGGAGGCACGCCTCCTGACCTTTGGGGAGGTCCCTATTCCAATCCCTGAGTCCTAACCTTGTTCTTCTAGGGGAAACCCTAACCCTTAACCTTAACTCAAACCCAGTGGAACTAGCACTACAAAATATCCAAATTTGGGGTTCCTAGCAGTAAGTCGGTTCAGAAAATTTTATTTTCTGCAGCAGAAAAATGCTTGACTCGAGTATAAGCAGAGGGGGGCATTTTTTGCACAAAGTATATACGAGTATATAAGGTACATTAACTGCTTCCCGACCGCCGCCTGTAGATATACGTCGGTAGAATAGCACGGCTAGGCAAAAGCACGTGTATATATAAGTGCCCTTTAATTGCCTTGCCGTGGGGTCGCGCGTGCCGCCGGCGGCACGCTCGCGACCCAGTGGGGAGCTCCGTGATCACGGCCGCAAGCTGGTGTCCCGCGATCAGGTCACAGAGCTGAAGAACGGGGCGAGGTCTGTGTAAACAAACCTCTCCTCGCGCTTCCTACACTGCCTGTCATTAATTGGCTGTTCCCTGTCATCGGGAAAGCCGATCAATGACTTCAGACGTACAGCCACCCCCCCCCCCCCCCACTGTAAAAAAAAAAAACACAACACGTCACACTTAGCCCCTCCCCGCCCCCTAGTGGTTAACTCCTTCCCTGCCAGTGTCATTTGCATAGGAATCATTTAAATAGCACTGATTTCTGTATAAATGACAATGGCCCCAAAAATGTGTCAAAAATGTCCGATGTGTATGTCCATAATGTCGCAGTCACAATAAAAAACGATGATCGCCGCCACTACTAGTAAAAAAAAAATTAATAAAAATGCTATAAAACTATACCCTATTTTGTAAACGCTATAACTTTTGCGCAAACAAATCAATAATCGCTAATTGCGATTCTTTTTTTTTTTTTTTTTTTTAACCAAAAATATGTAGAAGAATACGTATCGGCCTAAACTGAGGAAAAAAAATGTTTTTTTATATATTTTTGGGGGATATTTCTTATAGCAAAAAGTAAAAAAATATTGCATTTTTTTCAAAATTGTCGCTCTATTTTTGTTTATAGCGCAAAAAATAAAAACCGCAGGGGCGATCAATCACCACCAAAAGAAAGCTCTATTTGTGGGAAAAAAAGGACGCCAATCTTGTTTGGGAGCCACGTCGCACAAACCGCGCAATTGTCAGTGCCGAATCGCAAAAAGGGGCCTGGTCCTTTGGCTGCAAATTGGTCCGGGGCTGAAGTGGTTAAAGTGGAAGTCCACCCTAACAATTAAATCTCTAAATCTACAGGCATCCACAATTTAAGAAATCACTATAGATACCTTTTTTGAAGCTACTCTGGTCCGGTCTCCAGCAGCGGAAGCTGTTCAGAGGAGACAGCTGACAACGGCTGGGAAATTAATGGGAAGTGACATCACCCATAGACCTTACTATGGGGCTTCCGTTATAAGCTGCCTCCTCTGCACCCACCTCCACAGCAAAGCTGCAGCTGACAGTTCAGCATGGGACCGGAGCGGCTTCAAAAACTGTATGCATATCGATTTCTTCTTTACGGGGATAGATGAGATAGGCTTAGATTGTGGATGCCTGTAGAGTTAGAGATTTTAGTGTTCGGGTGGACTTCTACTTTAAGGGTTGTTAATAATGTTCAGGAGGGCAGTACTTTCAGTATGAAGCTGAGATCAAGCATACAAGGACATAACCTCAAACCAGCAGGAGAAAACTTCAAAACTAATCTCAGGAAGTAACTATTTTACCGAAAGAAGTTGAGGCTTGCAATAGACTTCCAGCAGAGGTAGTGAGCCAGCCAACAGCAAGAAGATTCAAACTTGTTTGGGATGAACATTGATCTACTGTATTTGTAGACAAAAAGAATAAGGGGGGGGGGGGGGCAAACTTGATGGACCACTTTGAACTGCTGTCACTCCTCAGTGTTTCTCTGAAAATCTAAAATCTAAATTGGCATTATTTAAGACCCCATTCACACTTTGCTGCTCTGAAAACTAGGGCAGAATTTTATATTTCCTGCCGTGTTATCAGAAAGGCATTATTTCTTAATGGCATTCCAAACTGAGTACAATTTTCTTGTGACAAAATGGGAGAAAATCATGACAAATTGCGCACTTGAAAAACGCACAACACTCCACACCCGCAAAGGATCTGGGTCTTCTGTGGTGTGTTTTTAACGCACCTGTGAAAATGCGCAAAAAAACTGCGAGTAAGAACCCGTGTTCCCACTGCGTGATTTGGAATGGGGCTTTAAATTTATCTGACAAATGTAAAGAGAACCTTTACTAAGGCTGCTTTCACACTGGGGCGGTTTGCAGGCGCTATTGCGCTAAAAATAGCGCCTGCAAACCGACCCGAAACAGCTGTTGCTGTGTCTCCAGTGTGAAAGCCCTGAGGGCTTTCACACTGGAGCGGTGCGCTAGCAGGACGGTAAAAAAAGTCATGCTAGCTGCATCTTTGGAGCGGTGTATTCACCGCTCCTATACCGCTCCTACCCATTGAAATCAATGGGAGACCGCGGGGATACCGCCGGCAAAGCGCCGCTGCAGTGGCGCTTTGCGGAGGTTTTTAACCCTTTTTCGGCCGCTAGCGGGGGTTAAAACCACAAACTGCATACCGCGGGTAAAACGATGATAAAGCAGCGCTAAATATAGCGCTGCTTTACCGTCACCGCCCGCACCGCCCCAGTGTGAAGCCGGCCTAAAACACTACATTCCCTTACTTGTTTTATTCCAGTAAGATTTTTTTTAATCACATTTATGGAATATTTCCTTTTGCTGTAGAGCTATCTGTTCACAATGCTGTCTGATGTGTTTGCAGCCTCTGCACTTTCAATCGCAAACAGGTAACTGTGACAGTTTTGCAAACTTTGCTTTAGATTTTTCCCGTAAGCCCCCGTACACACGGTCGGAAATTGACGGAAAATGTCCGATCGGACCATGTTGTTGGAAAATCCACCCGTGTGTGGGCTCCATCTGACTTTTTCCGTCGGAAAAAATTTGAGATCCTGCTCTCAAATTTTCCGACAACAAAATCCGATCAGACTTTTTCCGATCGCGTGTAGAGCATTCCAACGGACAAAGTGCCACGCATGCTCAGATCAAATTACGAGACCAAAGCTATGGGCTACTAGCCTCTACGTAGTTCCGCCGTACGCAACGAACGTCACCACGTTCAGAATAATCGGATTTTCTGACAACTTTGTCCGACCGAGTGTATGCAACACCAGTGTCGAACAAAATCCGTCTGAAAAAATCTGACGGATTTTGTGGTCGGAAATTTCCAACCGTGTGTACGGGGGCTAAGAAGTGGTCAGGAGCAGATTTTTATATTGGAACAATGCTACTTCTGAGCAGCAGTGGGAGGAATTTATTAATCAATATAGGGCAGCACAGTCGCTAAATGGTTAACACTTCTGCCTAGCAGCACTAGGGTAATCGGTTTGAATCTCAACCACGGCACTACCTCCGGGTCCTCCAGTTTCCTCTCACACTCCAAAGACATGTTGGTAGGTTAATTGGCTCCGGTCTAAAATGGCCCTAGTATGTGTATGTATGAATGTGAGTTAGAAACCTTAGATTGTAAGCTCCTTGAGGGCAGGGACTGAATGTTGTTTTTTTTTATTTATTTATTCATATGTATTACACACACACACACACACACACACACACTTGTGCTCATAGGTTTACATACACTGGCGTAATTTATGAATTCTTGGCCATTTTTCAGAGAATACGAATAACACAAACTTTTCTTTCACTCATGGTTAGTGTTTGGCTGAAGCCATTTATTATCAATCGACTGTGTTTTACTCCTTTTTAAATCATAATGGCAACACAAACTATGCAAATGACCCTGATCGAAAGTTTACATACCCCAGTTCTTAATACAGTGTATTGCCCCCTTTTATATATATATATATATATATATATATAAATAATTATATTTGTGTGTGTGTAAAGCGCTGTGTAAGTTGATGGTGCTATATAAGTATCTGTAGTAAATAAATTTAGTAAATCTGTCTCCTAAAAAACAGTCTTGTGTTTTCTGTATGGCCATTATTCTTTGTAATAGTGTGTAGTATGTACATTATTGATAACCCAGCCACTGCTATAAAAAGGTAGCTTCATCTTCCAGGAAATAATCAGTTTGCTGTTGATAAGTCACCTTGCTTGGAATAAGAATTTCTGATCATTTACTCCGGGCTATAAACTCAGCCTGTGTGAGTCCTGCCGGTTTTAAACTGGTAATACCTGTTCTGGGCGTAGCATTCAACTATTTGCAGCTAAGGAGGACATAGTACTGCACACACATTATACTACATTACTGTACAGTGTGTACTCTTTTCAGCTGATGTAGTTCAATATCGCTTATTGGCTAAAGATGGCTGTCCATTGCAAAATACAATTATACAGCTTGTACATTTATATAAAAATGTAAACCACAATAACCTGTAACAACCAATCAGAAAAACTATTTTGCTGGTTTGAGTGTAGTGTAGTCTGTTTGCCAGGAGTGACTATACTTTACACATTTCATTACTGTTAGCACTCACTTTATTGAAAAAGCCAATATGAATTTTTAACAGTCCATATTTCTTTTATTACCAGAAACTTGTTATCCACTCTCCAACTGTTTCTTTATACAGTACTCATATGCACTTTGGCTGATACTAGACTTATGCTGGGTATACACAGGTTGAAAATCAGCTGAAACCGGTTCAGCTGCTTGTCCGACAGAAGCCGCTCTCACAACCAGCTTCTGTTGGGCAAGCATCCTGAAAAAGCAAGCATCCAATCAGCAGCCTGATCAGTGTGTTCTGGTGGGAAGAGGGAGGGGGGGTGTGGGGGGGGGTAGTCCCCCCTTTAGAACACAATAACTCAGCCCGGGAGTTCACCGCACTGACATCAGATGTGTTAGTATGGCAATCTGTACTTTTTTTTTTATCGTTCAGCCCGCTGAGTTAGACCCCTTTCACACCGAGGGCATATTGCAGGCGCTATAGCGTTAGAAATAGCGCCTGCAATCCGCCCTCAAACTGCTGCTTCATTGTCTGCAGTGTGAAAGCCTGAGGGCTTTCACACTGCAGCGGTGCGCTGGCAGGACGTCACAAAAGTCCTGCCACCAGCAGCTTCTTTGGAGCGGTGAACTCACCGCTCCTCCAGCGCTGCTCCCCATTGAAATCAATGGGGCAGTGCTGTAATACCGCCGGCAAGACTAAGGACACAGATTACTGGAACCATGTCCTGTGGTCTGATGAGACCAAGATAAACTTATTTGGTTCAGATGGTGTCAAGCGTGTGTGGCAGCAACCAGGTGAGGAGTACAAAGACAAGTGTGTCTTGCCTATAGTCAAGGATGGTTGTGGAAGTGTCATGGTCTGGGGCTACATGAGTGCTGCCGGCACTGGGGAGCTACAATTCATTGAGGGAACCATGAATGCCAACATGTACTGTGACACACTGAAGCAGAGCATGATTCCCCTCCCTTCGGAGACTGGGCCTCAGGGCAGTATTCCAACATAACGACCCCAAACACACCTTCAAGATGACCACTGCCTTGCTAAAGAAGCTGAGGGTAAAGGTGATAGACAGGCCAAGCATGTCTCCAGACCTAAACCCTATTGAGCATCTGTGGGGCATCCTCAAACAGAAGGTGGAGGAGCGCAAGGTCTCTAACCTTCACCAGCTCCGTGATGTCGTCATGGAGGAGTGGAAGAGGACTCCAGTGGCAACCTGTGAAGCTCTGGTGAACTCCATGCCCAAGAGGGTTAAGGCAGTGCTGGAAAATAATGGTGGCCACACAAAATATTGACACTTTGGGCCCAATTTGGACATTTTAACTTAGGGGTGTACTCACTTTTGTTGCCAGTGGTTTAGACATTAATGGCTGTGTGTTGAGTTATTTTGAGGGGACAGCAAATTTACACTGTTATACAAGCTGTACACTCATTACTTTACATTGTAGAAAAGTAATTTCTTCAGTGTTGTCAAATGAAAAGATATAATAAAATATTTACAAAAATGTGAGGGGTGTACTCACTTTTGTGAGATCCTGTAGCTAAGTGTACTTGTTTATATGCATTGTTTTCTGTATTATTGCTGTTTTCTTACAGGAAGTCTGAAATGGCACTTGGCCAAGGATTGAGTTGTTAACTAACCAGCAGGTTAGTAATGAAAAATAGACCACGCCTCAAATGTGTGGATGGGGGAATTGTGTTCTGATGGTGGGAAACCTCCCCACTTCCAGAATACAATGATCAGCGCTGCCGGCTATAGCCGGTTTTTATGGTCGAGTGGCATTTATCTGTAAGGCTGGTTCTACAGAAGTCAATAAGGAAATCAACTTCTGTACCACCAGTGTCCCCAGACATGGATTGAGATTTGGCCGGTCTCTCCTGAACCAGCCAGATTTCAATCCATGTATGGCTGGCTTTAGAGGCTTTTGTGGTTATTTTTGTGGTGAGTATTTTGGCTTATGATAAAAACTTGCAGCTATCTGTATACATTGAATGTAAATGTCTTATCTCTTTTGCAGGCGCAAAGCCACATCCTTCCTCATTGTGGGGGCGTTGATGTCCACTTTAATGGAGTAGTTGATTGTTTTAGACAAATTGTGAAGATAAAAGGTATTCTGAGCCTTTGGAATGGATTGACTGCTAATTTACTGAAGGTGACTTTTTTTTTTTTTTTGTGTATGTAAAAGCTAACCGTGAACATCTTATTTGCTCTCATTTGGTCTGTTAAATATCCCATTAAATGCATTTTGTTATATCTGTTGATCTCGTCAGAAATTCATAGATGTCCTGTTCCTGTGCCATCTCAAGTAATCTAATCAGTCCTACTTAACTCGCTTCTTTTGGGTGCATTGACACTTGGGAACACACCCATTCAGCAATGAGATGCGAAAACTCCTGTGAATAGCTGCAAATGGCAGCCCTATTGAAAGCAATGGGAGTCTGCCGGCTTCTGCAACTAAGCGCTCCACTTATCACGCAGTAATTGCATACAAGTGATCAGTCCTAGCCCCAGACTGCCTGTGTCCAGAACCGATCACTGCATGAGCGATTACATGTGAGTGGGCACAAATAGCTGTGGGAGCCAACAGCCTCCCAATGCTTTCAATGTAGCTGCCTCTACTGGGGTTCTCACATCTTATTGCTAAGCAGGTGCTTTTGCACCCTAAAACTACAACCTCCTTGTCTGCTGTGGAGAGGTGGAGCATACTGTATATACTCGAGTATAAGCCAAGTTTTTAAGCAAATTTTTTTTGTGCTGAAAGTGCCCCCCTCGGCTTATACCGAGTCAAGCACTTTTCTGCAGCAAAAAATTACATTTTCCAACCTGACTTTGCGGCCCCGTATCTCGGGGCCACTTGGTGCTAGGAATCCAATTTGGATATGACGTAGTGTTGGTTCCACTGAGTTTGCACACAAAATTTGGGGTTCCTAGCACCAAGTGGCCCCGAGATACGGGGCCGCAAAGTCGGGTTGGAATATGTCATTTTTTGCTGCAGAAAAGTGCTTGACATTTTTCGACCCAAATTTGGGGCCCCGTATCTCGGGGTCACTTGGTGCTAGGAACTCCAAATTTGGTGCGCAAACCAAGTGGAACCAACATTACAACATATCCAAATTGGGGTTCCTAGCACCAAGTGGCCCCAAAGTCGGTCAACTGTGTCCATCTGCAGCAATGTCATTTCGGGACCCTTTGGGTCCAGAGACCCCAAATGTTGGCTGCAGCTAGGGGGCATCTAGGAGCCCTTAACTACCAAGTTTGAAGTTCAGGGGGGCCTATGGCTGCAAAAGGGCACAGTGAGGCTGCAAATGGTCATTGTTGACCCTCTTTTCCACTTACAGTAGCTGCGCATTTCTCACCCTAGGCTTATACTCGAGTCAATAAGTATTCCCATTTTTTTGTTGTAAAATTAGGTGCCTCGGCTTATATTCAGGTCGGCATATACTCAAGTATATACCTATTCTTAAGAAAAAAAAGCATTTTGGCAAAAAAAAAAAAAAAAGGCAAAACTGGAAAGTGCAAAATCTGGTGCAGCTCTGCATAGAAATCAATGCACTTTTTTTTTTGTCAAAGCTTAAGCCCCGGACCATTTTGCTGGCCAAAGACCAGAGCACTTTTTGCGATTCGGCACTGCGTCGCTTTAACTGACAATTGTGCGGTCGTGCGACGTGGCTCCCAAACAAATTTGACGTCCTTTTTTTCCCACAAATAGAGCTTTCTTTTGGTGGTATTTGATCACCCCTGCGTTTTTTTTATCTTTTGCGCTATAAACAAAAATGGAGCGACAATTTAAAAAAAAAAACATTCTTTTTTACTTTTTGCTATAATAAAAATCCCCTAAAATATATAAAAAAAAATATATTTTTCCTCAGTTTAGGCCGATACGTATACTTCTCCAGATTTTTGGTAAAAAAAAATCACAATAAGCATTTGGTTTGCGCAAAAGTTATAGCGTCTACAAAATAGGGGTTAGTTTTATGGCATTTTTATTAATATATATGTATTTTTTTTTTACTAGTAGTGGCAGCGATCTGCGATTTTTTATTATGACTGCGACATTATGGCGGACACATTGGCCAATTTTGACACATTTTTGGGACCATTGTCATTTTTACAGCGATCAGTGCTATAAAATTGCACTGATTACTGTAAAAAAATGACACTGGCAGTGAAGGGGTTAAACACTAGGGGGCTAGGGAGGGGTTAAGTGTGTCCTAGGGAGTGATTATAACTGTTAGGCGGCTTGGCTACAAATGGCACTTCACTGATCATAGCTCCCGAATCACAGGGAGCTGTGATCAGTGACACTGTCACTAGGCAGAACGGGGAGATGCTTGTTTACATTAGCATCTCCCCATTCTTCAGCTCCGTGAGGCGATTGCGGGTAACTCTGCGGCGATCGAGTCTGCGGGACCCGCGATCCTACTCACGGAGCTCCTGGCAGGGTCGCGCGCGCACGCTGCCGGCTCGCATGCGACCACACGGCGGCAAATTCTAAGGGACATACCTGTATGCCCATTTGCCCAGCCGTGCCATTCTGCCGACGTATATGTACATGCAGATATAAACAAAGAAAGAATGAATTACTCCTGCGCTTGTGAAGGTGCTGCTGGTATAGGGTGGTAGTACTTATGCCTTGTGCTGCCAGAGTATAGATGTTTCAGTGTATGAGACGTCTCGTACACTGAAACCGCTATACTCTGTCTGGCAGCACAGGGCAACCTTCTGACAAGCAGCACTCAGAATACACACTGAAGCATCTGCAATTTCCCTCTTCCTCAGCATGTTTCTGAATGCCATGGAAAGGTTCTCCTCGCCCATTCTGTATAGTTTTCCTGGATCTTTACCTTTGGACATATTTAGGGCTGCAACTAACGATTATTTTCATAATCGATTAGTTGGCCGATTATTGTTTCGATTAATCGAATAATCGGTTAATAATCTTAAAGTAAAGTGTGGTGTATAATTTAGTAAATATGTAAAGTTTAAAAAAAAAAGGCAATTTATTCTTAAATATCTCTATGATGTGGTAAATATAAATGACCAACTATATGGTTAGAGAGCAAAATTTCTAATTCACTCTGAGAATAACAGACAGAAGAGATATACTGTATATACTATTAGAGGAGAGATATACTATATAAACTATTAGAGGATATATACTATTATAGGGTGAATCTGGTAAATATCATCAGACTCGGAGATCAATTTTATTTATTATTATTTATTTAAAAAAAAACAAAAAACAATGTCTTCCTTCAAAAAAAAAAAAAAAAAAAAATTAATTTTAAGAACGTTTGTTCAATTTTCTAATCGTTAGTGGGGTCAAACCGACGTTCATTTTCAACCACAGTGACAATTTGGAAATAATAGAAAACTTCTTGGTCAAAGGAATTTTCAGACAGTGTATGTGGTTTTCATTCAGAAATTTACAATTATTTTAAAAACAGAATGTTAAAAACAAGTGAAAATTTCAAACAACATTCTTTCATTCAGCGAAAAACTAAAATTAGCCCTTTATAGTACAAAAAAAATCAGATAATCACTACTGTAAGGGGTTAATTTTTTTACTGTAGAACGGTGAAAGTAATATTTACAGTAGCGATTATTTGCTCTTTGTACTGTAAAGGGCTCATTTTATTTATTTTTTAACCCCATTATATTACTGCCCGATTAATCGATTATGAAAATAGTAATCGATTCATTTCATTATCGATTAGTTGTCAATTAATCGATTAGTTGTTTCAGCCCTAGACATATTGTAATTGCAATCACAGATATTGATGATAAAACAAACTTTCAGTACAGACCAAATTATGATCCACTAATGTTTTTTTTTTTTCTTTGTTTTCAGATTTTTCCTTATTACGGTTTAATGTTCAGCACTTTTGAATGTTGCAAACGGTACTTCCTGTACCAAAACGGTTACCTTGTATCGCCGCTCAGCAACCAGCTGATGCCGGGAGTGGATCAGAGTCTGGGGCCCTGGGAACTGCAAGAACTGCACAAGTTTCTCCGGCAAAAGAACATCGAAAACAGAAACCCTTCTTTAAAAAGCTAAACCCGGAGGACAGGAGAATACTGTAATGCTACATTTGTACTTGTATACCTTTACATGTAGGTGTACTGGGAGATTATAGTATTTATTTTTTGGAGCAGCAGCTAGAAGGCTGGTCTATGACTGACTACTTGTGATTTTATTCATGGATTTTTAAAGAGGACCTCCCTTTTATGCTTTGCCTCGTGTTCAAAGAAAACCTCCACCAATATGAGAACCTCAATCGAAGTATCAGATCGATGTCATCTGATTCTAGGAGACACTTAACTGAAGATCCTTTTCCTGCTTTACTAGTTTCTTACTACAGTTTTGTATTCATATGCTGCAGTTTTGCCCTGGGGGGGGGGGGGGGGGGGGGCGGAATTGAGTGAATGGCTGATTTGTAGGGGAACTAAAGATTTATAAAAATACTAGTAACATTGCAATATTATATACAGAGTAGGGGTGCAGCCACCTGCTGAAAGCCCTGAAAGTGATACTAAAGTCAATTATTTTTTTTAATTGTTAAAAATAACAAACATACTTACCTGCTCTGTGTAGTGGTTTTCACAGAGCAGCCCAGATCCTCCTCTTCTGGGGTCCCTCCTTGGCTCTCCTGGCTCCTCCCCCCTGCTGAGTGCCCCCACAGCAAGCAGCTTGCTATGGGGCACTGGAGCTGAGCCGCAGCCCCCTCTTCTCATTGGCTCACTGACTTTGACAGCAGCGGGAGCCAATGCGCCATTGGCTCCCGCTGCTGTCAAAGTCAGTGATCTAGATGGGCTCAGGTAAGTATTAGGGGCGCTGCTGGATCTAGATGGGCTCAGGTAAGTGTTAGGGGGGCTGCTGGATCTAGATGGGCTCAGGTAAGTATTAGGGGGGCTTCTGGATCTAGATGGGCTCAGGTAAGTATTAGGAGGGCTGCTGCACACAGAAGGTTTTTTATCTTAATGCATAGAATGCATTAATGTAAAAGAAACCTTCTGCCTTTAAAGTGGTTGTAAACCCCCCAAAAAAAAAGGAACCTGCAAGACAAAGGCATAATGATCTGGTATGCATTGCTCATTACCAGCTCATTATGTATTACTTACCTTAGATCGAAGCCCCCGCAGCGCTCCTCGTTCACCGCTCTGGCCGGTGACATCACTCCCGGAGTTACTTCCGGGTATCGCAGGCTCGGCGCTGTGATTGGCCGGAGCCGCGATGACGTCATTCCTGCGCGTGCGCGCAGGAGCCGCCTGTAACGGCACAGTCTAACTGAAGCAACGGCATGTGCCATTGCTTCAGTTTGCATGTGCCAATGACGTTGGCACATGCAAATACAGGGGTGCACGGTTTAGGAGATCTCCAGGGTAGCTACAGGTAAGCCTTATTATAAGCCTACCTGTAGCAAAAAGTGTGTTGTAAGGGTTTACAACCACTTTAAGGTCACCACACACATTACAATCTGATTTATATCTATCAAAACTTCAAGGACCTGCCCGAGTAGATACAAATTAGTTGGATTAGGTAGGTGCTCATATTAAATCATATGGTAACTCCAAAGTTGATTGGTCAGATTGTACTGTGTATGGTAACTCTTAGCTCAAGTGTGACATATCTGTATTGTAGTAAACCTCATGTCAGTACTTTGAACTGCCATTATCTCAAGTGATCGATCAATTCCAAACTTTTAGATTCTACTTTAATTATCCCAGGGGTGGTTTGAATTTTGTGATTTCAAACATTACTGTTTTATTTGAGAGGTGTCAGTCGTGTATCGGTTAAAGACGTACCAATAATGGTAATGTATGAGCAATAAAGTGTTCTTTGTTGCTGACAATGATTTTTCAACACTTTGTGTAATATATACTTAAAGCGGCATTAGACCCAAAATCAAACATTTTACTATATTGCAGTTTACCAGTTCTTAGATGTGGCTGCATTCGATTTCTCTTTTAGGCTTTCTTTCCTTTATTTCCATTTGGGGATCTGGCCAGTAAGTCTGTTTTTTTGTTTTTTTTTCAACAGAACAAGCTCTCCTGCTAATGTAGCAGTTACACTGTAACCATTTAACGCCAACAAGGATGCTTACAATGATCGATCAGCATTTATTTATGTAAAACCTTTATTCCAAAGGGAAAAAAAGTTTGCTGTACCTTATACAGTAGCTGAAGTTTGCCTTCAATTTGAATTTAAATCTGCTAGTACATCAAACACTCCCCTCCTTCCAGAATAACAATACTGCTGTCCAAAGGTGCCCCCTGTTCTCCTTCATCCTGAGTGGGGGCACTCTAATACAGGAGGTGTGTTACTGGGCAGATCAGGTGAGAATTAATGGGGAGAAGATTAAAAAAGAAAATAAATGCAGCCACCACATCTAATGATTGATGAGCTGCAATATATTACATTTTTGCTTTGGGGTTTAATATTACTTTAATATGTGTGGCCAATGATAAATCATTTCTTTATAGAAAAGGGAACACATCAAACCACATGTATTTATAAAAATTAGTGCCACATCTCTTGGGATCACGGAAATTTTTCAACATGTTTGACTATCTCATATTGTTGCAGAAACGTTCTGCTATGTTGGCTACATGATAAAATACGCCTGTGTTTTTAGCGGTGGAACAGCCAGTGTAGACCCGTCATTTGCTGTTCATGCCCATACCAGAGGGTAGAACTGTGCTGCCTATTTGTAACTGTTAAGGCTGCATTCACACCTGAGCGTTTTCGGCCTGAAAAACGCCCAACAAGCAAAATCCCATTAATTTCAATGGCACCTGTTCACATCTGAGCGTTTTGTCACCTGAAGCAAAACGCCTAAAAAATGCCTTAACCACTTAAGCCCCGGACCAACTTGCAGACAAAGGACCAGGCCCCTTTTTGCGATTCGGCACTGCAACGCTTTACCTGACAATTGCGCGGTCGTGCGACGTGGCTCCCAAACAAAATTGTCGTCCTTTTTTTCCCACAAATAGAGCTTTCCTTTGGTATTTGATCACCTCTGCGGTTTTTATTTTTTGCGCTATAAACAAAAATAGAGCGACAATTTTGAAAAAAATGCATTATTTTTTACTTTTTGCTATAATAAATATCCCCCAAAAATATATAAAAAAAAGTATTTTTTCGTCAGTTTAGGCCGATACATATTCTTCTGCATATTTTTGGTAAAAAAAAATCGCAAATTAGCGATTATTAATTGGTTTGCGCAAAAGTTATAGCGTTTACAAAATAGGGGATAGTTTTATAGCATTTTTATTAATTTCAAATTTTAAATGCACTGATTCCTGTGTAAATGACACTGGCAGTGAAGGGGTTAACCACTAGAGGCGGGGAGGGGGTAAGCGTAAAAAATAAAAACCGCAGAGGTGATCAAATACCACCAAAAGAAAGCTCCATTTGTGGGGAAAAAAATTGCCAGTTAAAGCGACGCAGTGCCAAATCGCAAAAAGTGCTCTGGTTAGGAAGGGGGTAGAATCTTCCGGGGCTGAAGCAGTTAAAGTCCTGATCATGTTTGGTCAATTTTTTGCAGTGAAACAAAATTCAAATGGGAAAAAAAAATATATAGTGGAACTTCACCCCCCCCCCCCCCCCCCTCCTTTTTACAGTTGGCATTAAAGTACTGACTGAGGCTGAGCAGGTTACTGAGGCTAAGATCAAGGGGGGGGGGGGTCACACACCTCTAAAGACTGGGCCTAAAGCAGACATGGTTAAGCACAATTAAAAGGCAAAGGCTGCTATAAGACCCCTTTCACACTGGGGCGTTTTTCAGGTGCCTGTAAAGCGCTTGAAAGAAGCCTGATCTGCAATGCCAATGTGAAAGCCCAAGTGCTTTAAGAGCCCTTTCACACTGCCAGCGCCCGAGCGCTTATAAAGCACTTCTTAAACTAGCGGCGCTTTACCAGTGTTTTTCGAGCGCTAGTGGGGCCCTTTTAACCCCTGCTAGTGGCCAAATAAAGGGTTAAAAGCGCCCACAAAGCGCTGACTGCTTTGCAGGCGCTTTTCAGGCGTTTTGGTGCTACTCATTGATTTCAATGGGAAGGGGCGCTTTAGGAGTGGTGTATTCACCGCGCCAAAAGCGCTGCAAAGAAGCTGCTTTCAGGATTGTTTTTGACGCCCTGCCAGCGCAGCGCCTCGGTGTGAAAGCACTCGGGCTTTCACATTGGGATTGCAGTTGAGGCTTCTTTCAGGCACTTTACATGCGCTTTTTTTAACGCTAAGTGACAGAAAAATGCCCCAGTGTGAAAGGGGTCTAACATTTGCACAATTGAGTTAACCAATATTCTATTTTAAATGTTATTTTTTATTTTTCAAAATGTAATGTTTATTGTAAAAATGTTATATGGTAAAATATACTGTAGCTAGTAGTTGTTCAGCCTTTTCAACATTAATTATGTATTTTATTTTTAGGGTTTGTACACCAAAACAAACAAGAACACCATATATACCACCAGAACACCACAATATATGTACCAAAAAAGTGAGGCTAGGACTACAAAGTAGGGCTAAAAGGTAGGGTTGGGCCAACACTAAGCATTTGCCGATGTTCCAATACCTGAAACTGTTACCTTTTGCGGTGCTTTCTAAGACCATACAAAATGAATGGGCTCAAATCGCAATGCAAATAATCGCATGTGGTTTGATTCTTGTCCGAATCGCATTCCGTACCCCCACCGCTTCTGTGTGAACCCAGGCTTGTTATAGTAATTTCACCCTGGGTTCACACAGGAACAGTGCGGGAAACCGCATGCAATTCAGACAGGAATCGCACCACATTTCTGGTTAAATAGCATGTGATTCTTGCAGTGTAATTTGAGCCCATTTATTTTGTATGGGCTCAAATCCCACTGCAAAGGCATCGGTGCTCGGTATCAGCAAATACTTGGCCGAAAGTATTGGTACTCATTGGTAATATTAAAAAAAAAACATATCGTGCAAACCTATTAAAAAGTAAGGTTAGGGTGGCTCTGTTACAGACCGAGAGCAAGCAGGCTTTTTATTGCAGAAGAAACATGCAATAAAATACCCCTACCTGCCTACTTACTGTCTTCTCCGGTGCTGTAAACTGAGCTGTGTATGCGTAGCTCCGGGCCAGTCTCTGAGTGCTGGGATGATGGGCTGGCATGTACATGAGGAGGGGCTAAGGCCGGTGTCCTGTCAGATAGTGCCCCCCCTCGGATACTGTCTGCTGTGTACTACGCATGACAAGCAGATTCCGAAAATATCCAAAGATGAACGGCGCCTGCGCCGTGAGTCCAGGTTCAAGCCCCACCATCCAAGTGGACATAGAGTTAGAATAAAAAAGAGCCGACTGTAGCGAGGCTGTGCCCGAAGCGCGGCGAGCCCGCGAGGGGCCCTATAACTTTGTGCAGCCCTATGTCCACTTGGATGGTAGGGCTTGCATCTGGACTCGCAGCGCAGGCGCCGTTCATCTTGAGAGATTTTCCGAATATCCTTGTCCTCCGTACTGCGCAAGCGATGCGAAGCGGACACTATTTGATAGGTGGACATTTTTTGACAGAACACCGGCCATACAAGGAGCAAATTTCTTTCCTGCAACCATGAGTTGCAGGAAATAAATTTGCTTGATTCCCCTATCAACACAGACAGTGCTGATGTGGGAATTCCTCCTGCTGGGCCATTGTCTTCTCACGGCGGGAATGGCTTCCTCTGCCCGCTCCGCTGGGAGAAGACTATGATTATAGCAGCAGCTACCGATAATCGAAAGAAAATCCATCAAGCTGATTGTACCCAAGTTGATCGATCAACTTGGTACGTTCAACCTGCCCAATAACAGTTTGAATCTCGGCTGGTTCCTGCTGAAACGGCTGAGATTTGAACCCTGTATGGTCGGCCTAAGACCAGAACCCAGAAGAAGATTCCGCGGCTGGAGAGAGGCCACTGGACAGGTGAGTATTAACCCTTCATTTCAGCTTTAATTGCTCAAGCCACAGTTTTGTAAAACTGATCTCTTTGTGTCAATTTACTTCTTATTTTATCAATTTACTTCTTATGCCCCGTACACACGGTCAGATTTTCCGACGGAAAAAGTTTGAGATCCTGCTCTCAAATCTTCCAACAAAAAAATGTCCTATCGGACTTTTTCCGATCGTGTGTAGCGAATTCCGACGGACAAAGTGCCAAACATGCTCAGATCACATTACAAGACCAAAGCTATTGGCTACTAGCCTCTATGTAGTCCCGTCGTAGGCAACGAACGTCACCACGTTCAGAATGATCGGATTTTCCGACAACTTTGTCCGACCGTGTGTATGCAACACCAGTGTCAGACAAAATCTGTCAGAAAAAATCTGACGGATTTTGTGGTCGGAATTTCCGACCGTGTGTACGGGGCATTATTGTGAGTTGCTACACACTACACATGCAGTCACTCATTCAAGCAGTTGGTTTCCAACAATTCCATAATTTGGGGGTATATGTATTAAGCGGTAAAGGTGACATTCACAAAACCACTGCAGGTGAATCAATGACTATAATTCAAACACATGCACCAGGAGAATTTGCTTACAGTGAACGTCTGGTGAATGTCACATTCACTGCTTTATAAATATATGCTCTAATCATGCAGCAGCAAGGATTAATCTTCTCTATCTCTCACTAGATGTGAGTGGGAGTAACAGATCGCCAAAGTTGGCCATAAATTGTTAGTTTCTTTACATTCAGCCCGCTGGCTACATGAAAAGAAAGCTAACAGATTCCTCCAGCCACAAATGGGGTGGATGATGAATCCCTACTGCCAGGACATTGTACTCTGAGGCTCGATTCACATCTATGCATGTTGCTTTTGAGCGTTTTTGCGGTGCTTGCTGCGTTTTTGGACACACGTTTTTACCGTGATTTTGCCACGTTTTTTTTTTTTTTTTTTTTACACTGTGGTTGCTTAGCAACCAGCTATATACAGTGTTTTAAAAAAACGCAAAATCGAGGTAAAAACGCGGGTCCATTGACTTCTATTACATGCAAAACGCTGCATTTTGCATGAAAAAAAGTCCCGACCTTTCCAAAAACGCAGAGGCACAAAAATGCATTAATGTGAACATGTTCCATAGGAACCCATGTTAAAAAATTTCCCTGCATTTCTGCAAAATGCATCAAAAAACGCATTAGTGTGAATCAAGCCTGACAGTGCCAGGTTCAGCCATTGATAGATGGGAAATTTGCCAATATGTCCCTTTCTCAGAAGTCCAGTAAGCCATCAAATCCTGTTGAGCAGACCACACACTGATCGAAATTCAGCTGGTCCCTGCTTGACTTGAGTGTATGGCCAGCTTAACTCCAGTTATTTATGAGATTTTCTCATGAACCTACAGTATAGTCCCACAAGACCCCTCTCATAATGCTGATCTCTACACAATCTCCCAATCATTTCCTGCAGTAGCACTTACTGCACATTTGCTGCTCAGACTTCTTATGACTCAGGAAAATACCAATATGAGCCAATTGTATAAAAGAATAAACTCATTTTGTGACCCAATTAATATTTTTTCCATGAAGTCTATTGCCGCGTACACACGGCCGGACTTTCCGCCAGAAAAACTGTCTTTTTCTGCCGGCATTTCCGACGGACTTAGATATAGAACATGTTCTAAATCCTTCCGTCGGAAATCCCGACAGAGTTTAGTCTGATGGAAAGTCCGGCCGTGTGTAGGCGGCATATCCGTTTACCAATGACATCACTACAGATTATTTTTTTTTTTCTGCAATGCTAGTGTGGGATTTGAAATGGGTAGTGCTGCTAAAGCTTCGGAAGATGTATAAAATGACATTCTAATCCAGAATTGGTAGAATGCAATACTGTGCACCTTGTAAACCCATTGCCAAAACTAGGAAGTGTTATACTTTTATAATTAAAGGATATGTAAACCCAACAGTTCATATTGCTGATATGTGCTTGCTGTACCATGTACTTGTATGAAAAAAGATCCTGTTCTCTTTGTATTGCTTCCTTTGTTTGATATCCCTGGTGTTACTGCCAGTCCCGGTTTTCCTATCAAAAACTGACCACACTAGGCATGAGAGCACAGCGTTGTGAGTTCTCTAGCTATGCTGGGAACTCGGCCTGCTCTGCTCCAATGATCAGACTTGTGCTGCCATTCCCCCCCCCCCCCACAGCCATTCACTTGGAAGACCAGTGCACTGCTGTTTATCCTTCCCCAGCTCTTATGTAGCTGAAAACAGAGGGAATGCGATCACTTATGAAAATGGGAAAAAAGGTATTTATTGTGTGTGTGTGTGTATATATATATATATATATATATATATATATATATATATACACACACACACACACACACGTTTGCCTTTCATTTCTATGGGGGTTTTACATATAGTTTGAAAGGAAAATCCTTTGGCCAGGACTACTGTGGGTAAGGTATGTTAATGTATTGCTGTGTTGTCCTTTTTGAAATACCAAGTTGTTTTTCAAAAGTTCACAAGTCAGCCAAATGTGTTCACTTTAGAGTAGAGCTCTGGACAAATCTAAAGAAATTACACATAAGGCTGTTTTGCATTATTTAAAAAAAAAAAATATTGCATGTATTTTAGACCCCTTTCACACTGGGGCGTTTTTCAGACGCTTTAGCGTTAAAAAAAAAAGCGCTTGAAAGAAGCCTCATCTGCAATCCCAATGTGAAAGCCCAAGTGCTGTAAGAGCCCTTTCACACTGCCAGCGCCTGAAAAACGTTTGTAAAACGCCGCTTAAACTAGCGGCGCTTTACCAGCGTTTTTCAAGCGCTAGTGGGGCGCTTTTAACCCCTGCTAGTGGCCAAATAAAGGGTTAAAAGCGCCCACAAAGCGCTGCTGCCAAAAGCGCTTTGCAGGTGCGTTTCAGGCGCTTTTCAGGCATTTTGCAGGCGCTTCCCATTGATTTTTTTTAACGCTAAAGCGCCTGAAAAACGCCCCAGTGTGAAAGGGGTCTTAATTGCAGTGTAATTACTTGAATGACACTTGATGTGATCACATGCACTGACAGTGAACAAGATGACGGAAAGACTGAGCAAAGGGATGACCTCTTCCATGTGCTACTAATGCATTGTCCAATGAGCAGGCTCGGGGGTGTGTCCTTGGCCCAGTTTTGAGCTACAGTGGAAGAGTGTGTCAGTACTGTCTGGAAGGGGTGTTGGGATTACAAGCGTGGCTGCACAGAATTCAAATTCCTTTGGCGTGATTAAAAAAAATAAAAAATCGTATTTTTGTGTGTTTTTTAAAGCAAAACTAAACCACGAGAAGAAACTTTGCCCCACCCATTCCCTTTGGAACCTTTTGCCATAGTGTGCAAGTATGCTCAGCATATTAGTTTGCACATTATGGCACACTTATCCAGCATGATGTCTTCCAGCACTACAATGCCTGTGCTCCCCTCCATGGCCTGTGCTCCCCTCCATGGCCTGTGCTTCCTTCCATGGCCTGTGCTCCCTTCCTTCCATGGCCTGTGCTCCCTTCCTTCCATGGCCTGTGCTCTCTTCCATGGCCTGTGCTCTCTTCCATGGCCTGTGCTCTCTTCCATGGCCTGTGCTCTCTTCCATGGCCTGTGCTCTCTTCCATGGCCTGTGCTCCCTTCCTTCCATGGCCTGTGCTCCCTTCCTTCCATGGCCTGTGCTCCCTTCCTTCCATGGCCTGTGCTCCCTTCCTTCCATGGCCTGTGCTCCCTTCCTTCCATGGCCTGTGCTCTCTTCCATGGCCTGTGCTCTCTTCCATGGCCTGTGCTCTCTTCCATGGCCTGTGCTCTCTTCCATGGCCTGTGCTCCCTTCCATGGCCAGTGCTCCTACGTTCACCTGGTCTTCTTCTGGGTGTCACGCACCTGGTGGTGATGAGTCTGGTTAGCAGAGGAGGTCCTCCCTTGCGGCTCCCACTCTCGGTCCCCTGGTAAGGTGACAGGAAGACCAGGAGTCAGGAGGGGCACGGGTGCCTGGCAGGACTGTAGGACCGGTAACGAGAGATCCCTGGATCAGCTCAGCGGACATGGTAAGTAGAGTGGACTGGATCAGAACTGCAGGTAAGATCAGCAAAGCAGACTGGAATGGTAAGGCAGACTGGATCAGCACCACAGGCCGGATCAGGAAGGCCGACTGGAACAGCACAGCGGGCAGGGTCAGTAGAGCAGGCTTGATCAGCTGGCAGACTGGAACAACACAGCAGACTGGAACAGTAAGCAGACCGGATCAGTACCACAGGCCGGATCAGCAGGCGGACAGGATCGTCAAACAGGCCAGGTCAGGTATCAGGCTGGCAATGCCGTACAGGTGGGTGAGATAGGAGAGAGGTCACAGACAAGCCAAGGTCGGGTGCAGGCGGAAAGCAGGAGGTCTAAAGGGTAGCCGGGTCAAACACTGGTAACAACTTCAGATCAGGTATCAGGCACAGAACGCTGTAGAGCAGACAGCGGGGACCGTCTGTGACAGGCGGATTTAAATAAGCTCACTGGCGCCAATGGAGGCGCGCACTCGTCCTCCCGCGCGCCCTCTCGTTTGCGGGTGTGTGCGCGCACGCGCAATGGTGCCCGCGAACGGGTACCAGGGACTCTAGTGCGCTGGTTACTGGCAGGATCTTCATGACACTGGGTTTGGAGTCTTCGGTCATTTTGATTTACCAGGCCGGGATGATTTAATTCCCACACATGCGCATGGGAGTTACTTTGTCTCGCCACAGAATAGTATAAATATACATTTTTTTTTCTCTGTCATTAAAAAGTCTGCCTGACAGCATTTTTTAACAGATTTCACTTCTGCATTTCCTGTGTATTTAACTTCTTGTCTGCCATTTAGATTTAAACATGGAAAAAGGTTGAAGGGAAATTTCTGTTTTTGTATTTATTTATTTTTTTAGTCCTATTGATTGAATGCTTGAAACATGCTCAGTTTTGTGAACTATTACTTTGCTCTATTTAGTCACCTACATAAGAATGCATGTGTTTTATTGGCCAATGATTTAACTCTGTCGGCTGTATCAGAGTGCCATATTATGACTACCATCATTCAGCGCAAGCAATGCATATAGTTTTGAGTTTAAGTGATACCCTTTATAGGTTAACTTAAATTGGATGTAAACCCAATTTCTGAAATTTGATCTGGACACATATATCTGCAGTGTTTACTTATCGCTCTCCAAAGCCCTAAGTCCCGTGTCTTTCTGCTGCTCCATTCCTCTGTTATCAGAATGATAACTTCGGACAAGCTCTCCGACACAGGATATAAAAGCAGCTGGAAATTTGTGTCGGGGAGGTAACTTGGACACAGATAAGCAAAGAGCTGGTCTATTCACAGCACAGCTCTGCAAGTTCCTCTGGCTATGTGGAGGGATTGTGCCTTTCCTCCAATCAGCTGTCACACAGTGTATGCCCAGACTCCCCTCCCACTGCTGAAACAGGAAGAACATTTTCTAACATAAAATGTGAACTTTCTAAAGAATATAGCAAGCTGAAGACAGCAGATATACATGTAAAACGTATGTAGGGAGATTTGTATCACTTCTGTGTATCTTCTGAGGCTGTTCACTTCACTGGGTATATGTGAGGGTTTACATCCACTTTTTAACCGCTTCCCGACCGGCCACTGCATATTTACGTCAGCAGAATGGCACGGGCAGGCAGAATCACGTACCTGTACGTGATCGTGCATGTGCCTGCCTGTGGGTCGCGCGCCCCGGTCGGGAGCTCCGTGACCCCGGCCACGGGACCAGCGGACCCGATCGCCGCTGGTATCCCGTGATCGGGTTACGGAGCTGAAGAACGGGGAGAGGTCTATGTAAACAAACCTCTCCCCGCGCTTCCTACACTGACTGTCAGTGATCGGTGGTTCCCTGTCATCGGGAACGCCGATCAATGACGTCAGACGTACAGCCACGCCCCCCTACTGTAAAAAAAAACACAACACGTCACACTGACTCCTCCCCGCCCCCTAGTGGTTAACCCCCTAACTACAACTGTCATTTACATAGGAATCAGTGCTATTTAAATAGCAGTGATTGCTGTATAAATGACAAATGTCCCAAAAATGTGTCAAAAATGTCCGATGTGTCCGCCAAAATGTCGCAGTCACAATAAAAATCGCTGATCGCCGCCATTACTAATAAAAAAAAATATTAATAAAAATGCTATAAAACTATCCCCTATTTTGTAAACGCTATAACTTTTGCGCAAACTAATCAATAATCGCTAATTGCGATTTTTTTTTTACCAAAAATATGTAGAAGAATACGTATCGGCCTAAACTGAGGAAAAAAAATGTTTTTTTATATATTTTTTGGGGATATTTATTATAGCAAAAAGTAAAAAATATTGCATTTTTTTCAAAATTGTCGCTCTATTTTTGTTTATAGCGCAAAAAATAAAAACCGCAGGGGCGATCAAATACCACCAAAAGAAAGCTCTATTTGTGGGAAAAAAAGGACGCCAATTTTGTTTTGGAGCCACGTCGCACGACCGTGCAATTGTTAGTTAAAGCGAAGCAGGGCCGAATTGCAAAAAGGGGCCTGGTCCTTTGGCTGCCAATTGGTCCGGGGCTGAAGTGGTTAAAAAACAGATCTTCTATTTATTCTTTTATTTAGCCTTCTTGACCATTTCAACCTATTTTATCATCACATCAGCCTGGGCTCACAAAACAATACTGGATTGAGCTGCACTGACCCGTGTATGGGGGGGGGGGGGGGGCAAACAAGGATGGAAGGGGAGTGGCAATTAAGGATGTGGGTGTAATTTCAGTTTAGGATTTAAAAGATGCTCCATTCATAACAAGTTTTGTCAGACCTTTTCTCTTGAATATGAATAGCACCTTTTATTATCCTAATCCAATGTTCTGCCGTTTTCTCCTTGTGTCAGTAACGGCATAGCATTTGAGATCTCAATGTGTCCTAATGGCAGAGTATTTTGCTGAGCTGGGATTATGTTTATTACTGTGCGGTTCAGAAAGGAAGGAATGGCATCTGTTTCCAAACTGTGTGCCATGTCTGTACAGGATTATTATAATTCAATTTTATTCAACCACTTTGTTCATTAAAGTTTTTATATATTTTTTAATTATATGTAAAACTGCATACAACATGCATTAAAGTCAATGGCACTGAGCCAGCTGGTGTTTTTTTTTTTTTTTTTCCATACACAGCGATTTTAATACAACTATTAATTTTTTTTTGCTATATATTGACAAACTTTATCTGCCATGGAGAATGGAACTGCACAGACAGATTACAATACATGTTTTGCATGTATTTTAACCACTAAGAGCCGGTTCACACAGGGGCGACTTAGCCGCCTGACAAGTCGTGTCCGGTTCTGTACTATGGAACCATTCTAATAGGAGCGACTCAAGTCGCTCCGACTTAGAAAAAGGTTCCTGTACTACTTTCGGGGCAACTTCAGGCAACTTGCATTGACTTCTATACAGAAGTCATTTTGCAAGCCGCCGCTAAAGTCGCGTGCAGGTTGCCTGAGGCAGTCACGCTGCAAGTCGTGCTGCCCCTGTGTGAACCGGCTCTTAAGGACCGAGCCTCTTTCGGAGATTTGTTGTTTACAAGTTAAACATTTTTTTTTTTGCTAAAAAATGACTTGGGACCCCCAAACATTATACATTTTTTTTTCTTCTAACACCCTAGAGAATAAAATGGCAGTTGTTGCAATACTTTCTGTCACATCGTATTTGCGCAGCGTTTTTACAAGCGCACTTTTTTGGGAAAAAATACACTTTTTTGAATAAAAAAATAAGACAGCAGTAAAGTTGGCCCAATTTCTTTTTATATTGTGAAAGATAATGTTACACCAAGTAAATTGATACCCAACATGTCACGCTTCAAAATTGCGCCCGCTCGTGGAATGGCGACAAACTTTTACCCTTAAAAATCTCCATAGGCTACGTTTAAAAAAAATCTACAGGTTGCATGTTTTAAGGTACAGAGGAGGTCTAGGGCTAGAATTATTGCTCTCGCTCTACCGATCACAGTGATACCTCACATGTGTGGTTTGAACACCATTTTCATATGCGGGCGCTACTTACATATACATTTGGTTCTGCACGCCAGCTCGTCGGAACGGGGCGCATTTAAAAAAAAAAATGTTATTCTTATTTATTTTACCTTTTTTATTTTTACACTACTGTTTTTAAAAAAAAAATAAAATAAATGGTGTCACTTTTATTCCTATTACAATGTAAACATCCCTTGTAATAGAAAAAAAGCATGACAGGACCTCTTAAATATGAGATCTGGGGGGTCAAAAAGACATCAGATCATATTTACACAAAAATGCAGTAAAAAAAAATTGTCATTTAAAAAAATGAAGCAAAAAAAATTGGCCCTTTAAGAGCTATGGGCAGAAGTTATGTTTTGACATCGCTTCTGCCCTGCAATGATATGGAGACGGGTGGGGGGCTCATCTTCACCTCACTCGTCTCCATGCCAGGCCACAGGAACTTTTCGATCGCCTCCACCGCTGCCGACGGCTCCGGTAAGCAGCGGAGGGCACCGGATTGCAGCAGGAGGCCCCTCTCTCCCGTTGCTGATTAAAAGTGATCTTGCAGCAAATCTGCCACGGAGACCACTTTTATCTTAAACCGGACTGCTCACTGAAGAAGAGGATATGGTGGTTATGGCAGTTAGCTGCTGCCATAACAACGATATCCTCCTTCAAAGTACTGATGTATAATGATGGTGGGCGGTCCGGAAGTGGTTAAGAGGCTCTCCTTGGATATATGAATACAGTAAAACCTTGGTTTGAGAGTGTTTTGCAAGACAAGCAACATTTTTTTAAATAAATTTTGATTTGATATACAAGCGATATCTTGATATACAAGTAGCGTCATGTCACAACTGAGTATAAAAAAGATAAATATAAAATATAATATGAATATAAAAGAAGAGAGGCTCCGCTAAGTGTAGCAATATGGTTACATTTAAACGGCTTTCATACCAAGCCGCCTATAGCGTCGGCGGTAAAACGCCGCTATTTTTAGCAGCGTTTTACCGTTGGATTTGGGCCGCTAGCGGGGCGATTTTACCCCCCGCTGGTGGCCGAGAAAGGGTTAAAACCGCCCGCAATAGCGGCGTTTTGCCGGCGGTATTACAGCGCTGCCCCATTGATTTCAATGGGGAGCAGCGGTGGAGGAGCGGTAAACACACCGCTCCTTCACCGCTCCAAAGAAGCTGCTGGCAGGACTTTTCCTGACGTCCTGCCAGCGCACCGCTCCAGTGTGAAAGCCATCGGCTATTTCTAACGCTATAGCGCCTGCAAAACGCCCTCGGTGTGAAAGGGGTCTTAATGAAGGTACAACATTTAGCAACATATTGCAACACTTAGAGGCGCTTCTCTTCTCTTTTATACTCTGCAGCTCCGGCTGGATTTTACTTCTAATCCCCTTGTGGAGGCTTCCATTGGTGGATGGACATTTTATGGTTACACACAGGGCTGGTGCAAGGATTTTTGACACCCTAGGCGAAACCTCATTTTGCCACCCCCCCTTGTCTAACTCCACCCCCTTTTCCCTGCCCATGTAAATCCCACCTTTTTAATAAAGCGCCCATCAAATGCAGCCTCACCAGCAGCCCATCAAATGCAGCCTCACCAGCACCCATCAATGCAGCCTACCAGTGCCCATCAATGAATGTTTGCTTGCTGCGGGAGTCGGGACACAGACACAGTTCTCCACCACTGCTGTGCCTCTGATACTATGTGTGAATAGAGCTGCGGCTGCCTGCTGATGCTGAGACTTAGTTGCTTGCTGCAGAGAGAAGAGAGTAGGAAAAACAGCAGGGCGCCCTAGGTGGCCGCCTAGTTTGCCTAGTGGTAGCACCGGCCCTGGTTACACAACCTGGTCACATTGCTATAATCTTTTTATATGGACTATAAACTAAAGGACCTATGAATAAATGGTTGTGGAATGAATCGTATGAGTTTCCATTATTTTGCTTTGGATAACAAGCATGTTTCTGGAACGAATTATGCTCGCAATCCAAGGTTTAACTTTACAAAACATCTACCTGGGAACCAGTAATGGCTCAATTCACCAGCAAACAAGGCTTTCCCCATCATAACACAGCTCTTGGGTTCCTGGTCATAGCATCTGCTACATCACTGGAATTTCGCTGCAGTTCAGAGACAACACTGAAGAAAAATTAAGTGGTAAAGCTGGCACGCTTGACACAGCATAGAGGAATGTTCCTCAACATTTTTTTACAGAACACTAGTCCTGTGCCATCACAAAGCAGGCAGCCAGGCATTAAACTGGTTGTATACCCGAGACATTAAATATGACCAACTATATCCCGCTATAGTGAGTGCTCTTAATGGATACAAGTACAAAATGTCTGCTGCTTTTGTTCCCTTTGCCATCATCATGAATCACTTCTGACAAGTTTTCCTGACACCAAGAGAAAAAAGGTGACGGGAGGAATCTTCAGCTGATTGACAGCCTCAGCTCTGTTCCTGTGTGAAGGGGGGGGGGGTGTCCCTCTCCTCCAATCAGCTCTCAGAAGCCTCCTCACAGATCTCTGCAGAGTGTAATTTCAGCTCTCCACCCCTTTTTCCTGACGGTTTAGACAAGCTTTATAAGTGCTAGCCTTTGAACAGATATAGAGAAGAGAAGACTACAATAAAACAGGTACAACTTATGTAGGAGGATTTGTTTAATCTCTGTGTGTCACCTGAGGTCAATCACTATGTAAGGGTTTACAACCACTTTAAGTAAGTAGTGCATCAGAATCCACCAACATGGCTGTTTCACCTGTGAAGTAGGAAGCTGTTATGGCACTGGGATGTGGAAAGTTGGATGTCCACAGAGGAACTCCACTTATGGCTAATGTACTTTTGGCTTCCTACAGAGTAATGCTGGCCATACACTATACAATAAATCGGCCAAACCCATTTTAGAAAAACGAACGTTCGGCCGCGAGCGCAAACGACAGTGCCATCATGTAATGACTGATAAATCGTTCAGTGGACATAAATAAATCACTTTTATGTTCGTTTTTTTACATATACCTAGTGCAGACAGGTCGGACGGGAAATAAAAAATAAAAAATGAAAAAATCACATGTATATAAGTATTCAGAGCCTTTGCCATGATACTCAAAATTGAGCTCAGGTGCATCCTGTTTCCACTGATGATCTTTGAGACATCCTTGCGCACACACCTGTCTCTATAAGGTCCCACAGTTAACAGTGCATGTCAGAGCACATACCAAGCCATGAAGTCCAAGGAATTGTCTGTAGACCCCCGAGACAGGATTGTATCGAAGCACAGATCTGGGGAAGGGCACAAAAAAATTAGAGCACAGTGGCCTCCATCATCCGTAAATTGAAGACATTTGGAACCACCAGGACTCTTCCTAGAGCAGACCGCTCAGCCAAATTTAGCGATCGGAGCAGAAGGGCCTTAGTCAAGGAGATGACAAAGAACCTGATGGTCACTGTGACAGAGCTCCAACATTTCTCTGTGGAGAGAGGAGAACCTTCCAGAAGAACAACCATCTGTGCAGCACTCCACCAATCAGGCCGTTAGTAGAGTGGCCAGACGGAAGCCACTCCTCAGTAAAAGGCACATGACAGCCTGCCTGGAGTTTGCCAAAAGGCACCTGAAGGACACTCAGACCATGAGAACCAAAATTCTCTGGTCTGATGAAATAAAGATTGAACTCTTTGGCCTGAACGGCAAGCGTCATGTCTGGAAGAAACCGAGCACCGCTCGTCATCTGGCCAATACCATCTCTACAATGAAGCATGGTGGTGGCAGCATCATGCTGTGGGGATGTTTTTAAACGGCAGGAACTGGGAGACTAGTCAGGATCAAGGAAAAGATGAACGCAGCAATGTACAGAGACATCCTTCATGAAAACCTGCTCCAGAGTGCTCTGGATCTCAGGCTGGGGTGAAGGTTAATCTTCTAACAGGACAACGACCTTAAGCACACAGCCAAGATAACAAAGGAGTGGCTACAGGACAACTCTGTGGATGTCCTTGAGTAGCCCAGACCTGAACCCCATTGAACAATGGCTGTGCACCGACGCTCCCCATCTAACCTGATGGAGCTTGAGAGGTTCTGCAAAGAAGAATGGGATTATTTATGGATATTTTTATGAAAAGGTGATTTTACCTCTTAAGTAAAAGTCTTTACTTACAAAAAAATCTCCTGTGTAGCTGTAATTTTTGTGAGATGACTGCCAGCAACTTAAATCTCTCAGTAATAAGGGATTTAACTTGCCCATATAACTTAGGCATTAAAGTCATATACATGTGGGACAATTTATATAATTAGGAGTCATCCTATCATTTAAACATTTCACATCTGACAATAGTGGGGTGGCACACATAGAATGTTTCTCTCTCTCTCTGGACTCTATAGGAGCCATGGTTGTCACCCTAGGCTGCTCTTCAGATTGGGACTACAAACCTATCCGCCTCTTTCTATCTCCATATCAATTCAGCGCACAAGATACAGTGCCCTTGAAATGTTCCACATTTTGTCATGTTACAACCAAAAACATATATTTATTTTATTGCGATTTTATGTGATAGACCAACACAAAGTGGCACATAATTGTGAAGTGGAATGAAAATGAAAAATGGTTTTCAAATTTTTTACAAATAAATATCTAAAAAGTGTGGCGTGCATTTGTATTCAACCCCCCTGAGTCAATACTTTGTAGAACCACCTTTCACTGCAATTACAGCTGCAAGTCTTTTTGGGGATGTCTCCACCAGCTTTGCACATCTAGAGAGTGACATTTTTGCCCATTCTTCTTTGCAAAATAGCTCAAGCTTTATCAGATTGGATGGAGAGTGTCTGTGAACAGCAGTTTTCAAGTCTTGCCACAGATGCTCAATTGGATTTAGGTCTGGACTTTGACTGGGCCATTCTAACACATGAATATGCTTTTATCTAAACCATTCCATTGTAGCTCTGGCTGTATGTTTAGGGTCGTTGTCCTGCTGGAGGGTGAACCTCCGCACCAGTCTCATGTCTTTTGCAGACTCCAACAGGTTTTCTTTTAAGATTGCCCTGTATTTGGCTCTATCCATCTTCCCATCAACTCTGACCAGCTTCCCTGCCCCTGCTGAAGAAAAGCATCCCCACAACATGATGCTGCCACCACCATGTTTCACGGTGGGGATAGTGTGTTCAGGGTGATGTGCAGTGTTAATTTTCCACCACAGATAATATTTTGCTTTTAGGCCAAAAATTAAAATTTTGGTCTTGTCTGACCAGAGCACCTTTTTCCACATGTTCACTGTCTCCCCCACATGGATTCTCGCAAACTAGACTTCTTATGGCTTTCTTTCAACAATGGCTTTCTTGCCACTCTTCCATAAAGGCCAGATATATGGAGTGCACGACTAATAGTTGTCTTCATCCACCTCGCCTTTTTTCAGCCAGAAACAAACCGTCTATGGCCAGCTTTAGTGTTAGACCATGGTTTATTCAGCTTGCTTCACCTGACTGACCATTATCAAGTTTTGAAAGATCATTTGTGTGTCTATAAAGGTCAAATTGAGACCGATAGCTCAAACTACTTCTCCAATACCATAGAGAAAAATCTTAGCAACCCTAAACACAGCTCTACAACACATTCTTAGATTGACAACATAAGGCATCACCTTCTGACCACAGCACACGTTTCTTCCACATCACTGATCCACACAGTTTTACTAGTTCTCTCGCGTTTCTCTCTACTTGGCTCTGCATCTCTGATTAAATTGGTCTCTAATATGAAATCTTCCACCTGCATACTTGAGCCTATTCCCACCCATTAATTTAAATCCTGCTTTAGTACTCTATGCCCCATTATTCTTAATATCATAAATTACTCCATTAGCACTGGTTTTGTACCAACAATCCTCAAAACTGCTGCTACCACCCTGGTACCAAAAAACCCAGCATTGCTTTGGACAATTTAAACAACTTTCGCCCAATATCTAACTTCCCCTTCCTTGCCAAGATCTTTGAGCAGGTTTTGATATCTCAGCTTTATAACCACCTGCCCCTAAATAATCTATTTGAACCCCTGCAATCTGTTTTTTGGCAACTGCACAGCACAGACACTGCCCTGGTCAAAGTCACTAACGACCTGTTAGCTTCTGATTCCGTCTCACTAACTATTCTTATTCTACTGGATCCTAGTTCTGCCTTTGATAATGTAGACCACAGTCTTTTACTCTCTTGTCTTAAAACCATATTTGGAGTCTCAGAATTAGTTCTGAAATGGATTAGGTCATATCTCACTGATCGCTGTCACTTTGTTTCTCTTGGCGGATTCCAGTCTAAAGTTGGTCCAGTTAAGTTCAGTGTCCCTCAGGGCACAATCTTGGGTTCCTTACTTTCTAGAATTTACATGTTTCCACTTGGCCAACTGCTTAAATCTCATGGGCTCAGTTATCATTCTATGCGGACGACACTCAGATATACAGCCATACTAAACCTGGATTTTTACTATGGCTGCTTCTCTTCTATCTTACTGTATGCGTGATATAAAAACTTGGATGGCCCATAATTTCCTTTAGGCCCCTTTCACACTTATACGACTTGTCCCGCGATTTGGGACTGCAAAGTAGCATGACAAGTCGTTCCCCATGATTTCCAATGACAGCCATTCATATTAGTACGATTTCAAGTCGTTCCGACTTCAAAGTAGTCCCTGCACTACTCGGATTTTGATGCCCTTGCACAGGGATTCCTTAAAATCGCGGCAAAATCGCGCGACTTTGAAGTAGCACAAGTGTAAAAGGGGCCTTAATTAAACTGTGACAAGGCTGAAGTAATGTTTATTGGCATCCCCCATCAATTATATAAGGCTCTGTTAGGATCTCTTAAGTGGCAAGGGCTGCAACACATTAAGCTCCCAGATAGGACTAAAGCCATGATTTACCGCAACAGCTTGCAGTCCTCCCTGTCAGCCAAGTATGGATGGTATGGACCTAGCTGTTTCCAGATCTTTGACCCCACATCCAGCTTTGTCAGTGTCAAATCTCCTGAAGGCAGCTGAATAACCCATTGGTTAAGACCAAGATCTTGTGTAATGTGATGTATGAATAAGAAATAGTTTTATGGCATAACTGTATATACGGTACTCACAAAGAGAAACAGTGAACAGACATCAATGAATAAAATTGTTCTGCCCGCCTGGCTTGTACGATGATGTCACATCGTTGGCTCCACTGACACATTTTGACATCATCAGGGGACTGGAACATTTTATTCATTGATGTCTGTTCATGGTTTCTCTTTGTGATAATATGCAGTTATTATTAAATTCATGATTTGTTGCAGTATTACGTGTGGAGCTTTTCTTTCCTTCAATAGTGCCATTTATGATTTGATGCTGCGAGGCTAATAACTGAAGATCTGATGCAGAATTGCAGGAAAGAAATTTGCACTGTCATTGGGCTGCCTTAGACTGGGGAAAACTGCCCTCCAGGGAGTAAGAAAGAAATAGTGATTGCAAGGCAGCTTGTAATATATCCTAAATTAACATACCAAATTAGATCATTTCCTCTACATCACTTCCCCTTTAAGCACTTCCCAATAGAAAAGCATTGCTTCCATGGGCATTTATCAAGTATTCTTGAAGCGTTTTCAACGCTTCATAAACATACTGAAAACCCATCATAAACACATCCTAAATGCCATAGGAGCGTTAATGAGCTTTGCTTCATTCTTCATAATCAACACATGTGTGAACGAGCCCTTAGGCCTCATTCAGACGAGGCGCATCCGCTTGCACGGAGTCCGCCGACTCAGCTGGAGATCTCTCCATTGATCTCTGCTGAGCCGGCAGATGACAGGTCCCTCTCTGCTGACTGAGCGGGGAGGGGCTTGTCGAGCGCCGCTGGATTCTATGGAGATCGGATGAAAACAGACAGCATGTCCATTTTCATCAGATCTCCCCCGATCTGATCAGCCAGCAACAGATCCGGACGTAGGGCCATCCGTCTGCTTTTGGCGGATCGGACCGGGTCGGATGTCAGTGGACATGTCACCGCTGACATCTGTTGCTCCATAGACCAGCATGGAGCGCCCGTTCAGGTCCGCCGTCAAAACTGACAGGCGGACCTGAACAGTCCGACAGTGTGAAAGGGGCCTTAGAGGTCTTAAAATGAATGCAAACCCTCACATATACCCAGTGAAGTGAACAGCCTCAAATCATAAACAGGGATGAAACAAATCTCCCTACATAAGTTTTACACGTATATCTGCTGTCTTCAGCTTCATATACTGTTTAGAAAGATCAGATCCTGTTGGGAGATTTTCTCTTCCTGTTAGCCAGTGTAGCCTGGGCATACAGCCAAAACAGCTGATTGGAGGAAAGGCACACACCCCCTCTCCTCATAGGTAGAGCCTTTCAGATCTGTTCATTGAATAGTTCAGGGCTCTGCTAATCTATTTATAACATCCTCCCCAACACAAAATTCCGGCTGCTTTTATCATATGTGATGGAGAATTTGTCAGGAGTTATCAGGCTGATAACAGAAGAACGGAGCTGGAGACAGCTACGGGACATAGTGCTTTGAAGAGAGATAAGAAAACACTGCAGATATATGTGCCCAGCTCAAATTTCGTGAATCGGGTTTACATTCACTTTAACCACTTATGGACCACCCGCCGTCGTTATACATCTTTTTGTACAAGTGATTCTTACAAGTGGTTTTAGTTAATACATAATGTAGTTTGAATCTCTGATTTTGCAAAAATTGTACATGAGCATTGTGTTGCCAGAAAGGGAAATTGTTGTTTTTTAATATTAAAATACAAAAAATACTCAAAGTATTGTTTGAGAGATAAATTAATATACATATTTTACATTGCAAGACAAGAAAACTTTTATAAAAATGTTTTAGTAATGTGCTTGAAAAAAATAATAAAAAAGATTTAATGAAGATCTTTTGGAATAAAGAAAATTTACACATTATATATATATATATATATATATATATATATATATATATATATATATATATATATATATATATATATAATTACACCAGGTCGCATGTGTTATGCTCTGTATAATGCATGTTCACTTGTGTGCATTATTAAGAGACAGTGTGATGCACTGTTACAAAGCATCACACTGTTTCCTTATTGAAATGTCACAAAGAGGTATATTTACTAAAGCTAAAGAGGGCAAAATTAGTCACATTTCTGCATAGAAACCAATCAGCTTCTAACCTCTGCTTTTTCAATAAAACCTGGAAGCGGTTTCTATGCAGAATTGTGACTAATTTTGCCCTCTCTAGCTTTAGTAAATAAACCCCATAATGACAATTTATTCAAATATAAGCATCTGTTTACAAGTGTTGCACTGAATTTGTACCACATGCAGAGTAATGGAAATAGGGCACATAGAAAATAATTGTTGATCAACGCAGATCATCAGGCATGGTCTGGATGAGCCACTAAAGCTGAACTCCAAGCAAACTAAATACAGGGGGTCCCCGAGTTACGAACTCGTTAGGGACTGCCCGCCTGTACGGAAGTCGGAAATGTTCGTAAGTCGGCCGCGCATGTGCAGACCGACAAATATGGACATTTCCGATGTTCCGTATGGCCGCGCATGCGCAGAATGGCCGGAAGACGGCGAAAAATGGCGGAGGGTCCCCGCAGCGCCCCGTTCGTAAGTAGGGGTTGTTCGCAGGTCGGGCGTTTGTAAGTCGGGTACACATACGAGAGCTGTTTTACTTGCCAAGGATTTGTATCTCTGTCTTTCCAGTCCTGAGATTTACACAGCACAAACCTTTGTAGCAGGGAAGGGGATCTGATTTTTTTTCTGCTACAGTTTGGCTTTAAAGCGGATCTTCACTTCACCTGAGCACCACAAACCCAAAACACTATTTAATTCATGTTTAAAGCGGAAGTAAACCCATCGATTTAACAGTCTAAAAAAAAAAGGCATGCCATGAATGCTAACTGCACATTGGCTGTGCTCTCAACCAAACAGTCAAACCATCCAATGGCTGGTGTCATAACGGATCACATGTGCAGCACTGTGGCAGTTGAAGATTAAACAGAGGCAAAGATGGCAGCTTCCTTGGCTGAAAACAATAGGGGGGTTTACTTCCACTTTAATATTGCAAGCAAACTCCCATTCATCCCTGTCTCCATGCTTGATTTTGTTGAGAAATTACTTCGAAAAAACACCACCCTAGCATTTCTGGCCATCTTGAGTAAGGGCAAATGATTCATGTAGCATTTACTTCCTGGGATACATCTGCCCTTAGCTCAAGCATGCATGCAGGAGAGTGTGTTTGCTGAGAAAATCCCTCCTCCTCTCCTCCCCTCCTGGGATGTATGACATAATTTGCCTAAGCAAGAAACCAGGAAGTAACTGAAGAAATGTGAAAAAAAAAATGAAAACTAGTAAATATGATAGGAAAGTATATCTATTTACTAATGCTAGCAGCATGAGGATTAAAAATAATCAATGTTAGAGGTTAATGACACTCTCCCATATAAGAAGCTGATCTATGTGCACAGAGGGTGTTCGCCTAAGTACGAAAAGGTCTGGAGCAGATGGTTAGCGGATGCCGAAATGTGAACTTAATATGCTCACCCCTCGTCTCTCCCTTCCCTCCCTTTTTTGTTTCTCCTTTTCTTTCCCTCCCCCCCCCTTTTTTTTTTTTTTTATATTCATATATACTGTGTGATGGCTTCACCTCTATTGGGTATTTTGTTTTATGTTACACAGATACTTCAATGTGCTCATGTATGTACTATTGTTTTGGCCATGTTGGTCTGTATCGGTTTATGTACCATGCATACATTATTCAATAAAGTAGGTTTTTCCAATTAAAAAAATTAAAAAATAATCAATGTTGATTGGGTGAATGAAAGTTCCACTTTAACTTACAGGTCTCAACCAAACACCCACCTATTACTAGCGAGATAAAGGAAAAAAGTTATTTATTTTCATTACACAATTTGTCATATTGTTGTGTTGGCAGCTCACTATATTGGAGGCGCAGCTATCTACCCACCCTTTTTTTATTACTAGCGAGAAGCAGTACAATAATGAGCATGTTTATGAACAACAGCACACCTGATTGACTTGACTTGTGTTCCTTCTCCCTCCCCTTCTTTAAGCTCTGCTGAACAGACTATACAGTGGACTGGAAGGGGCTGATACCAAATCAAACTCATTTAACAATGTAGTAATCATTGCAGAGCTACATGAATGTTCCTCTTTTAAATGTGCCTGGAGTTGAGCTTTAGGAACACATGATGTTGCATTGCTATATTCTATTGTACAGGGGGTCCCCGACTTACGAACGCCTGACCTACGAACAACCCCTACTTACGAACGGGGCGCTGCGGGGACCCTCCGCCATTTTTCCTTCTTTTTCGCCGTCTTTCGGCCGTTGTGCGCATGCGTGGCCATACGGAGCCTCGGAAAATGCCGGAAATGTCCGTAATTTTCCGCGCATGCGCAGAACGGCATTAGACGGAACATCGGAAATGTCCGGAAATCTCCGTATTTGTCGGTCTGCGCATGCGCGGCCGACTTACGAACATTTCCGACTTCCGTACAGGCGGGCAGTCCCTAACGAGTTCGTAACTCGGGGACCCCCTGTATTTAGGAATATAAAAGGTAGTAACACAAGAACAATGATGTACAGTACATGGGTCAGGTAACATAACTACTTATCGGACATTAGTTCAAACATCTTTCACAGTTAAGAACAGTTATCAATAATGAAACTGCAGAAGGTTCACATATCTCTAAAGGCCCGTACACACGATCGGACTTTTTGACAACAAACATGCAAATTAGTTGTTTTGGACCAACATCCGACCGTGTGTACGCTCCATCGGACCAACTTTTTCAGTTTTCATCTGACTTTTGTTGGCTGTGCGAACGGTATGGTTGCCACCTCATCCCTTTAAACCCGAACACATATGAATTACGCAGGTTCTGTGGCCGATTAAGGTGGTAATTAAACTCACTTGGTGACTTATCTGCATTTAATTAGCCTCAGAACCTGTGTAATTCAAAGTTGTTCGGGTTTAAAGGGATGAGGTGGCAACTCTAGCGAACGGACCAACTTTCTGCCAACAAAAGTCCGATGGAGCAAAGTCCGACCGTGTGTACACAAAACCATCGGACTTTTGTACAAAGTACAAACACGCATGCTCAGAACCAATGCAAAAGATCAGACAACAATACAGAAGTTGACCAAAGGTAGCGCTGGAGTATTTGAACGTCCTCTTTTGAAGTGTCGTCAGTACGTTGAAACGTCACTACGTTCATGGTTGTTGCCTTAAGGCTCCATTCACACTAGCGCGTTTTTTGGTGCATTTTGCAGAAATGCAGGGAAATTTTTTAACATGGGTTCCTATGGAACCTGTTCACATCAATGCATTTTTGTTCCTCTGCGTTTTTGGAAAGGGTCGGGGACTTTTTTTCATGCAAAATGCAGCGTTTTGCATGTAATAGAAGTCAATGGACCCGCATCCCAAACGCAAGTACCGCGTTTTTACCGCGATTTTTCACACTGTATATAGCTGGTTGCTAAGCAACCACAGTGTAAAAAAAAAAATAACAAAATAAAATACAAAAAAATACAAAAACGCAAATCGCGGCAAAATCGCAGTAAAAACGCGCGTCAAAAAACGCGGCAAGCACCGCAAACAGCACTGCAAAAACGCTCAAAAGCAAAATGCATTGATGTGAATCGAGCCTAAAAGTCCGATTGTGTGTATGCAATACAAACTTGGGGCCAACGCCCTTTGTTCAAAAATCCATGGGAAAGTTTGTACAAAGTCCGATCGTGTGTATGAGGCTTTAGTCTTTCCTGAGTTAGGCTGGATTCACACCTAGGCAGTTTTAGTGCTTTTTGCATTTTGCAGATTTGGACTACAGTCCATTTAACATGGTTTCCTATGGAACACGTTCTGTAGTGCAAATCTGTAAAATGCAAAAAGCACTAAAAATGCCATAGGTGTGAATCCAGCCTTAAGGAACAGTGGGGATATATGATAAGGAAAGCAGTATTCACAAATGCAAGGAAAAAAAAGGAAAGCAAAAGATGGTAAAGAGAAGCTTGACAAATTGCCTACAAAAAGGTGGGCATATTGTAGTTGCATGTCATTTCTAGGCTTCAATAGTAAGAAGCAAGTAGACCCAATATCTTTCCTCGTGGATAAGTGGTTATGTCCTCCTGGAACTTCTACATATTAAGATTTAGATCAGATCAGTTTCTTGCAGCCAATGCTAAGACATCCAAAAGTATGGTTTTCAAAAAACCCTGACTAGAGGGCTTATCAAGTTTCTCTGCCATCCAAGATTTTGTTTCTTTACTGGTATGGTGATGTGGTGTGCCATCTTTTGCATTGACCTTTGCCTGGACTTGGTTAATATTGTGATTGTGGTCCAGTGCGGCTAGCTGAGTGCGTGCCACCATCCCACCCATGCAGTAATGTTTGTGTTTTGACCGATACTTCATTGTGGTGTTGTGGAACACCTCGATTTCACCAGTGTGGCAAAAGGAAAGTTGCTTAAGATCTTTAATTAGCTTTTTGTTCAAAACAATGTCTTTGAAAACTCCATGTGCTGTTGATCCTACTTTTAGCCAATCTGTCCCTCGGTCTTCCTCCTCCATGATCCCTGCATGGTGGCATTCCTTGTATAAATCACCCATTTGCCAACAGTGTTGGTTTGCAATGTGATAAACAATGGAGGACCACTGCTCCACAAGCAAAGCAGGGTTATGTCCACATGTACTTGCTGCCCACCGCAAGTGCTTTTTAGTTGCTGTAACCCATTTTGACAATTGAGCACACCTAGCCTTCCGACTTGCTGCAGCAATTTTATTCCCGATCGATTTGGCCACATGCCATATGTCAAATTGGTGTATGAGGAAACTGTAGTGGTCCTGCAATAATTTCCTGATTGACGTGTGCCGATCTGTAAGTACTATTTGGATACTGATGCCTTCATTAAGTAATCGATCAAGCGCAATTTTAAAAGCCTTGTGCTCTAACGCAACAGCACTACTACTGGACTCGACTTGTTCTATCTGGAAATCGATTATTTTTTTTGAGTTGACATCCATAAAACTGTACATGCAATAATTTGCAGAGTGACAAGGTAAATCAAACTGTCCATCACCAACAATGGCTACTGGTTGCTGACCTAAGGACGCCAAGGTATCCCTCTGATTTAGCTGCCAGTGGTGGTTAATTGTAGGGAAAACAAATAAGTCTTGATTTTTGTAATGACTTAAATTGCTTATTCCAAAAATATTTAGCAAATTGAAAAATCTTTCAAAGTTTACAAAATTAGATCCGCTACAAACTATTCCTGCGGATATCAGCAGATTGCCAACAGGTTTGCGTCCAATCATGGGCTGACTCCGCCACAGCTGAAAATGATGCCTGTTAGAGCAATAGGCAGTAACAGACATGGCTGATCCAACACGGTATTTTATTATATCGGTTATATTACCCTGGCAAAATCGATCAGCTTGACATCTGCAGCACTTCAATAGTTTGTCTAAACATGATTCAAAGACAATCAACTTCCTTTCAGTTAAAAAATTGGTGGGAAGAGATTCATTCGCTAAAAGAATGAAGGAGCTGTCCAGATCATCAGGATCAATGTACAGTTCCTTGTTTCCCTGCATGTCATGAAAGACCTGTTCCTCGTCTCTGGCCGTTGGCTGGTAGCTCTCATCAAAGACAACTCTTTTTGGACTACACATCTCATCAGATTCTGACTTTTCAGTTTCTTCCTGCTCATAGTCAGAGGGAACTGGAAAATCTATTTTTTTTATAGGATTTACAAAAAAATTTCCCATAGAACTTGTTTGAGTTTCATTCATATCGATGTTTTTGGGCTGGTGAAAAGATGGGCCTTCTGATAACCTAGGTAAGCTTACAAGATTGCATTGAATGCCAATAGACCGATGTGGGGGTCTCCTTACGACTTGAAGATTTTTATCTTTCATGCCCATTCTTTTATCAAACTGTGTGTGCTTGTGAGTTTGTCCAGGGAAATATTCAGTGGAAGTATGTATGCTGCGAGTTAATTTTGCTTTATGTGGTTTTTCAGCTTTTTCATTTTTGCGGGCAAATGAGGCTGAACTTTCCACATCAGGTGTGGACCAGGTTTTGATTTCTTCTACTGCTTGCACCCCAATTAGTTCAATGCAGTTTACATACTCATAGCTTAATGGAAGAAATAGATCAGGCCCTGTACAAGGTTCTTGCAACTGTTCAGAGGGTATTGAAACAGCATTGGCCACTGCAGCTGCAGAAGGTGGCGTTGTTTGGGAAGTAGAGGCAATTTCTGGGCTACCCTCCTCTAGTCTTCTTTTCTTTGCATAAGTGTGCTCTGATTCACTTTCTGCATCCAAAAACAGAGAGGGAAGGGCATCCTTTTTCAAAAAATAGCTAGATCCTCTCAGCTCATATGAATCCTGAGTGAAATGTTTAGAGCATATTCTATAAGCTCCGGTTCTGTTAGCCAAAATCACTCCAGAAAGACTATACACCGAATCTCCTTCATGACCTATACGAAACAGCCAACGACTGATCATTTCCTGGTCTCGAGGAAAAGAATGCAGTGTATGTTCCTGCTCTTTTTTCTTGCTGCCAGACTGGCATCCCCGTACAAAGCAGGATGGCATGTTAGTGTTGGATCCTGCAAGAAAAATTACCAAAAAATGTTAATTTCTTCTTGTTTTATTCCCTATTTGACTAGATTGGCAACAAACAATAATAAAAAATAAATAAATAAAAAAAAGGCCTTACTAATTTGTTTAAAGGGACAAACAGACCAGGCATCAAAAAAAGCAATCTTGACCATGGAGTGGGATGAATTATTACCTGTTCATAAAGGATGATCCTCACTAAATGCTAGGGTTATCCTCACTGATGGCAAGGGTAATTCTCATTTATTGTAAGCAATACACTTGGATAATACACATGTGATTTTTTTGAGTGAAAGCTGCAAAAGACAGACAAATGAGAATTGGTGGTTACAAAGGCTAAGGAAGATTAAACCATGATTTGCTCGCCGTTGTAGTATCACATAATAAGCATTACAGGGGGTCCCCGACTTACAAACATCCGACTTACAAACGACTCCTACTTACAAACGGAGGGAAACAACAGGAAGTGAGAGGAAATCTACCCCTAGGAAGGGAAATTCACTCCTGTAAGAGTTAATATGGGAAAAAGGTGTCTCCACTGATGCTTTATCACCAGTCCATGTTTCCCGAACAACCCAAAATTTTCAAAATCCAATTGTCATTGGGACAGAAGGGGAGGTGAAATCTTCTGAACAGGGGCCCAGACAGCAAAACAAATGTTACAGGGGTGATAACCCTTCTCTATGTTATCTAAAAAACGTAAAAATAGATTTTTTGGCTGGAGCTACACTTAAAAAATGTACCTGTTCCGACTTACAGATTCAACTTAAGAACAAACCTACAGTCCCTATCTTGTTTGTAACCCGGGGACCCCTTGTATTTGTGGAATCACATTACAGTTTATTACCATTAAGTCTATGTATTCATGTTTTATATGAAGCAGGTTAATGCATTATTTTACAAAGGTGTTCCCAACAAAAATAGCATTGAGCCAAATATCTTGACAAATATAATATTGACTTCTTGCAGAAAACAATTGAAGGTTTTACTCTCAATTGCCATACCAATTAGGGGGCTTGTCATCCAACTTAGTGTCTATGTAACAGACAGTGACAACGAAGAAGGACATCAGGAGAGAGATTCTTATTAGGAAAGCAGAACACACTCATTAATAGAAATCAAACCTGGTACTTTGAACCCTTGTCATAGTAGTGCTAATAGGAGTCCTTCTCTTGTTTTTTTCAATACAAGAAAGAATTTGCATCTATACTTGTTTACTTTCCGGCCATATGTTCTAGAACAGTGGTTTCCAACTTGCTAGATATTGGAGACCTCTGCTATGGCCCCTGACATTACCAAGGGGCCCAGATAATATTTGGTAGATGTAATGCTACAGTAAGTTGCCAGAGACTGCAGACATACGTGGTCTAATGCCGCGTACACACGGTCGGAATTTCCGATGGAAACAGTCCGATGGGAGCTTTTCATTGGATTTTCCGACCGGGTGTATGCCCATCGGTCTTTTTCTGTTGGAATTTCCGACGGACTTTGGATTGATAACCTGTTCTTAATTTTTCAGATGGAAAACCTTTCTATCGGATTTTCCGATCTCGTGTATGCAATTCCGACACGCAAAATTCCGACTCATGCTCGGAAACAATTCAACGCATGCTTAGAAGCATTTAACTTCCCTTTTATAGTGCAGTCGAACGTGTTGTACGCCGTGGTGTTATTAACCATCGAAATTTGGTGTGACCGTGTGTAGGCAAGACAGTTTGAGCGAAATTCCGTCGGAGTTCCGACAGGAAAGCCATCAGAGCTTTTTCCGACAAGAATTCCGACCGTGTGTACGCGGCAAAAGACTGCAAACATGCTACAGATGCAATAGATATGTTAAATAGGACTGCTGTAAATGTAGCTACAGACATCATTCAGATATTGCAGTTTTCAGCCCTACACCATAAGAATGATCATAGTGACTGTGGCACCGCTTGATCGTTCTTACTGGAGGTGAAAGGGGACCCCCCTCCCGCCACCCTCCGGTGCTTCTACTGACTCACCGCTATGATCAGTGAGTCAGACAGAGGCCCCGGATGTTGATCATAGAGATTTCCAGCGGACCAGATGGTCGTCGGAGTCTCTATGATCATCGGAGGCTGAGATGTGGGGTCTTATTGACCCCCATATCTCACTGTAAAGAGGACCTGTCATATTCCTATTACAAGGGATGTTTACATCCCTTGTAATAGCAATAAAAGTGATCCAAAAAATATATTTTTTCAAAAAAAAGTGTCAAAATAAAAAAAGAAAGTATAATTAACAATAAAAATTGCCCCTGTCCCCTGTCCCCGTGAGCTTGCACGCAGAAGTGAGCGCATACGTAAGTCCCGCCCACATATGAAAACGGTGTTCAAACCATACATGTGAGGTATTGATGCGAACGTTGGAGCGAGAGAGCAATCATTTTGTCCCTAGACCTCCTCTGTAACTCAAAACATGCAACCAGTAAAAAAAAAAAATATCAAGCGTCGCCTATGGGGATTTTTAAGTATCGAACTTTGGCTCCATTCCACGAGCGTGTGCAATTTTGAAACGTGACATGTTAGGTATCTATTTACTCGGCATAAGTTCATCTTTCACAATATGCCAAAACATTGGGCTAACTTGACTGTTTTTTTTTTTGTTTTTTTTTAAGCACAATACCGTGCAAGATAAAAAGTTGCAACAACCGCCATTGTATTCTCTAGGGTCTTTGCAAAATAAAACATATATAATGTTTGGGGGGTTCTATGTAATTTTCTAGTAAAAAAATTATGATCTTTACATGTAGGAGAGAAATGTCAGAATTGGCCTGGGTGGAAAGTGGTTAAGCTTTTGCATCAGGTTTCTCAAACCTTTGCCTGCCTGCCTGAGCTTTATGTGATAATGACTAAGCCCCTCCCCCTCATGACATTGCTAAAAGGGGCTGAGCATGGGTGTCCATAAAATTATGCCCCCCCCTGAAAAAAGTTCTGCGGACGCCCATGTGTGCCCATGACTGTCTTGGCTCACAGAAGAGGCTGGATGATGCTCAGCATTAAACCAGGAATTGGGAGCCACCTAAGCACGACTCAAAGAGTAGCTACATGGTCATGGTAAGTTTAGGGGACTGTTAACTATTAGTTTTTGCATACCTCCCAACTTTTTGAGATGGGAATTAGGGACACCTATCGGCCAAAGTATACAGGCATAGGACACACCCCTGGCCACGCCCCCTTAAAAGGAGAATTTTACAAAAAAACAAGATTGATTAAACCCACAAGTGCTTTTTTTTTACCACTAATATTCCTTTATATTGGCTTTTGGAATTTACAAATGCGGAAATTTAGAAATGAGATGAAAAGTTTAGTGGAAAACCCTTTTTGATAGATGAAAAGTGAATTTTATATACATCTGTATAGATCAGACCAAAATGAGGGACAAATGAGGAGGAATGAGGGACAGAGGGACATTGCTCCAAATCAGGGACAGTCCCTCGAAATCAGGGACAGTTGGGAGCTATGTTATTGTGCTGCAGTGCAATAAATGCATTGTGAATGAATCATTCATTATGAATGGGCTGCCAACCCACCACAAACGTACTGTACATAACCTTTATTGGCAACGTAGCACACCACAACACATGGTATGTGTGCTGTAGTGCGTTGTGCTTTCCTGTGCAATTTGTTAGGGTGCCATTCACAATGAGTGTGACACCTCAATGCACTGTAGGACACATATAGCAGGTGTGTTGCCATAGTTGCAAAACCATAGCGCATTGCCACAGTGCATACATTTGAATGGGCCCTCACGTCCAAATCATTTATTTTTATAGCAGAAAAACGATCTTGGCTTTACAACCTAGTAAAGCCACTGGCCTGGAACAAGCATGTTAAGCAGCAGTTCAAATTTATCAGAATTCACTAATAGCATGCTTGTTCCAGATCAGTGATTTGTTACATAGTGAAGACGTTGCAAGAAAGTCAACTCTACAACTGTAAGCTTGCCCGCCACTTTAAAATGAAAAAAGCAATGGTAGCCATGACATCTATACACATATCTCCTACAACATCTTGGGAGCTCAGAATTGCAGGGTGCTGCTATAGTCAAATGCTGACACTTGCAAGTAGTTGATATCTGGCTCTCTGTCTTTTTTGGTGGCCAATAAAATGCTCATCAAAGTGATGGGTTAATAGCAAGCTTCAGGAGAGTGTTTGTATATGAGAGCACCCTAGGATTCAGGGCTCCTGAGGCACACCAGAGGACATCTAAAAAGATATGTGCAGGCACCACTAGGAATCTGCATGTTGGTTCTCTAGCTGGCTTACAATGTTTTATTACTAGGATGTGTACCTTAACCGCTTCCCGACCGCCTAACGACGATATACGTCGGCAAAATAGCACGGGCAGGCAGAATCACGTACCTGTACGTGATCGTGCATGTGCCTGCCTGTGGGTCGCGCGCGCGCCGCTAGCGGCGCGCGCGACCCGGTCGGGAGCTCCGTGACCCCGGCCGCGGGACCAGCGGACCCGATCGCCGCTGGTGTCCCGCGATCGGGTTACGGAGCTGAAGAACGGGGAAAGGTTTGTGTAAACAAACCTCTCCCGCGCTTCCTACACTGACTGTCAGTGATCGGCGGTTCCCTGTCATCGGGAACGCCGATCAATGACGTCACACGTACAGCCACGCCCCCCCTACAGTAAAATGAACACAACACGTCACACTGACTCCTCCCCGCCCCCTAGTGGTTAACCCCTTCACTACAACTGTCATTTACATAGGAATCATTGCTATTTAAATAGCACTGATTTCTATATAAATGACAAATGTCCCAAAAATGTGTCAAAAATGTCCGATGTGTCCGCCATAATGTCGCAGTCACAATAAAAATCGCTGATCGCCGTCATTACTAGTAAAAAAAAAAATAATAATAAAAATGCTATAAAAACTATCCCCTATTTTGTAAACGCTATAACTTTTGCGCAAACCAATCAATAATCGCTAATTGCGATTTTTTTTACCAAAAATATGTAGAAGAATACGTATCGGCCGAAACTGAGGAAAAAAAAAATGTTTTTTTATATATTTTTTGGGGATATTTATTATAGCAAAAAGTAAAAAATATTGCATTTTTTTCAAAATTGTCGCTCTATTTTTGTTTATAGCGCAAAAAATAAAAACCGCAGGGGCGATCAAATACCACCAAAAGAAAGCTCTATTTGTGGGAAAAAAAGGATGCCAATTTTGTTTGGGAGCCACGTCGCACGACCGCGCAATTGTCAGTTAAAACGACGCAGTGCAGAATCGCAAAAAGGGGCCTGGTCCTTTGGCTGCCAATTGGTCCGGGGCTGAAGTGGTTAAAGCGGAGCTGCACTTGCACCAAAAATATTAAATAGTGCAGCTGCTGACTTTTAATAAATGGACACTTACCTGTTCCAGGTTCCAGCGGTGTCGGCAGAATGTGACGAGCGACCGCTCGTCTCTCGGCTGCCCCGCCGCCATCCTCTGTCAGGGAATCAGGAAGTGAATACGCAACAGCTTCACTGCCCGGTTCCCTACTGCGCGAGTCGCGATGCGCGTCTTTATTGGTCCCCGTTGTGTCCTGGGAACTGTGTTTCCCAAGACACAACGGGGCATCTCTGGATAGGGGCGTGGCAGCTCCGGATATTTCGTCCTGGAAGTGGGTGCAGATACCTGTATTATACAGGTATCTGCACCCCCCTCCCCCCTGAAAGGTGCCAATTGTGGCACCAGAGGGGGGGGAGGAATCCGATAAGCAGAAGTTCCACTTCAGGGTGGAGCTCCTCTTTAAGCTAAAACATTCCAGTGTCACTATTGTAAGTGACAAACTATTCATTATTCACTTAAGCTCCGTTCACACCTAGGCGTTTTTGAGTGTTTATCTGCTGTAAGCCTGAGCTCTAAAAACGCCCAACAAGACAAACCCATTAATTTCAATGGCCCCTGTTCACATCTGAGCGTTCTGTCGCTTGAAACAAAATGCCTGTCGCTCAAAAAAGTACAGGAACTTCTTTTTTGGCAGATTACAGGCCTATAACTGCTTTTATGTTGGTGACATTTTAACCTTGAAAACGCCTGTACAAAAACGCTGCAAAACTCTGCAAAAATGCCCCAAAACTGCTTAAAAAAAAGCAACGCCTAGATGTGAACAGAGCCTGACTGTGAGCATCACTATTAGTGCCTCTATAGTAAACTAGTTAGGCCCCTTTCACACTGGGGCGTTTTTCAGGCGGTACAGCGCTAAAAATAGCGCCTGTACACCGCCTGAAAAAATCCGGCCCCATTCACTCCAGTGTGAAAGCCGGCGGGCTTTCACACTGGAGCGGTGCGCTAGCAGGACGGTAAAAAAAGTCCTGCTAGCAGCATCTTTGGAGCGGTATAGGAGCCGTGTATTCACCGCTCCTATACTGCTCCTACCCATTGATTTCAATGGGACACGCGGCAATACCGCCGCAAAGCGCCGCTACGCTAACCCTTTTTCGGCCCGCTCGCGGGGGGTAAAACCGAATACCGCGGCTAAAACGACGGTAAAGCAGAGCTAAATATCCCAGTGTGAAAGGGGCCTTATAGAGGAGGGGGGACACTTTTGACTACATAACACAATATATTGCCTTTACTCACTTATCTGACTTACAAGCATTCCTAGCCTCAGCCTTGTGCACAGGTTGCTGCATATATGGATGTATTTGATGCTTTCCTAGCGTAGCACAAAGTAGGCCACTTAAGCAGTAGTAAATGTAGCCAAGTCCCAGGGGCCCCTGAGGCCTAATGGTGACCTCCAGAGTTAGGGACGGCCGACATCCTTCTTGTGTACAGTGGGTTACAAGGCATGGTGGGTGTAATGAAAGGTGGATTAATGGGCGCCAGACACTTCTTGAATGCAAAGAGATTTATTGTCTCTTGAAGAGAACTGTGGGAGAGAGGGTTGGGGCCAGGACACCCTTAAGTAAATGCAATGTTATTTCGCAGACTCCAAGACTTCATTAGGCAGACAGCCATGCAGGGAAAGGCATCCAGCTAGACACTGCATCTGCATGAGTAGGACTGCTTGTTATGGCAACAATCTTGAAACCGTTTCTAACAAAGGTTGTAATGAACTCCTTCTTTTCTTCTACAATCTCCTATTGTAGATCTTCATTTAACTGAGCTCCCAGTCTATCACTTAGACTTGCTGATCCACTGTCACTGGATCCCCTGAGCTCTTCCAATCTTCCTACTCAGTATCTTCCTCAAGCGTCACTCCGGCGCCCCTGCTGGGGCCCTAGCTTGGCACTCACAGATACTCCTCAAGCGTCACCCCACTGGCCTGCTTGGCCCCTTGGCTTGGCACACAATAATGCTCTGCAAGCGTCACCTCCACTGGCTGGGTCCCTGGCCTGACAACTGCTGACGTTTCCCAATTTTTCCCTGTCCCTGGTTGGTAAGAAAACTGCTCTGGTACTTGCTTCAGCTACTGACAGTGGTCCCCGGTAACAAAGGTGCATGGTCCCTTAGTGGCGAAAGCTTCCCCTCTACCTCAGGCCACGACAGGTTCCCTGGCCGGCAGAACCGTTACTTCTGGTTGGACTGCAAGCCGCAGTCCCAACCCTACGCTGCTCTCTTGCTTCTGGATAGGCCCTCAGACAGCATAGCAGCCAGATGTACCCAGGATAGGCCTTGGGTCTCTGGCCTAGCAGCCCGGGGGCAACATGACACACGTCCACCCAGACAGCCGTCCAGGTGGCACAGAACCCTGATCACCTGACTCCACCCAAATAAATAGGCTCTCCCAGCAGGCCAAGGGACCCAAGAAAATCCCTGCCCATTGGCTGAGACACCCCATTCATTCCTAATCTGTCCTTGCAATGCCCTTGTCTTATCTAATGCCACCAGATACCCGGCCATCTAGTGACAGAAGAGAGAAGTGCAGCAATTCCAGAATTAGGGTGAAATCAATTGACCTCCTATCATTTGGTCAAGGCAACTATCATTTAGCAAATACAGTATCTCACAAATGTGAGTACACCCCTCACATTTTTGTAAATATTTTATTATATCTTTTCATGTGACAACACTGAAGAAATGACACTTTGCTACAATGTAAAGTAGTGAGTGTACAGCTTGTATAACAGTGTAAATTTACTGTCCCCTCAAAATAACTCAACACACAGCCATTAATGTCTTAACTGCTGGCAAGAAAAGTGAGTACACCCCTAAGTGAACATTTCCAAATTGGGCCCAAAGTGTCAATATTTTGTGTGGCCACCATTATTTTCCGGCACTGCCTTAACTCTCTTGGGCATGGAGTTCACCAGAGCTTCACAGGTTGCCACTGGAGTCCTCTTCCACTCCTCCGTGATGACATCAAGGCTCTGGTGGATGTTAGAGACTTTGTGCTCCTCCACCTTCCATTTGAGGATGCCCCACAGATGCTCAATAGGGTTTAGGTCTGGAGACATGCTTGGCCAGTCCATCACCTTTATCCTCAGCTACTATAAGAAGGCAGTGGTCATCTTGGAGGTGTGTTTGGGATCGTTATCATGTTGGAATACTGCCCTGCGGCCCAGTCTCCAAAGGGAGGGGATCATACTCTGCTTCAGTATGTCACAGTACATGTTGGCATTCATGGTTCCCCCAGTGACGGCAGCACTCATGCAGCCCCAGATCATGACACTCCCACCACCATGCTTGACTGTAGGCAAGACACACTTGTCTTTGTACTCCTCTCCTGGTTGCCGCCACACATGCTTGACACCATCTGAACCAAATTAAGTTCATCTTGGTCTTATCAGACCACAGGACATGGTTCCAGATATCCATATCCTTAGTCTGCTTGTCTTCAGCAAACTGTTTGTGGGCTTTCTTGTATGCCGTGCCATAATTGTGGCTCCTGTGCACGTGCATCAGAGTGACGTCATCTTGGCTCAGCCATACAAACCTGGAAAAAAGACCAGGTAAAGATGTAGCCAGGTGGCTACAGCGCCATGTGGCTGCTGTTAGGAATCATGGGGCCCCATACAGCTTACCCTTCCCCCATCCAAAAGTGACTGAGGACATAGATTTATCCCCCTTTTTCTCTTTAGCCCCAGCTGCACAGGTGAGTTAATAGAAAGCGCTCCGAGGCTTCCGGCTCATTCACAAATGGAGGCATGGTAAACAGTTTATTACGCTTCAGTGATGAATGGACATAAGAGTGATTAGTACGATCCCTCACTGTGTTCATTCAAGAAAGGAAGCTGCCCTTGCCTCTTCTGCCAGCAGCTGTCGCGGGCACATGGGGATGTTTTAAGATGTAGTGTGGCGAAGGGGCCGGTAAGTAATTTACCGGCACCTTCGCCACACTACATCTTAAAACATCCCCATGTGCCCGCGACAGCTGCTGGCAAGAGAAGAGGCAAGGGCAGCTGGCAGCAGTACGGGGGGCACACATGGGGGCATGTATGTACAGAAACGTGCCTGAAATGCACCCGCACATAGACCTTCCTTTGGATGGAAGAATTGTACCCATCCAGACAGGAGTAATTCAGATGAATGTTTTACAACTCCTGTCCTCAGGTACCCCCAACAGGTCATGTTTTCAGGCTTCACTGCCTTAGTAATGACCACAGCCGTCCTGAAAACATGACCTGTTGGGGGAACTTGAGAATAGATGATGAGCAGGAAGCTGTGTTCCATGCAGACAATGGTGATGTGTGAATGAGGCCTACACACTGACCCCACACAGTCACCGTATGAAGGGCGCCGGTTGGAGAGTCTCCGGACTTCCGTCTCCTAGCAACTCCCTCCCTCCTTCCCCCCACACGTCACCGCTAACCTTCCTCACCCTTCCCCTCCCCCGTCTTACCTCCTCGGCATGCGCGCGCAGCCCAAAATGAGACATTCCGCTCCGAGTCCCACATTCCATCCCCCCCGGCCCGGCCAATCAGAGGGCTCGCCCCGCCCTCCCCAGCGCCTGCACCCTATAAAACCGGCCATTTCAGCAGCAGACTTCCCAGCCCACGGAAGCTCAGTGCTGCAGTAAGAGCCACTCGCCTAGAAACACCGACCGCCATCATGACCGACGCAGCAATCTCCTTCGCCAAGGACTTCTTGGCCGGCGGTGTGGCCGCTGCTATCTCCAAGACCGCTGTAGCGCCCATTGAACGAGTCAAGCTTTTGCTTCAAGTAAGGAAATACGAGGGGAGGATATGGGGGGGAGGGGGGCGCATTAATTTCTTACCGGCCGGGCCCGACTACTATAGTTATTCCCGGTTTGCTCAGAGAGCCGGTAAAGGTGGGGGAGGGGTGTAATGCGGGAGGCCAGTGATTGGTGTAATCCGGTGCGGGCCCCGGTAATCCGCAGTGTCCTTGTCCCGATCACCGCCCAGATTGGGGGGAGGGGGGAGGTCACATGCTTATCCCCGATTGTATCATTTATTGTAAATATCGGCCGATTCCGCCTCATCCCGGCCAAGGTCGCAGCAAGGATACGGCCCTGTCCCCGGCCCATCCGGGTCGTAGGCCCCAGACCAGGATTGGATGGGATTATACATGTGATCGGGGCCTGTGTGCATTATTTACTATGGCCTTTGTCTGTGATCGCCGGTACCTGTGCGGAGATCCCGGGTCCTTCCAGATGGCCGGCCGGTGGTTTAATGATTTCCCGGGGTTCTACCCGCCGCTCCGCCCCCTCCCTGCACCACGTGTCCTCAGCCGGTACAATGAATGGGGCGCTGGGCGGGGCCCTGACCCGGAAACGCGTGTCCTTCCACCGCCTCTATTGTGTCATCGCTGCCGCCTTTCTTCCCCGGGGGGCGGGAGTGTGCGACACTCCTCTGATGGCCTCCTTCATACCATTGTTCTGTATTGGGGTCCTGATAGAACCATGGTGGCATAGGGCGGCCTTCACCTGGGCGCTACACGATTTGGGTACGCTCCCATTGACCTCTATTACATCCAGTGTTTTCATTAGGGTGTCAAAGATGCAGCAAGCAGGACTCTGCGACTTCATAAAAATGGCGATCAATGGGGAGCGCACCTAACAATGCCGCACACGTGAGCCTGGGCTACAGCCGGTTTTACAGATTTTTTTTTTCTGGTTTAATGAAAACGCTCCCTTACACAAGTGATATGATGTGGATGCAGAAATCCCCCCCCCCCCTTCCATTCCTGCTTCAGCTGCCCCCAGCCCCTTTTTCTTACCTGAACCCAATCATTCCAGTGACTAATGGGCCCAGCTGCTGTCTCCGGTTTTCATTGGATAAATTGGTAGCAGCAGATGCCATTGGCTCCTGTGGCTGTCAATCAAATCCAGTGACATGGTGGGGGCGGGGCATGCTGAGTCCTGCTGTTGTCAATGGATGCTACAGCCGGATTCGGGAGCGTGCCCCCATGGAAAGCGTCTCTCCGTGGGGGCACTCGCCAAAGTGCCCTACTGGGGGACCCCTGAAAAGGATGATTAGAGCCGCTCTGTGCAAAACCACTGCATATGACATATTTGTAAAGGTTAACTTTTTTTTTTAAATCACGTAGTCCACAGCTATGGTATTCGTAGCTCCTGACTTTTTCTGGAGCTCCTTTTTAAATTGTAAAGAATCATTTTTTATTTTTTTTAAATAACATATCATACTTGCCTCTACCGCGCAGCTCATTTTGCAGTGTGGCCCTGATCATCCTCTTCTGGGGTCCCCCGGCAGCTCCTCCTCCGTATCAGGTAACCCCCTAGGAGAAGCGCTCTCCTGAGGTGGTTACCTTGCAGGTGCGCTCCTGCGTCCAGCACTTGCGTCCAGACACGAATGCCAGACTTGGCCCCCTGGGTCATTGGATTTGATTGACAGCAGCAGGAGCCAATGGCTGCACTGATTTCAATCTCTCCAATCGGGAGAGAGGCGTCCTCGCACAGTAGCTCATTATGAATTACTTACCCGAGAATGAAGCCGCCCCTGTCTCCCCCTCCGGCCAGCAACATCTCTCCTGGGGGTTACTTCTGAGTATTGTGGCTCCAGCGCTGTGATTGGCCAGAGCTGCGATGACGTCACTCCCGTGGGAGCCGCCAGTAACGGCACAGACTGAAGCACCGGCACATACGTGCCATTGCTTGTTTGCCCCAGTGGTGTCGGCACATGCATGGGATCTCCTAAACCAGGGATATGCAATTAGCTCACCTCCAGCTCTTGCAGAACTACAATTCCCATGAGGCATTGCAAGACTCTTGACAGCTACAAGCATGACACCCAGAGGCATGATGGGACTTGTAGTTTTGCAACAGCTGGAGGTCTGCTAATTGCAGATCCCTGTCCTAAACCATGCAGGTTTAGGAGATATCCTGGGTAGCTACAGGTAAACCTTAATATAGGCTTACCTGTAGCATAAAGCCTAAAAATGGGGTTTACAACCCCTTTTAAGTTTCATTTAGCAGCATCATTGGCTCTGCAGAGTGATGTTTCTTTCCATAGGTGTGGGAGTAAGATCGTCCTCACTGCCTGTTTTATCCTCTGGGAAGGCCTCACCCTTGTGCATTGTACAGATCAGTCCCGCTCATTTATTGGGTCACATTCCTGCCCACTGAATATGACAAGATAATTGAAGTGGCTGCAGAGTACTGCAGCATTTCTACAACCCTTTCCAGCTGTCTTTGTGACTTAAGCGCAGTTGTAAAAATATGGCTAAACGTTACCATCCCCCCCCTGACTGCAAGTGTAGACAAGTCCTTCAAAATGGCAGGCAGTTTAATGCAACTATAGCCATTCAAGCCTTGTTCTTGCCTGTCCTGGGAGATTCTAGTGCTGTACAGCTGCTGGTCAGATTCTGATTTGCACTGCATTCTCCATACAATCCTATGCAGAGCTTGTATTTAGACTGAGATTAAATGGAGATTGTAGAATGCATGCTCAGGCCTGACTGAGGAGAATGATTAGCAGCTGGGGAGCTCCAAGGAGGTCACATATCTGAGATTTCCCTGGATTGAAGGTTACATTTGTGACATCACTTTGCACAGCCTGGTCTGTCATTGCATTAAAGTGATATTAAAGGCAGTTTTTATTTTGCTTTAAAAAAAAAAAAAAAAAAAACCATGCCCTACTTGTATCTACTCTATGCAGTGGTTTTGCACAGAGCAGCTACAATCCTCTTGAGTGCCCCCGCAACAAGCAGCTTGCTATGGGGGATAGCAAGCCACTGCTCTGTTTTGTGTGGCTTGGCCCTGCTCTCTCCTCATTGGCTCACTGGCTGTGATTGACAGTAGTTGGAGCCAGTGGCTCCTGTTGCTATCTCAGCCAGTGAGGGAGAGATTCTGCTCTCGTGCACATCGCTGGATTGAGATGGGGCTCAGGTAAGTATAGGGGGTGGGGGTGCTGCTGCATACTTTTTTTTTTTTTTTTTTTTTTTACCTAAATGCATGAAAGTAAAACACCTTGAGTCGTTACAACCACTTTAAGGCAGCCCTTTTATTTGTATGGGCTACCTAATGCAGTGTTTTGTGCAGGGAATGTGTTTTGGGGGTGCAAGTCACTTTTTTCCCTTTTGAAGTTCTAGGATGTGAGCTTTTCCTATAGTCTGCGTATGTCACTGACTTGTGTCCTTATCTTTTCCAGGTCCAACATGCAAGCAAACAAATCACAGCTGACAAGCAATACAAAGGAATCATGGACTGCGTTGTCCGTATCCCCAAAGAACAAGGTTTCATATCTTTTTGGCGTGGTAACCTCGCCAATGTGATCAGGTATTTCCCAACCCAGGCCCTCAACTTTGCCTTCAAAGACAAGTACAAGAAGATCTTCCTTGATAACGTTGACAAGAGGACCCAGTTCTGGCGTTACTTTGCCGGAAACCTGGCGTCCGGTGGAGCTGCTGGAGCCACCTCCTTGTGCTTCGTCTACCCCCTTGACTTTGCCCGAACCCGTCTAGCTGCTGATGTTGGAAAGGCTGGCGCTGGCAGAGAATTCAATGGTCTTGGCGATTGCCTTGCCAAGATTTTCAAATCCGATGGGCTTAAAGGTCTCTACCAAGGTTTCAATGTGTCTGTCCAGGGAATCATCATTTACAGAGCTGCTTATTTTGGAATCTACGACACAGCTAAAGGTGGGTGAACTTGTAAATGACTGTTTTTTGCTAAGTGTGTATAAACAGTTGTGAGTTTGTAACATACCCATATGTTTTTACAGGTATGCTTCCAGATCCCAAGAACACACACATATTCGTCAGCTGGATGATTGCTCAGTCAGTAACAGCAGTGGCGGGCTTTGCCTCTTACCCATTTGACACAGTCCGTCGTCGTATGATGATGCAGTCTGGAAGAAAAGGAGGTAAGATCTGACTAGCTTCTAAAGCATCTGTATCTAAAACGGTCATCCTGTGGAATAGTAGACCTGCAATGTAGTAACCAACTAAAATTCTGAGCTAATGCATCATTGGTGCAAGGAACTTGCGTGGTTTACAAGCTCAGTGAACGTATAGCTAGTTTTGTACCTTGCAAAGTTGACTGTTGGATTAAACAACGTTTTTTTTTTTTTTTTTTGTTTGCAGCTGAGATCATGTACAGTGGCACAATCGACTGCTGGAAGAAGATTGCAAGAGATGAGGGTGGCAGGGCTTTCTTCAAGGGTGCCTGGTCCAACGTGCTCAGAGGCATGGGTGGTGCTTTTGTCTTGGTCTTGTACGATGAGCTCAAGAAAGTCATCTAAGTTTATCCTTGTTCAGATGTCTGTGACCTGGCATGCTGTATTATGTAACATACCCTGAATGTTCTGGACTTTCTACATTTTTTTTTTTTTTTTTGTCAAGCACACCTTTATTTATAAAAATGTAACTGGTAATTTTACTGGTTAATATTTGGGGAAACAAGTTTATTCCATTTCACCAGCTTTCCACATTAACATAAATCATTCCCTTATACCCACTTACTACCAGTGGAGCCTGCATTTGTAGTGCACAACTGATAGGTGGGCTTACTGATGGGACTCAATTCAACGTTCCTTTATTTTTTATTTTCAGTCATGTTTTTAAATAACCTAGGTTGGAGAAATAAAAAATATGGATCTATCTGTTTTGTGTTTTTTAATGGCTGTGAATAGCGGAGCATGCAAGCCGAGTTTGGGTCTTTTGCAGGTGTGCCTGAAAGGGTGGTTAGCCATGGTGATAAAATGCCCCAATGATCACCTACATTTGTTATCATCAAGATTACATGGCTGACTTTTCAAACTTGTACAGCTGGAGTAAATTTAGAGCAGTTGAACTGAGATGAGCAGTTTGGGGGGGGGGGGGGGGGTGGACAACTTGCCCCGTAAGTGCTGCAACTAGGGAGGTTGTTGGCAAAAGGTGGATTGGTGCTACAATGAATGAAGCCTCCTGCAGCGCTGGTATTTTACTATGCCTGCTCAGATGCATGTTGGGATATATTTGAAGACGACAATTTAGAACTGCCTTCACAGGAACCTTTTTTATAATAATTGAGCTGTGGTTGCAGTCTTAGGCCCCTTTCACACGATCGGACCGTTCAGATCCGCCTGTCAGTTTTGACGGCGGATCTGAACGGGCGCTCCATGTTAGTCTATGGAGCGTCGGATGTCAGTGGTGACATGCCCGCTGACATCTGACCCGGTCCGATCCGCCAAAAGCAGACGTATGGCTCTACGTCCAGATCCGTCTTCTGATGAAAACGGACACACTGTCCGTTTTCATCCGATCTCTCCATTGTGACCAGCGGCGCTCGCAAGCCCCTCCCCGCTCAGTGAGCAGAGAGGGACTTGTCATCCGCCGGTTCAACGGAGAGATCTCCCGCTGAGTCGGTGGAGTCCGCCTCGTGTGAAAGGCGCCTTAGAATAAGCAGTACTTGGGTATGTTGGATCTGTAAATTAAAGTGGTAGTAAACCCTTTTATTTTTTAAACCACCTGCAAGACAAAGCCATAATGAGCTAGCATACTAGCTCATTGTGCATCACTTACCTTAGATCGGGGCCCCCAGCGCCATTGTCTCCCCCCTCTAGCTGCAGCCATCTCTCCAGATACCCAGAAGATTACTTCCGTGTATCGCCGCTCCAGCCAATCACAGCCGGGCTGTGATTGGCCAGAGCAGCGACTACCTCTCTCTGCGCATGCGCGTGTCAGACTTCAAATCCGGCAAGCCACATTTATGAATGGGGATTAACCCCGTGAATGCACCGTTGTCTACGGCACGCATGCGCTGTAGACAACGTAAAAACTTTTTGGCAAATATCTCCTAAACCGTGTAGGTTTAGGAGATTTCTTGTACCTACAGGTAAGCCTTAATCTAGGCTTACGTGTAGGTGCAAGTTGTAATGGAAGGGTATACAACCACTTTAAGTAGTGAAGGGTTAGAATGGCCACCTTGGGAATAAAAAATTCATTGGTAAGGCCAGTTTCCTACTCTTTATCTTGCCACAGATACCAAGTTTGAAACTGTTTTGTCTAGCTTCAATACATTGAGTTCTATGGGGAAAAGCATGCTGTCGGTATCAAAATTCCTAATGGATAAAAAGGTGTTGCTGTAGAATAGATGCCAGCCAAAAGTAATTTTTTGTAATAAGTGGGGAAAGACTAGAACCTGCCATATTTTCAGGCTACATTTACATGGGTGATCTAGGCGTGTGAATTGTAGTGGCAGAAATCTTCTGATTCCTGCGGTGGTTATGTGCAGCCGCTAGCCCTATTCACTGACTGGTTGCCAGCAGCTGCAGTTCTCTGCAAAGTCTGCTGTTATCTTCAGAGATTGCTGTTGAACTTTGTGTCCGGCAGTGATCACAGTAAGTAATAGATGGCTGTGATCACAGTAAGCAGCCCCTCAGAACCACAGCAGGAATCGGTGCATTTCTGATGATACACTTTGCACCGGCCTAAGTTGCTGTAGCCGAAACCCTTCTTCATAACCTGTCCTGGTGCCTACACAGTTGGGAGGATTCTGCCTAAATATAAACCCTGGCTAACGCCTTTTCCATTCATAAGATTGGATGTTTATTTTAACTCCTAGAAGCAAGCAGTGTTTATGCAGAAAAATGCCTGACTTGTGTGATAGTGCCTAAAGCCTGGTACACACTATATACGGTGGGTTGAATGGGGGGGAAAAAAACTCTGGTCAGCTGCTGTACAAATGATCTGATAGTACAGTGATCTCCCCCGCTGAGCTGTTGTGTTCTGATAAGGGGATGGCAGGGCTGAATGGGAACCAGTTGGTTGCTGGTTTTCCAGCATGATTGTTGACCAGTCAGCCAAGGTGCTGTACACATGGGCTGCATGTCAATATTTGTCCTTGTGGCAAGAATTTAAGGGATGGAATCAAATCTTTATAAGCCAAACTTATAACCACTCCAATATATTAAGATTTGACTGGGGTTATGCTTTTTTTTTTTTTAAGTGATACTACATGGGGCCTGTGACATGGACCACTTTCTGGAGGCACTTGCCCTACCTTATTGCTGCTGGGAGTGGAATAGGTTATTGCATGCAAAGGTTTTCGTTTAAATAGCTTCTTACAGCAGTATTATACCAGTTTGAGAGTCAGTGGTATTCAAAATGTTAAAAGGACAGTGGCAGCTAACTTTGTTCAGTTTGCTGACAAATGGTATGCTAGCTATAAGGGCCCATGCACATGAGACGCCAGTGCAAACTCTGCTGAACACATGTTTTAAAAAGCAGAAACCTGTGTTTAAAAAAAAAAAAAAACGTTTTGCTGCATTTAGTCGTTTTACCGCGTTTGCGTCTAAGGGTTTGTAAAGATAACATATAGACCCTCCCCAAGCTCAGAAAGGATGTATTAAAACATTTCTGGTATTTTGATCAGAGAGAGCAGTTGTACACTTGCATTTGCCTCTTTCTGCTTTGTCTTTTTCAAAAAAATTGCTATGCTTTGGTCAGACTAGGTGGAGTCACTGATTAGATTAGAAATTGGATGAAGGGATGGGGCAAAGAAGTGGAGGCATTCCTCATTGTCTAAGCTACCTAAAAAAAAAAAAAAGTTATTTTTTTTTTAGGCACTGCATTGGTGAGTACCGTATTTATCGGCGTATAACACGCACCCCAAGTTTAGGAGGGAATTTTAAGGAAATAAACTTTTAGGATGGAAGTTTAAGGAAAAAAAACTTACATTTAAATGCCCATCAATGCAGCCTTATCAGTGTCCATTGCAGCCTTGTGCCAGTGCAACCTTTCTCCTCAATGTTTATCGCCATTTAAAATTGGCGCTGCTGAGGACAGTATCCGACAGGACACCGGAGCGAACGCCGCCGAGATATACATGTACTCTGCTCCGCTCACAGTCACCCCCAGTCCTGCCCTATAATGGACATAATACAGATCCCATGGTGGGACTGGGCGTGACTGTGAGCGGAGCCGAGTACACTAGCTATGTGTAGCTCGGCGGCGACCACTCCGCTAGCGGCGGATCGGCGTATAACACGCACCCACGATTTTCCCCTGATTTTAAGGGGAAAAAAGTGCGTGTTATACGCCAATAAATACGGTATATATGCGCTATGAACTATCTAAAGTAATTACGACATTTTAAACCATTTTTTTTATGGTTTACCATCATATTTCTGAGTTTTCTGGTTCAAAACATTGGGTTCCTTTATAAACGCAAACACGAGTGCTGTGTTGTGTCTGAAACGTAGAAAAGCAAAGTGTCTGAACCCATTTTTTTTTTTTGCTTCTGGAAAAACGAGGTTAAACGCAACTGCCTGAAAACAGGGAAAAACAAGACTGTGTACATGGACACATGGGGTTGCATGAGTTCATTGAAAAAGTTTGTTGAAAAAAGTGTCCAACTGCCTCTGAAGGTGCGTTTTAACAGCGTCTCGTGTGCATGGGGCCTAATAGTCATGAGTTTTGCAGCAAAATGATTATACCCATAAGAACAATGTTCTTGCAATATATTAACACTGTAGGCATACATTAGGTTAAGGTGCCAAACCACTTCTTCCCCACTACATTAGGATAAATCTAATGCCACATTATAAGTGATAGTAAAGGGCTTTAAAATACAGATGGGCAAATAGGCTCTAGGTGCAAATCCTGGAATAGACAAGCTGTTTGTCACTTTTTTTTTTTTTTATCCAGTTGTATGCCAGCAGTCTGTTACACATTGCAGTTGTCCAGTGTGCCGATAAACATTATGTAAGGTATTTGCAGTTATCTCAAGGGTCAAATCCACTTCCAGGATGTTATTCATGTCTATGATGGCGATAACAAGCAGGCTGTCCATCTCTGATTTCTAACAAGCATGGCCTTGGTGTCAGGCAGTAAAGCTGAGCCAGTGATAAATGCCAAGCATGCTTGACATGTGAGACTATAACACCCCCTACAGACAGGCATGTCAGTCAAAGTATGGAATACTTGCAATGTTAAACTTACGATTTGAGAAACTGGCTAGAAAACCTCAAGTGTTGACCACTGTAATCACAGATCATTCATTTTTACAACCACAAAATATAAAGAGAACAATGTAAGAAAATGTTATACCGTCACTCCCCAGAAGGAGATCCAGGCAGCAATATAAATCTGGAAGAGGTTCTAACCCATTCCATACTATAAAATGATTTAAAGCGGAAGTAAACCCATCGATTTAACAGTTTAAAAAAAAAGGCATGCCGGGAATGCTAACTGCACATTGGCTGTGCTCTCAACCAAACAGTCAAACCATCCAATGGCTGGTGTCATAACGGATCACATGTGCAGCACTGTGGCAGTTGAAGATTAAACAGAGGCAAAGATGGCAGCTTCCTTGGCTGAAAACGATAGGGGGGTTCACTTCTACTTTAAAGAAACGTCTGACATTGGAAGCTTCATTTTCTATGACATCTTTTGCCCTATAGCAAGCTGAACTGACTAAACTTGGATGGCCTGTGTGGATTGGTTACCGTATATACTCGAGTATAAGCTGAGTTTTTCAGCACATTTTTTTGTGCTGAAAGTGCCCCCCTCGGCTTATACTGGAGTCCGGCATTTTTCTGCTGCAGAAAATTACATTTTCCAAACCAAATTTGGGGCCCCCATATCTCAAATTTTGTATGCAAACCCAGTGGAACCAACACTACATCATATCCAAATTTCAGGTTCCTAGCACCAAGTTGCCCCGAGATACGGGGCCCCAAAGTCGGTTCGGAAAATGTCATTCTCTGCTGCAGAAAAGTGCTTGACATTTTCCGACCCGAATTTGGGGCTCCGTATCTCGGGGCCACTTGGTGGTAGGAACCTCAAATTTGGTGTGCAAACCCAGTGGAACCAACACTACAACATATCCATTCCTAGCACCAAATGGCCCCGAGATACAGGGGCCCAAAGTCGGTCAACTGTGTCCATCTGCAGCAATGTCATTTCGGGACCCTTTGGGTCCAGAGACCCCAAATTTTGGCTGCAGCTAGGGGGCATCTAGGAACCCTTAACTACCAGGTTTAAAGTACAGGAGACCTATGGCTGCAAATGGGCACAGTGAGGCTGCAAATGGGCATTGTAGAAAAAAGGAAAGAATTCCCCCACGTTGAGGTTTTTAGGCAGCATGCAAAGAAGGAGTCGATGGGTAATGTGTAAAAATGAGAAATATTTATTGGGAATAATAAAGTATAACAACTAGGTTAGAACAAGAGCTCCAGTGTCTTTTCTATGTCGCAAATGGGCATTGTTGTCCCTCTTTTCCACTTACAGTATCTGTGCATTTCTCACCCTAGGCTTATACTCGAGTCAATAAGTTTTCCCATTTTTTTGCGGTAAAATTAGGTGCCACGGCTTATATTCGGGTCGGTCTATACTCGTGTATATACGGTAACCATTTCAAAAATGAGTATACCGTTTACATGAGCTGGGAAACGGCACAATTTGAAAGTCGTGTACTAGAAAGTGTGGCGCTTAGGTCAAACCCTTTATTGGCTAACAGATTTGTCACATGACTATGGCTTTTGCTAAGTAAAAATAGATTTTAGTTTTTTTTTTAATTCAGTTAGAGCAGGGTTACTATTATCCCAGAGGGCAGCTTTTACCACTTGCTTACTGGGCACTTTCACCCCCTTCCTGCCCAGGCACTTAATTGCACAATCATGCAGGACTACCTAAATTACATTTTTTTCACACAAATGGAGCTTTCTGTTGGTGGTATTTAACCACTTAAAGCGGAAGTAAACCCATTGATTTAACGGCTTCAAAAAAAAAGTTACATTCCCGGCATGCCGTAGAATGCTAGCTGTCCCATTGGTTGTGCTCTCAACCAATCTGTCGAACCATCCAATGGCTGGAGTCATAACTGATCACATGTGCAGCATCATGGCAGTTGAAGATTAGACAGAGACCAAGATGGCAGCTCCCTTGGCTGAAAATGATAGGAGGGTTTACTTCCGCTTTGAGGACCACCCCACATACATATACTGCAGAAGGGTGGATTTTTAGCATGAAATCATGTACCTGTACGGGTCTGGGGCGCGCAGCCAGCAACCTGCTCCTGCTGTGATTGGGCACAGCGGGAGCCAATCAGCAGGTCTGGCGGTCCCGATGATCGTTTCCGAGGTGATCTGCCTATGTAAACGAGGCAGATCGCTGTTCTGGGACAGGAAAAGACAGTTTTTTTTTTTTCTAATCATGGAACACGGATCTCTGTCTTCATACAGTACAAGCACCCCCACACAGTTAGAAAGCAGCCCCTAGGGACACATTTAACTATTTTATTGTCCCTGATGTTAACCCCTTCCCTGCCAGTGTCATTAGTACAATGACTGTGCATGTTTTTCAGCACTGATCACTATTAATGTCACTAGTGTCTGCCGCAATGTCACTGTCCAGCTATAAGTCGCTGATCACCGCCATTACTAGTAAAAAAAAAAAAAAAAAAATGGTTAGAAAATTCCATTTGTATCCCATAGTTTGTGGATGCAATAACTTTTACGCAAACCAATCAATATACGCCTACTGGGATTTTTGTTTTTCTTCCCAAAAACAGCAGAATACATATTGGCCTAAATTGATGAAATTCGATTTTTTTATTTTTATTTTTTTATTGGGTATGTTTTATAGCAGAAAGTAAACAGATTTTTTTTCCCCCAAAATTGTCTGTCTTTTTTTGTTTATAGCGCAAAAAATAAAAACCACAGAGGTGATCAAATACCACCAAAAGAAAGCTCTATTTGTGGGGGAAAAAAAGACATCAAATTTTATTTGGGTACAACGCTGTGCAATTGTCAGTTAAAGTAACACAGTGCTGTATTGCAAAAAAATGGCCTGGTCATGGAGGGGGTAAAACCTCCTGGGGCTGAAGTGGTTAATTATCACTGGGATTTTTATTTTTTTTGCTACGCAAACTAAAAAAGACGGGTAACTTTTCTCCTTCACTGATGTGCGCTGATGAGGCTTCACTGATGGGCACTGATTGACATCACTGTTGGGGCTGCACTGTTTATCAGTGCAGATGTCCCCTTTCACACTAGCTGGTTAGCGGCTCTCCTCACGCTGTGATAGGAGTGCAGATAACCGGCAAGTGTGTTTATATTGTGATCAGCTGTGATTGGACACAGTTGATCACGTGGTAAAGGGCCGCTGATTGGATCTTTCCACCCCCCATCACAGAGCATGCCACAGCAAGCACACTCACAGGATCACATAACGCCCTCCCAGAACTGGCTGACCGTGCTGTAGCTGTCATTTTCCTATAGCGTGGTCCACATTTTGTTAAAGTGATACTAAACTTGTGGGGGGGTTCAAAAGGTTTAAATAACGCAGCTGTTATACTATGATCTATGCAATGGTTTGGCACAGAGCAGCCCCCAATCCCCTTCATATCGGGTGAGTGACCCCATAGCAAGCCGCTTGTTATAGGGGCACTCGTGCTTGCTTGCTCCTGAGCTCTGCTCTGTGTGTCCATAGACACACGAGCAGGGCTTGGCCCTGTCCTCTGCTCCCCCGTCACTGGCTGCTGTCTCTAAACCAATGAGAAGTGAGAGAACCTTGGCTCTCGTGCACAGCGAGATCAGGCGAGATCAGGCGCAGGTAAGAATAAGGGGCGGGTGATGCATGCAGGTTTTTTACCTTCATGCATAGAATGTATGAAGGTAAAAAAAACCTGCCTTTACAACCACTTTAAGTTAGCCAAGACCACTTAACCACTTGCCGCCTGCCATATAGGATGACGGCTGCAAAGTGGTTTCAAAATCCTGACCTCACGTCATATGACGTGATCAGGATTTTGAGCCGCTGCGCTCCACTAGGGGCGCGCATCGCAGCGATCGTTGTTGTGCGGTGTCAGTCTGACGACGGAGACTCTTTACCATGTGATCAGTCGTGTCCAATCATGGCGGATCACAGTGTAAATAGGAAGAGCCGTTGATCGGCTTTTCCTCACTCGCGTCTGTCAGAAGCGAGTAGAGGAGTGCCGATCGGCTGCTCCTCTGACAGGGGGGGTCCCCTACCCCCGAGGATGACCACACTGGACCACCAGGGACGCAACCAGACCACCAGGGATGCCCAGCACCAGGTATGCCACCCTAGACCACCAGGGATGCCAGTTGCACACAATGGATGCCAATCAGTGCCCACAATGGGCATCACTGATTGGCATGCATTAATGATTGGCATCCATCAGTACAATACAATGCCGCCTATCAGTGCCTATATATGCCCATCCATGCCGCCTATATATGCCCACCCATGCTGCCTATCCATGCCGCCAATTCGTGCCACCTATCAGTGCCACATAGTGCCCATCAATGCCACCTCATCAGTGCCACTTCATTTGTGCCACCTCATCGGTGCCCACCAGTGAAGGAGAAACTGAAACAAAAAACATTTTTTCAAAATTTTCAGTCTTTTTTTATTTGTTTAGGAAAAAATAAAAACCGTAGAGGTGATCAAATACCAACAAAAGAAAGCTCTATTTGTGGGAACAAAACTATAAAAATGTAATTTGGGTACAGTGTAGTATGACCGCGCAATTGTCATTCAAAGTGCGACAGCGCTGAAAGCTGAAAATTGGTCTGGGCAGGAAGGTGTTTAAGTGACCAGTATTGAAGTGGTTAAACTCCAAACTTTCTGCATTAGTCAATGACTAACGTTACACATCACGGTTTTTAATAAGCTTCAGAAACTGCCTGGTCGTCAGCCTGCTAAGCATCGTGACTATCCTCATTGTTCGGTTTAGTAGTACAGGCACCGATGTGTAGTTTGCCATTGTTAACAGTAGCCAGCAGCTTATATTCAACTGTCACTAGAATTCATTAAAACTCCAACCAAACTTCCTATGTGGTCACCAAAACAGGAAGTAAGTGGAATCAGGAACAAAGATACAGAAATCTAGGACGTCACTTTTTTTTTTTTTTTAGAATGGGAAAAGTTTAAAACACCCATGATTTAAATCGTGCCCCGTATCCTGGTTGGGCAATTGCCCTTCACTTTTTGGAAAAACCTGATCGTGCTTATCAATAAAAACCTGATTGTGCTTATCAATAAAAACCTGATCGTGCTTATCAATAAAAACCTGATCACGCTTATAATCAATAAAAACCTGATCGTGCTTATCAATAAAAACCTGATCACGCTTATAATCAATAAAAACCTGATCGCGCTTATAATCAATAAAAACCTGGTCGCGCTTATAATCAATAAAAACCTGATCACGCTTATAATCAATAAAAACCTGATTGTGCTTATCAATAAAAACCTGATTGTGCTTATCAATAAAAACCTGATCACGCTTATAATCAATAAAAACCTGATCGTGCTTATCAATAAAAACCTGATCACGCTTATAATCAATAAAAACCTGATCGTGCTTATCAATAAAAACCTGATCACGCTTATAATCAATAAAAACCTGATCGTGCTTATAATCAATAAAAACCTGATCGTGCTTATCAATAAAAACCTGATCGTGCTTATCAATAAAAACCTGATCGTGCTTATCAATAAAAACCTGATCACGCTTATAATCAATAAAAACCTGATGGTGCTTATCAATAAAAACCTGATCACGCTTATAATCAATAAAAACCTGATCACGCTTATAATCAATAAAAACCTGATCGTGCTTATCAATAAAAACCTGATCACGCTTATAATCAATAAAAACCTGATCATGCTTATAATCAATAAAAACCTGATCACGCTTATTAATAAAAACCTGATCACGCTTATAATCAATAAAAACCTGATCGTGCTTATCAATAAAAACCTGATCACGCTTATAATCAATAAAAACCTGATCGTGCTTATCAATAAAAACCTGATCACGCTTATAATCAATAAAAACCTGATCGTGCTTATCAATAAAAACCTGATCGTGCTTATCAATAAAAACCTGATCACGCTTATAATCAATAAAAACCTGATCGTGCTTATAACCCTATCATTCTATCCAACACCAATAAATAAAGTTTTTGCTGGAGTTGGGCATTAATAAGCCGTTTTATTCCTGTTGAGGTGAGAACTGAAGGTTTCAAGCCTAAAATGAAAAAATGTCTGAAATCTTTCTATTCCAATATATGAAGGGGAGGAAAGATGCAGCTTCTATTACAGCAGAGCAGTAAATTGAAACCTGCTGACGTCTGCGATTGTGGAAGCGCTGTGAGGCCTACACCTTGCACACAATGATGAATGACCTCTAGCAGGCTGCCTGTCAGTGATGTGGATCACATCTGCTTCTTATTGGCTGAGAAGGTAACTGCCCAGGAAGTAAGACGTATCTTCTTAACTCTCCATGTGCCGAAGTAAAGCAAGTGGAAATCTCTGATGCATGGAAGCTCTGACCTGATACAACAGCAGGAAACAAATCCATGATGATGTAGCCAGTTTTATATATTTTTTTCATGTGTACACACAGCTTCCCAAGCGAGAAGAGGCGTATATCGCTATGCAATTACTGTATATTTACAAGCAAAATACAGCATGGATAGACAAGATACACAAGTATAAAGAGCTGCTTCCACAGCGTTCAGGGCTCGATCACACTATGGGGGTTATTTACGAAAAGGCAAATCCACTTTGCACTGAAAGTGCACTTGGAAGTAAAGTCGCTCTAAATCTAAGGGGTAGATCTGAAATGAGTGGAAGCTCTGCTGATTTTATCATCCAATCATGTGCAAGCTAAAATGCTGTTTTTTTCTTTTCCTTGCATGTACCCCCCGGATCTACAGTGACTTTACTTCCAAGTGCACTTTCAGTGCAAAGTGGATTTTCCTTTAGTAAATAACCCCCTATATATCTGCATTAGAATATATAAATGCAACGCAACACGGATAAAGATGCATGCAATTGCACATTACTGTACATGCATTTTTATGTGCATCATGGTGTGGCAGGACCCAAACATTGGCACAAAATGAAATAAATAAAAGGTGAACTTGAATCATGCATAAATGCCTTTAAAGTGGTTGTAAACCTAAAACTAACAAAAAAAAGTCATAAGCATACTAGCTCATTATGTATTACTTACCTTAGATCGAAGCCCCCGCAGCAGTCCTCGTTCACCGCTCCGGCCAGCGACATCGCTCCCAGAGTCACTTCCGGGTATCCCGGGCTTCGTCGCTGTGATTGGCCGGAGCCGCGATCACATCACTCCCACACATGCGCACGGGAGCCGCCGGTAACGGCACAGTCTAACTGAGCAACGACACGTACTGCCATTGCATCAGCGAGCATGTTCCAAAGACGTCGGCACATGCAGATACAGGGGATATCTCCCAAACCGTGTAGGTTTAGGAGATATCCAGGGTAGCTACAGGTAAGCCTTATTATAGGCTTACCTGTAGCAAAAAGTAGTTGTAATGGGTTTACAACAAGGAACAAGCTGAAGTTAGAAGCTGATTGGCTACCATGCACATCTCCATCAGATTCTGAGTGCTCCAGTTTTAGTAAATGTCCCCCTTAGTGTTAGTAAATCCACAACAGTAAAATCAGTCTGTATATTCAGTAAAGCATGCTTGTTATACTCAATGTGGAACCTAAGGGGTTAACGCGGAAGTAAAGCCATCCATAAAATAGTTTCATTTCTGGCTCGTGACGGAAATGTAACACTTCCATTCAGGGGTCAAGTCCTGGGAAAAAAAGTGTGGGAACTCCCACCCAAGATCCACTCGCCCACCAAAAAAAAAATGATATGCTCATATGCACGAACGCTTCAAAAGTTGTATTTTTCATCCAATTTTCGTATTGTGTATATGAAGCTTAACTGTTAGTACATAAAAAAAAAAAAAAAACATTCCTCAATAAACATAAATACGGTAATTCTCTGAATAATTCGCATTTATTCAATTGTGCTTCCATGCAAATGTGAACATCATGTTCTGATCTTTATTGGGGAATTTTATTTTGTATATAGAGTGTTTATGTGGTGAGTTTACACTTTTCATTGAACAGAGTTTGGATAACACAGGGTTAAACGGAAAGGTCATAAATGAACTGCACATTATCTGGACAGAATGCTTGTGGAGATAGTGATGTGTTCCTGCTTAGGAGATGTATGTTAGCTTGGGGGGCTGCAAACTCTGCAGGGCTCCAACACACACTCGCTGCTATTCCAACCCTTCACATATTTCCACATAAACTTCCCTCCTGGCATTAAACTTTGCCAGGTATTGTGCTCAGCTTACCACCCCAAACTGATGTTCCTCCCTCAGCTCACCTCTCTCCCTGCATGTCCTGTGAGCAGAATAGCTGTGCTCCTCCTCGGGGTTCTCTCATCATATGGCACTGAAGATAAAGGAGGGGGGATTCAGCGGGACACACAGAGCAAGTATGCAGGAGACTGGAGGGGCCAGCGGGGAGGAGCGCATCACGAGAGGTCTGACTAAATACAATCTCTTAGCAGCAGGGACCTGATCTACCCATCAGCTAGCTGTGCTTGACAGGTAGATCGAAGCGGAAGCTGTCATGGGGCCCCCTATTGACAATGCCTGAATGGTCAGGTGTGCGGCACTTACTATTGCGAGCTGTGTCGGCGGCTGCTGGTGTAGCACCTGCCACACAGCTCGCATACTTCAAAGTCTTGCAGGACACGGCTGTTAACAGGAACTGAGTTCCTGTTGTGGAAAAAGTACAGGAACTCCGTTCCTATGCGTTCCCGCAGGACTTGAGCCCTGCTTCCATTGGTTGTGTTCTCAACCAAACTGTCAAACCATTCAATGGCTGGTGTCATAACTGATCACATGTGCAGCATCATGGCAGTTGTAGATTAAACAGATGCAAAGATGGCAGCTTCCTTGGCTGAAAACGATTTCTTCCACTTTAATCCTCTGCACTGTGGAAAAAGGCTCTTTGATCCTCCCCTTCTTCCACTGTTCCTAATCTATCTGCTGATAGTACAGAGCCTTGGGGGAAAGTTGCACATGCTCAGTTTGGTATGTATTGCTAGAGAGTTTTTTTGACGTGACGAAATCACTCCTTTAAATATATTTATGTCAGGTTTTTTTTTATTAGTTATGATTTGTGTAAGCAGAGATCCTATATTTTTTTTTGTAAAAAGGGATAGGATTTGACCACAAACTGCTGAAAATAAACCTTTGCAATTTAAACTGAGCATATGAAAAAAAAGGCCATATGTAGAGGTCCTTCACTAAAAAGCATATTAAGATGATCAATAGATACAGAGAGATATACACCTATATTTACATGGTGATCTGGACTTTATTTTTATTTTTTTCTCCCTGTAAAAGTCGAATTTTACCTTCCACCTCTCATATTGGTCAGCGAGACCTACAGACAGACGTAAAGGACAGGACAAGATTTTCAGGATTTCATCTGCCTGTATCCAGATCTACTGATTGTTTTGACATGCAGTTCTCACTTATGGTGATCTCTACTCAAAAGTTTTCCTTAAAAGAGAAGTATGTACAGAAAAAAAAAAAAGGAAAATATAAATAAAAGAGAATAGTGAGGTTTTTTTTCTTCTTCAGAATCATACTTACCTAGGTGGATGCAACAATCGGTCCCCTGACAGCTGTAAGACTGAGAACCAAGCAATCAAACATCGCTGATCGCTCGGCTGTCAGTCACCGCTGTCTGCTCTGCACCCCCTCCCTTCCTCTCCCTGCTCCATCCATGTGGGCGGATCCCGGGGCTTCATTGGCCTGATCTTGCCCCAGCCTGGACCGTCTCTGTGATGTCAGCCGACAGCGGGCTTCAACCATTTCAGTTACCCGGTCATGGTCCACTGATGTTGCCGCCAGGAACTCCAACCTGAGAATTGTCATGCAGCCAGCGCTGGAGTGCATACATATATACAGGGCAAAAGATATGAAACAAAAGATAAAAAAAACTAGGTGAAAACATTTTATATTAAAAAAATGTAATTGTACACACAGTGCTTTAGCATGTCATTCTATTTGAATTTACATCTTCTTTAACCGCTTGCCGACCGCTGTCAGCACATATATGTCGGCAGAATGGCACGGCTGGGCAAAGTAACGTACCCGTACGTTACATTGAATTTCCCACCGTGCGCGCGCGCGCCTGCCGCAAGCTCTGTGACCGTGCCCGCGGGTCCCGTGGACTCGATTGCCGCTGGGATACCTGCGATCGTGTCACGGAGCTGAAGAATGGGGAGATGCCGATGTAAACAGCATCTCCCCGTTCTGCCTAGTGACAGCACACTGATCGTCTACTCCCTGTCATCGGGAGCAGTGATCAGTGTGGTGTCACACACAGCCACGCCCCCAGACAGTAAGAAACATACCCCTAGGACACACTTAACCCCTCCCCACCCCCTAGTGGTTAACCCCTTCACTGCCAGTGACATTTTTACAGTAATCAATGCAATTTTATAGCATTGATCGCTGTATTAATGCCTATGGTCCCAAAAATGTGTCAAAATTGTCCAATGTTTCCGCCACAATGTTGCAGTCACAACAAAAATCGCTGATCGCCACCATTACTAGTAAAAAAAAAAAAAAGATTAATAAAAATGCCATAAAACTACCCCCTATTTTGTAGACGCTATAACTTTTGTGCAAACCAATCAATAAACCTTTATTGCGATTTTTTTTTTTTACCAAAAATATGTAGAAGAATACGTATCGGCCTAAACTGAGGAAAATATATTTTTTATATATTTTTGGGGGATATTTATTATAGCAAAAAGTTAAAAATAATGTGTTTTTTTCAAAATTGTCGCTCTTTTTTTGTTTATAGCGCAAAAAATAAAAACCGCAGGGGTGATCAAATACCACCAAAAGAAAGCTCTATTTGTGGGGAAAAAAGGACGTAAATTTTGTTTGGGAGCCACGTCGCACGACTGCGCAATTGTCAGTTAAAGCGACGCAGTGCCGAATCGCAAAAAACGCTCTGGTCAGGAAGGGGGTAAATCTTTCCGGGGCTGAAGTGGTTCAATGAACTTAGATGGGGTATTTCACAATTACCCTAGAGCAGGGGTCTCAAACTGGTGGCCCTCCAGCTGTTGCGGAACTACAATTCCCATGAGGCATTGCAAGGCTGACAGTTACAAGCATGGCTCCCATAGGCAGAGGCATGATGGGACTTGTAGTTCCGCAACATCTGGAGGGCCGCTAGTTTGAGATCCCTGCCCTAGAGACTGTCGCTTTGTCCATTCTGGTTCTCTTTAAGGCTGGATTCACACCAGTCCACTGCGAATTCCAGCTCCGTTTTATCTGCAAAGAGAAAAAGCAGCTGTTCAGTGGTGCCTCTCCGTTCTATCTTCGGATCAGCTGAGCAGGGAGAGGGGGGGGGGGTGTAGTGAGGAGGGGGAAAGAATGCCTGTTAACAACGGAATGCATCTGCGAATCAGATGCGTTCCCATAGAAGAATATGTGTCTTCAATTTGCACCGCGCTGCCTAGAAAACGCACACGTTTTTTGGGAAATGCGGAGTGTGAATGCAACGCACATATGTGAACCAGATGCATTCAAACTAAAAGATTTTAAAATGTTATGCGAATTGGATGCGTTGTAAGCCGTATCCAATTCGCATAGGTGTGAACCCGGCCTCAAGAACAACACCTGATAAAACCTTTGCTGCCATGCCCATCATTCTGATCATCCATGTGATGAAGGTGAGTATCTGAAGGGTGGAGTAGTTGCTCTTTCAAGAGAACCCGTCTCTCTGCCTTAAGGCTGCATTCACATTTTTGCATAGTGGGATCAAGTGTCACTGCTCGTGATTTTGTTTCAGCGATTTGCACACAATTATGCCTGTCGCATAGAGCTAGCCCATTCACTTGAATGGGCTGTCTTATGTGCATTTGTCAGCTGAAAAGAATTCTCCTGCACCTTTTTGGACGACAAGCTTCACGCGATTTTTTAAAGGCGTAGTTTGTGCGATCCTGTCGTGCGACAATCGTGGCAAAATCACATTGCGTTTGGGGTGCTATTAAGGGATAATGGCACCCAAATGCATGTAGCGTGTTGTGAAAACGATCGACACGCAATTTGGAATGGCAGCGATTTTGCGCACAATTCCAAATTGTGAAGTGTGACTGGAGCCAAAATGGAGAGTCTCTTTATATGTATTGAGTTCTGCAGAATAGCAGAGTGAAATGTATCTACAAGGTTATGTATGTTTGTCCACTTGTATTTCATATAGTATATAGTTCAGGTGATTGCTCTTGATTTTTCTAGCCTGGAAAAATCCCAGAATTCTGACTGGTTGCTATAGGCAATGACGTCCACAGAGGCGGCTCTCTAATTAGGCAAATTAGGCGGTCACCTTAGGCCTCGCACTTCCAGGGGCCTCGTGGCCTCCTAATTTGCCTGACATGTGTGAGAGTTTGAGGGAATGTCCACTTAAATTATTTTTCCCGTTTTGGGCGTGCGTGGGTCTTAGATTTGCCTAAGGCATTACAAAGCCTAGACGTCCACAAATACATCTTCCAGCTTTTATCAATGGTTCCATTGAAGGATGTATTCATTCCACTCTACTGCAGCAAACCAACACACTGGGGGTTATTTACTAAAGGCAAATCCACTTTGCACTGCAAGTGCACTTGGAAGTGCAGTCACTCAAAGGCCCCTTTCACACTTATACGACTTGTCCCACGATTTGGGACTGCAAAGTAGCATGACAAGTTGTTCCCCATGATTTCCAATGACAGCCATTCATATTAGTACGACTTCAAGTCGTTCCGACTTCAAAGTAGTCCCTGCACTACTTTGGTCCGATTTTGATGCCACTTACACAGGCATTCCTTGAATTTGCGGTAAAATCGCGCAATTTTGAAGTCGCACAAGTGTGAAAGGAGCCTAAATCTAAGGGGTAGATCTGAAATGAGTGGAAGCTCTGCTGATGTTATCATCCAATCATGTGCAAGCTAAAATGCTGTTTTTTTTATTTTCCTTGCATGTCCCCCTCGGATCTACAGCGACTTTACTTTCAAGTGCACTTGGAGTGCAAAGTGGATTTCCCTTTAGTAAATAACCTCCACAGTCACAAACTGCGATTCTACACTTTGGTAAATGTCATAATGTGGGAGTGTTTAGCTGAAAAAATAATGAGTAGCAAGCTGTAGGCAGAACATTAATCCCACATATATCTAAGCACTGCCCTGTTCATTGCCGTGCAATTCAGGAGTATTTGCATGAATCACTTTAAGGGTGTGACCACGATTTTAGATGACAAGTGAAAGACAAACTAGGTGTGACTTTCATTTTTTCTTTTTTTAACCAGTAAGGTCAGACTGAGGACTGGCACTGACAGTTCCTGATACAAGAGATGTGGAAGTCTGTTGGGTTGTGTGTCGGTGCTTATTACTGTTCTCTTGCTGAGTCTGGATTGTAGAGACCTGTTCAACAAGCACTCTCCAGCCAGGCGCAGGTTTAAACCAGATATGTATGTAGATGCCACTTGCCCTTCAAAAAGGCTTTGAGGACACTGGAAGACACAATCTGGGTTAACTAAACTAGTGAGACTTTTTTTTTTGTTTTAAAGATCAGAATATATCTTCACCCGTACACACATAATAATACATAAGACAATTATGTGTCATGCCGCGTACACACGACCGGACTTTCCGGCAGAATAGGTCAGACGGAATCATTCCGTCGGATATTCCGATCGTGTGTGGGATAATATGATCGTTTTTCTTTAAAAAAATTCAGACGAACCTAGAAATAGAACATGTTTAACCACTTACCCACTGGGCACTTAAACCCCCTTCCTAACCAGACCAATTTTCAGCTTTCGGTGCTCTCACACTTTGAATGACAATTACTCAGTCATGCAACACTGTACCCAAATGAATTTTGTGTCCTTTTTTTCACACAAATAGAGCTTTCTTTTGGTGGTATTTAATCACCGCTGGGTTTTTAATTTTTACGCTATAAATCAAAATATACTGAAAATTCGGTAAAAAAAATAAATAAAAATTCTTTGTTTCTATTAAAATTTATTGCAGAGTATTGGCGAGTATTGGCAGAGTATTGGCAAAGTATTGGCAGAGTATTGCAGTGTTGCAGTGTTGCACAGTGGTGGCAGAGCATTGCACAGTGGTTGCAGAGCATTGCAATGGTAGCAGAGCGTTGCACAGTGGGGGCAGAGCGTTGCACAGTGGGGGCAGAGCGTTGCACAGTGGTGGCAGAGTATTGCACAGTGGTGGCAGAGCATTGCACAGTGGTTGGTGGCAGAGCATTGCACAGTGGTGGCAGAGCATTGCACAGTGGTTGGTGGCAGAGCATTGCACAGTGGTGGCAGAGCATTGCACAGTGGTTGCAGAGCATTGCACAGTGGTGGCAGAGCATTGCACAGTGGTGGCAGAGTATTGCACAGTGGTGGCAGTGTATTGACCAGCGCTGTGGGCACTACACATCCAGCCCACAGCACTGGTCCCGTCTCTCCCCCTCTCCGCTTCTCTCCTCTCTGTACCGATTTGTGTACATGTGATCGCTCCGTCATTTGACAGAGCGATCACGTGGTAAACGGCCGCTATCAGCGGCCGTTTACCGTGATACGTGATGAGCCGGGTCCTCGGGACCCGGCGGTCACGGATGTTCCCGAGTGCGCGCCCCAGGGGGCGCGCGGGAGCAAGTTTCTGGGAGGACGTCTGTAGGACGTCCTCCCAGGATAAGCCGACCGCGCTGTAGCCGTCTTTTGACTATAGCGCGGTCGGCATGTGGTTAAAATATTTCCGATGGAATCAATTTTTATCAGGAAAACCGTTCATCTGTATGCTATTCCGACAAACCAAATACGACGCAAGGGCAAGTCCGTTCGCTCGGAACGCCGTCGGGAAGACCGTCTGACCTTTTCTGACGGAAAGTCCGGTCGTGTGTACGCGGCATTAGGTTTCACTTCGTAAGAAAAATGTTCACTCAGAGCTGTTTTGTTCAAAATCAATGGTCATAGGCTATCAGTAGAATTTGGATTCACATATTTGTGGTGGGTTAATGCAACATTAAAGTGGTTGCAAAAGCTGGATTTTTTTTTTTTTACCTACTCTGTGCAATGATGTGCTGTCCGCTCCTCCTTTCTTCCGAGCAGTTTTTTTTTTGGGGGGGGGGGGGGGGCAAACAACGCCCCCTCCACACAGGATTTGATTGGCAGCAGCAGGAACCTGTAGCTCCCACTGATCTCAATGTAGCCTGTGAGAGCAGGAAGAGGACAGAGAAGATCTGCAGCCAGGCACAGTGCTGGCATAATAGAGGACTCTTGAAGGCCCCTTTCACACTGGGGCGGGCGGCGGTGGTAAAGCAGCGCTATATTTAGTGCTGCTTCACCGTCGTTTTAGCAGCGGTATTCGCCCGCTAGCGGGGCGGTTTTAACACCCGCTAGCAGCCTTACACTGGAGTGTAAGGACACGCTTTTTTCAGGCACTATTTTTAGCGCTGTAGCGCCTGAAAAAAGCTTAGGTGTGAAAGGGGACGAAGTCAGGCAGGGGAGCTAGGACAGTTAGGGGGGCGTTTTTTACCTTAATGCAGAGAATGCATTAAAGTGATTATAAAGGTAAATTTTTTGTTTTTTTTGTAACCACTTACCGACCGGCTCATGCCGATATATACGTCACCCCGTCATCGGCTTCTAAATTCAGCTTGTTCAATTAAGCTTTGACAATGAAACCTGGAAGCTGATTGGTTTCTATGCAGAGCTGCACCAGATTCTGCACTCTCCAGTTTTAGTAAATCCACCCGGAGGTCCGCCGGTGGGCCGCAATCGTGGCGCGCAGAGGCAGAACGGGGAGATGCCTATGTAAACAAGGCATTTCCCTGTTCTGCCTAGCAACATGACAGGGATCTACTGCTTCCAGTGATCAGGAGCAGTGATCTCTGTCACGTTCTAGTGAGCCCATCCCCCCTACAGTTAGAACACACTGAGGGTCGAAAGCCAGGAGGGCTGGTGAGTAAGGCACATTCAGGAGGACTGGGGAGGCACGCTTGAGAAGACTGGGCACTTGCAGTCCGAGATGGGTGCAGAACCAGAAGTGTGGACTGTGGTGGAAGGGGCAGTGGAAAGAGGCAGCTGCAGCCAGGAGGGCTGACAGGGTCTGAAGAGGGCTAACTGGCATCAGTAGCCATAGTTAGGGTGGCTAGCACAAGGACTTTTCTGCTACACCTGTGGGGCCCGCGGTCCCAGCCTGCAAAGGGCATTTGCTGAGGCCTGGCTGAGTCAGTGTCAGGCCTAACCAACAAATAGTGCTGGCTGTCTCTGTGGAACAAAGTGACATGCTGGAAGAGACTAGAAGTAACAGTCTGCAGCAAGTGATGTGCTGGTGGAGTGAGGAGTGATGGGCTTCAAGCAAGTTTGTGCAGGAGTATGTAAACATAGTGTACATAGTTGTCCCAAAAAACAATTGCTGTTTATTCATGCTGGGCATCCCATATCTCCCATCCCCATCCAAGTTAAACACACAGATCCACGGTCCTGTCAGAGGAGAGGAGCCGATGGTGTGTTCTCAGTACAGAGAAACACCGATCGGTCTCCTCCCCTTGTGAGTCCCCTCCCCCTACAGTTAGAATCACTCCCAGGGAACATATTAACCCCTTCAGAGCCCCCTAGTGTTAATCCCTTCCCTGCCTGTCACATTTATACAGTAATCAATGCATTTTTATAAAGCACGGATCGCTGTATAAATGTGAATGGTCCCAAAAATGTGTCAAAAGTGTCCGATATGTCCGCCGCAATATCGCAGTCACGATAAAAATCGCAGATTGCCGCCATTACTAGTTAAAAAAAAAATAATATAAATCTATCCTCTATTTTGTAGGCGCTATAACTTTTGTGCAAACCAATCAATATACGCTTTTTGCTATTTTTTTTTACCAAAAATATGTAGAAGAATACGTATCAGCCTAAACTGAGGAAAAAATATTTTTTTTTATATATTTTTTGGGGATATTTATTATAGCAAAAAGTAAAAAAATATTGTTTTTTTTTTTTAAACTTGTCCCTCTTCTTTTGTTTATAGCGTAAAAAATAAAAACCGCAGAGGTGATCAAATACCACCAAAAGAAAGCTCTATTTGTGGGGACAAAATTATAACAATTTCATCTGGGTACAGTGTTGTATGACCGCGCAATTGTCATTCAAAGTGTGACAGCGCTGAAAAATGGCTTGGTCAGGAAGGGGGTGAAAATGCCCTGTCTTGAGGTGGTTAAACACTATCTCTGTTATTTTTTAATGTCTAGGATAATGTTTATTGTGCTGGCCATAAAATTTGCAATGACTCAGAAGAGGTGTCTACACTACAGTATGTTACATAAAAGTAACACACAGAAATATATATATATATATATATATATATATATATATATATATATATATATATATATATATATATATATACACACTGTGCTAAGGTTAAATGTTGGCACGCCATCATCATATGGCCATTTGCATTCATCGGCTGACTAGCAGCGAGGTGGGGGAAGTCTGCCTTGGAAGTTTCTGCGAATACATTGGTAGAGCATAGTTGCAGGAATGTGGTTACCCATAAACACGACTCCTGCTTCCAAGGACACAGCTTTATTGACACATCAGCAATCACAACTCCGTAGGCTACCTCAGAAGTACTGCAACCTTTGTGCACTGATACTAAAGTTTCTGTTCGTGAAAATATTACATTTAGCCTGCCTTTAACCATTTCACGTGTAACTAAAAAAACAAATAAAAAGCCTTTCAAAGTTATTTTAACTTGATTATGAAAGCTGGAAACATTCCCACATAGGCTGACTAACATGGGTTGAATTTGTGATGTTTACTATCAATGTGATTGATTAGATCCATTACAAAGGAGGAGTAGGGATGAGTTCATACAGTGCCTTGAAAAAGTATTCATACCCCTTGACATTTTCCACATTTTGTCATGTTACAACCAAAAATGCTAATGTATTTTATTGGGATTTTATGTGATAGAACAACACAAAGTGGCACATACAGGAGTTGTGAAGTGGAAGGAAAATGATAAATGGTTTTCAATTTTTTTTTACAAATAAACATCTGAAAAGTGTGGCGTGCATTTGTATTCAGCCCCCTTTACTCTGCCTTCAGAAGTCACCAAATTAGTAAATAGAGTCCACCAGTGGCGGTGCATGCATAGAGGGCGCAGGAGCGCCGCCCCCTCTCTCCTGCACTGCTCTATCACCAATAGATAGATTCATGCATTGCATGAATCTATCTATTGTCACCGCTGCCGCCCCCTATTCAGGTGTCCGGCCCCTTGTCGGGCGCCAGGCATCTGAATTACAGCGGGGGGGGGGGGGGGTGTTTTTGGAAGCGCCCTATTAGAGCTGTAAGCTCTAATAGGGGACCTGATTAGAGCGGTGGGCTCTAATAGGCTTCCATAGGTGTAAACAGCGGGCGCACTGCTTTGCGTTCGCTGTTTACACAGTATTGTGTTAGAGAAGCGAACACATCGCTTCCCTAACACAGACCCGCCTCTCAGCCAATCAGGTTGCCGGGTCTGTTACCTGTCACCTGATTGGCTGAAGTCACAGGCGCTGTGATTGGACGCTAGGCGTCCAATCATAGCAGAAGACAGGAGGTGCGTGGGAGAAGACATCGGACGATGAGGAGACACTGCTTGCCGCCTGACGCCGTCACCAGCTGCACACCGAGACAAGGTAAGTGCAGAGGGCAGGCAGAGGGCACAGTGTCAGCAGTGTTTGGGGCACAGTGTCAGCGGTGTTTGGGGCACAGTGTCAGCAGCATTTGGGGCACAGTGGCAGCAGCACTTGGGGCACAGTGGCAGCACTTGGGGCACAGTGGCAGTGTTTGGAGCACAGTGGCAGTGTTTGGAGCACAGTGGCAGCATTTGAGGCACAGTGGCAGCATTTGAGGCACAATGGCAGCACCTGGGGCACAGTGGCAGCACTTGGGGCACAGTGGCAGCACTTGGGGCACAGTGGCAGCACTTGGGGCACAGTGGCACAGTGGCAGTGTTTGGAGCACAGTGGCAGCATTTGAGGCACAATGGCAGCACTTGGGGCACAGTGGCAGCATTTAATGGGCACAATGGCAGCGTTTGATGGCACAGTGAGGCTGTTTGTTTGCGCCCCCCCAAAAATCTTGAGCACCAGCCGCCACTGGAGTCCACCTGTGTGTAATTGAATCTCAGTATAATTACAGCTGTTCCGTGAAGCCCTCAGAGGTTTGGTAGAGAACCTTAGTGGACAAGCAGCATCATGAAGACCAAGGAACACACCAGACAGGTCAGGGATAAAGTTGTGGAGAAGTTTAAAGCAGGGTTAGAATTTAAAAAATATCCCAAGCTTTGAACATCTCACGGAGCACGGTTCAATCCATCATCGGAAAATGGAAAGAACTGCAAACTTAAGACGACATGGCCATCCACCTAAACTGACAGGCCGGGGAAGCATTAATCAGAGAAGCAGCCAAGAGGCCCATGGTAACTCTGGAGGAGCTACAGAGATCCACAGCTCAGGTGGGAGAATCTAATAATTGTGCACTCCACAAATCTGGCCTTTATGGAAGAGTGGCAAGAAGAAAGACATTGTTGAAAGAAAGCCATAAGAAGTCCCATTTGCAGTTTGTGAGAAGCCATGTGGGGTAAATTGCAAACATGTGAAAGAAGATGCTCTGGTCAGATGAGACCAAAAAGAGTTGTCCTGCCCTGCTAGACGTGGCTACAGCGCTCTTGCCCTAACAAGGTACATTGTAATAGGAGGAGACAGAGGAGTGACAGAGAGATGGACTTGTGGGCAGATTGTAATGTGATGGGGTGGTCGTCACGTCCGTCATGTTCCCCTTCTCATTGGTCAAATTTTGATTTAGTTTTAGTCTTTTGACTAAAATGGCATTTTAGTTTTAGTCAAGAGTCACTACGACTTGTGACCCAACCTCCACATATGTGGCTTGTATATTTATGTATAGTTCCCTGAGATTAAACAAGGTATTGCGACCAGGCATGAAAATAAATAAATAAGAAAAGCCTTTTTCTTCATTTTTTTCCCTTGTGCAGCTTAGTAGATGTCCCCTACTTATTCCTCTGTGGTAGTGCAGTGTGGCTGCCCCAGCATACCTGCATAGGAAAGAGTCCATTCTTGACAGAGTCCAAGGATGGTATCTTCAGGGAGGAATGCGAGTCCTCACATCTCTCCCTATGTGTGTGCGAGTCCTCCCCTGGGTCTGGGTACTTGTCTCTCTTTATACCATACATGACACAGGAAAACCCGCCAAGAAAAACCTGGGAACATAATTAACAATAGCCTACCCAGTTGGGGCAGCACTAAACTCTACCTGCCTACAAACTTATCAGTCTATTGCTGCTCTTTTCACTGTCCAATCAAAGACTGTTGGCAGGAAGAAGCTGTGAGAGAACAGTGGTAGAAAAAGTCTGCCCCCCCCCCCCCCCCTTACAGTTTGGTGGCATTACTGAACTTGTAGCCAATTGATTCATAACTGAAGGTCTGTACCGAGTTATAGATCTGCGACTAGAGGAATAATCTGCAAGAGCCAGAGCATTGCACCTGCTATCTACTGTTTGTGGTTGCAGTGCTTTGCGGGCTCCAAATCAAAAAAAAATTATAAATGCACATTTTTGTATTACTTAATAAGGGAGTTTTTGTTTTTTTTAAGGCAGACTATATGCCTGTAAGATTTCATTTTACTGACGATTTAACTTTGGTCTTTCCTCTTCACATCTGCACAGCACCAGTGCAGCAATAATGGAAAATCAATACAAGGGCTGCCAGGAAAGGTTAGAAGGCCTGAAAATGAATGAAACCTCTGGGTGGTTGAGATTATAGCGTGCAATCTTTGAACTGGGCCTAAAAAAATTGTAATAATAAAGGTTTACTCACTGCAGATTGGGTAACGTTAACCTTATCGATCTCTCTTTATAACTGCGTAGCACAAAACAGAATGTTTTATTTATTTTTAAACACATTTTTCTCTGTTGGCTTCAAAAAGAGACATTGGGAGTTATTTACAAAGAGCAAATCCACTTTGCGCTACAAGTGCAAACTACAAGTGCAAAGTGCACTTGAAATTGCACTTGGAAGTGCAGTCGCTGTAAATCTGAGGGGTAGATCTGAAATGAGGGGAAGCTCTGCTGATTTCATCATCCAATCATGTGCAAGATAAAATGCTGTTTTTTATTTTCCTTGCATGTCCCCCTCGGATCTACAGTGCACTTCCAAGTGCACATTCAGTGCAATTTCAAGTACACTTTACACTTGTAGTGCAAAGTGGATTTGCCTTTAGTAAATAACCCCCACAGTTTTTTTAACAACTGCATTAAAATCATTGTATAACTAGCCAGTTTGTGCAATTTAAAGTTCCAAGGTCTTTCCCAGGCTCCCATAATCCAAACACAGTAAGCAAGTGTAGTTCTGAAGTGAAAGTAAGTACACACAACATTTACTAACTGCACACAATTGAGGAACTTGCAATGATTGAAACACCTTAAAAGAGAAGTATTTGTTTTTTTACTTACCTAGGTGGATGCAGCATCTGTCCAATGCTGCATCTGTCCCCCGGCGCCTCTAACACTGAGGACTGAGCAATTAACCACTTCAGCCCCGGACCAATTGGCAGCCAAAGGACCAGGCCCCTTTTTGTGATTCGGCACTGCGTTGCTTTAACTGACAATTGCGCGGTCGTGCGACGTGGCTCCAAAACAAAATTGGCGTCCTTTTTTCCCACAAACAGAGCTTTCTTTTGGCGGTATTTGATCGCCCCTGCGGTTTTTATTTTTTGCGCTATAAACAAAAATAGAGCGACAATTTTGAAAAAAATGCAATATTTTTTGCTTTTTGCTATAATAAATATCCCCAAAAAATATATAAAAAAACATTTTTTTTCCTCAGTTTCGGCCGATACGTATTCTTCTACATATTTTTGGTACAAAAAAAATCGCAATTAGCGATCATTGATTAGTTTGCGCAAAAGTTATAGCGTTTACAAAATAGGGGATAGTTTTATAGCATTTTTATTAATATTTTTTTTTTTTACTAGTAATGGCGGCGATCAGCGATTTTTATTGTGACTGCGACATTATGGCGGACACATCGGACATTTTTGACACATTTTTGGGACCATTGTCATTTATACAGCAATCAATGCTATTTAAATGCATTGATTCATGTATAAATGACAGTTGTAGTGAAGGGGTTAACCACTAGGGGGAGGGGAGGGGTTATGGGCTGTGACGTGTTTTTTTTTACGTTAGGGGGCGGGGCTGACGTCTGACGTCATTGATTGGCTTTCCTGATGACCGGGAACAGCCAATCAATGACAGGCAGAGTAGGAAGCGCGGGGAGAGGTTTGTTTACACATACCTCTCCCCGTTCTTCAGCTCCGTAACCCGATCGCGGGACAACAGCGGCGATCGGGTCCGCTGGTCCCGCGGCCGGGGTCACGGAGCTCCTGACCGGGTCGCGAGCGCGCCGCGTGCCATTTTGCTGCAGTATATCTGCGTTAGGCGGTCGGGAAGAGGTTAAACACTGCCGATCGCTCGGTTCTCACAGCTTCCCGAGCAGAGAGCTGGTGACTGTCAGTCAGCAGCTCTCTGCTCTGCCCCCTCGCTGAGCTGTGGAGGGGGTGGAAGCGGCCGGCTCAGGCTCTCAGCAGCTCGCTGAGAGCCTGAGCCAAGTGTCGGCCCAGGGACCTGGCGGATCCTGACTCAATGGTCATGATCACGCAGAGCCTGGACCGACTCAGTGATGTCAGCAGAGAGCAAACTTCAGCCCCGCTCTCTGCTGAAAATGGCTCACAGGAGTGCAGAACGAACTACACTCCTGAGCTTTGGCTGTACTTCTTCTTTACCACTTTGGGGTTGATTTATTAAAGGCAAATAGACTGGGCACTTTGCAAAGTGCAGTTGCTCCAGACCTTAGTAAACGAGTAGAAGCTCTGCTGACTTCCATCATCCAATGCTGTTTTATTTTTTTCCTTGCACGTGATTGGGTATTCTTTGCAAAGTGAATTTTTACCTCATTTACCAAGCTCTGGAGCAACTGTACTTGCAGATTGCAACTTGCAAAGTGCATAGTCATTTTGCCTTTAGTAAATCAACCCATTTATCTCAACCTGCTAATTGGTAAAGGTACTGTACGGAGACCCCTCTTGGTTGTCAGGGGGAAGATATATGAAAAGGTGTAATATCATAATTTGTGAAGGTGTGGGGGGGGGGGGGGGGGGGGGGGGGGATAAGGCTAAACATGCAAGCAATAGCTATAGGGATTTTACAGGTTGCACCTCTGATTTAGATACTACTACTATTTAGATACTACTTGGAACTGACAACAATTTGACAAGGTCACACAGAACTGGCAGACAGAGTTGAAACACGTTGTTCCATTCACACTCCGTACCAACCCTTGGACTGCCAGGCAAGTTTTTTTCCAAGCATTACCATCCTGTGTCAGCTTGTGCCTCTGTGCTGCACATACATCATAGGACTTTAGACCAATGAGATGAGCAATCATTACAACATGCTGCAGCTTCACTAGAACTTGGCACATCAGGAAATCTACCCTTTAATCATTCACTGTATTGTCACAGAAGGCAAATATTGTACATGCCCTTAAAGGCAATGACCAGTTTAATGGCCACTATTAGGTTTATTCCACACATTATTCATAGTACAATATTTACATGCTGCACAAGAATAGTCAGTACACAAGGATTTGTGTAAGAGGTTGATTTGATCATACCCTTTTGTTTCATGAAACCATCAATGTTACTGAGTCTGTTCAGATTTAGATAAAATCTCATGGGGAAATAGTCTTGTCTATGGTTCACTTATAATCTTTATTCCTGCCAAAATCAGGAATCTGTAGAAAAGGGATATCCTCATGGCTGCTATACAGAGGAGTACCAGACAGGATCTGCTTTTGGATTAAAGGAACTACACTGCATCTGAGCACCACACCCAAAAAAGACCATTTAAAGTGGAAGTAAACTTCAATCATTTGCTTTTACCTATAGGTAAGCCTATAATAAGGCTTACCTATAGGGTAGTGTAAATATCTCCTAAACTTGTTTAGGAGATATTTACTGTAAATGCAGCCAGTGACATCACTGGCGCATGCGCTCTGAAGGAACAGCCACCTGTGCCGTGACCAGCGTCTCCTGCACGAGTCTGCGAACCTGGAAGCAAGACGGGTGAAGATGAGAGTGCCTGCAGCACTGACATCACTGACATCTCAGCGCTCGTTTTTAAGGTAAGCATAACATAATGTATGCGATGCATACTAGCACATTATGACATTACCTTGCATATACCCTGCAATAAATAAAATGTGCAGCGGTTTAGAAACGCTATAATTAATTTCCAATATTCAAAGCAAACTCCCCCGAGCTTTGACCATCTCACGGAGCACTGCTCAATCCATCATCGGAAAATGCAAAGAGTATGGCACAACGGCAAACCTACCAAGACATGGCCGTCCACCTAAAACTGACAGGCCGGGCAAGGAGAGCATTAGTCAGAGAAGCAGCCAAGAGGCAAATGGGTAACTCTGGAGGAGCTGCAGAGATCCACAGCTCAGGTTGGGAGAATCTGTCCACAGGACAACTATTATGCCCCGTACACACGGTCGGATCGTCCGATGGAAAAAGTCTGATCGGATTATGTTGTCGGAAAAGCCGCCAGTGTGTGCGCTCTAGCGGGCTTTTTCCGTCGGAATGTCGAACGGAAAAAATTTGAGAGCAGGATCTCAAATTTTCCGACAACAAAATCTGATCGGACTTTTTCTGATCGTGTGTAGGGAATTCTGACGGACAAAGTGCCACGCATGCTCAGATCAAATTACGAGACCAAAGCTATTGGCTACTAGCCTCTATGTAGTTCCGTAGTACGCAATGAACGTCACCACATTCAGAATGATCGGATTTTCCGACAACTTTGTCCGACCGTGTGTATGCAACACCAGTTTCGGACAAAATCGGACAGATTTTGTGGTCGGAATTTCCGACCGTGTGTACGGGGGCTTAGTCATGAACTCCACAAATTTGGCCTTTATGGAAGAGCAGCAAGAAGAAAGACATTGTTGAACGAAAGCCATAAAAAGTTCAGTTTGCAGTTTGCGAGAAGCCATGTGGGGGACACAGCAAACGTGTGGAAGAAGGTGCTCTGTTCAAATGGGACCACAATTGAACTTTTTGGCCTAAAAGCAAAACGCTATGTGCAGCGTAAAACTAACACTGCACATCACCCTGAACGCACAATCCCCACCGTGAATCATGGTGGTGGCAGCATCATCTTATGGTGATGCTTTTCTTCAGCAGGGGCAGGGAAGCTGGTTAGAGTTGATGAAACGATGGATGGAGCCAAATTCAGGGCAATCTTAGAAGAAAACCTGTTAGAGTCAATTTGTTAATTGCAGTGAAAGGTGGTTCTACAAATTATTGACTCAGGGGGGCTGAATACAAATGCACACCACACGTTTCACATATTTATTTGTAAAAAATTTGGAAAACCATTTATCATTTTCCTTCCACTTCACAATTATGTGCCACTTTGTGTTGCCCTATCACATAAAATCCCAAAATTTCAAGGGGTGTGAATACTTTTTCAAGGCACTGTACTTTCCTATCTATTTACTAATGCTTGCAGCATAAGGATTAAAAATAGTACATTTTGTTAATTTAGAGAGTGACATTGTGCTTTAAACACTGTCATGATAGTAATGATGATTCTCTGCTTCATCCTAAAGAAGAACTAACTCTAGAAGCTGTGCCCAAAAAGGCAGGCAGAGGGCAAATGCTGTTCTATGCCCTTGGTGGGAATCAGGGTTTTCCTTCCTCATGTCAGAGTTTCCTGTAGGGAGAACAATGAGCAGCACGCTAGTGGTATCACCAAATCTGACTGCTAGTAGAGATCTGGAGTGAGATGCAGTAGTTCCTTAGATCTGACACTGCAGATACTGTATACAGCTAGGAAGATGTAGGCACATACCAATGGGTGCACTGCCGTTTTTGGAGGAATTCAAGACAAAAGGTACACATTTCAGGGTATTGCTTAGGAACAATTAACATTCTAAATTTTCCCCATAACAAAGTGAATCTTACCCTTTTTGAGTTCAATTTCACGTTAATTGCTCCATCAACAGTTTCTATTTTATTAATATGGCAGGTTTGATGAACTGGAGCAGTGATGGCGAACCTTGGCACCCCAGATGTTGTGGAACTACATTTCCCATGATGCTCAACTACGCAGCCGAGTGCATGAGCATCATGGGAAATGTAGTTCCAAAACATCTGGGGTGCCAAGGTTCGCCGTCACTGAACAAGAGCGATAAATATGCTTTTTTTTGGCCATCTTTATCAATTTTAAAAGTCAAAAATACCTTCCAACAAAGAAGCTGCAGCACACTACCTGGAAACTCAGCTATTGTATAGTAATTGGTATGGATAGGCGACGGTGTCAACAAAAAGGCACCAACATCCCTGAATAATATATATGGACAGGGGAAAAGTTTTGGTGGGATTTTTAGGGTGCCAGGCAAGAAAGTATAACTAGTAATACATCAAAGATGTAAAAAAAGATAAACGTTTATTACATAAAACGCAATTTAGAAATCATTTGGCTATACATAGGTTATGCAGTCATGTAAACACATCTACCAAAATTGGTGAAACAAAATGGTCACTCAAAAGTAACCTGGAGAACTCCAGACATGTTTCGACCTTTTGGGGCTTCTTCAGGGGATGTTAGATGGAAGGAGGATGTGATACTGCGACTTAGAATTGTATATAAAAAAAAATATATGTGCTAACCCACAAAAATATACAATGAAAGGAGCTGCTGCTTAGCCTGAACACTGAGTTAAACAAGTATATATAAAAAGAAAAAAGGATGCAACCACTGGTGAATAATCATTAAATATTAAATAAAGCTGTAGGGGCAAGGGTGCATATAATTGATTACACACTGAAAAAATAAATAAATTAGCAACAAACAATCAATAAATAATATACAGTCTGAGTGACAAGGTGAGTTCATAAGAAAATAGGAAACAAAGTCCATAAAAAATTCCAAACGTGTCAAAGTGAAACAACATGAAACAAAGTATTCATCCGAAGCTCTAGTGTTAGAGGTAATAAATCAGTGCAGCTTACCAGATACTGTGTATCTCAGATGATAGAGATCAAACACGCTGGAACGTAAGCCTGCCGGTGTTCTGCCGAGATGGTTCCCCTTGGCGGATTAGTACAGATCTGTACTGCGCATGCGCAGCGAAATTTCCGAAAATTGCCGAACCTAAACCGATGCGAGGCAAGTGTACACCGCACACGCGCAGCCGGTGTACGAGACGATGCCGGGGGAGTCTAACTAAGGGGCAAAGGAAAAATAAAAATAAATCGTTTAGCTCTGGATATAGAGGAGAGTAATAGAAAACCTGTGTTTTTAGAGTGCTATCTGGGGTTTTTCCTTTCAATTAGGAGTGTATTTTTTTTAAACTTTTTTTTTTTTTTAAACAAACAAAATCAGCTGCGCGGTGTACACTTCACTGGCATCTGTTTAGGTTTGGCAATTTCCGGAAGATGCCTAGTCGTTCGTACTGTGCCTGCGCAGTACAGAGAGGAACCAATCTGCCAGGGGAACCAACTCGGCAAGACACCGGCAAAGACACTCTCCTCCTCGGTTTCCTCTCAAGGGAAAAAAGAACCTTTTCTGGTGCAGCGGGTTATCCAATTAGAGAGAGACCCCACAGAGACAAGACATCCCTTCACAGGTATTCCAGAGTGATCTCATTGACAGAGGATGAAAGAAAAACGCTTCATGGTGTAGTATTTCCAAAATATTTATTGAAAAATATAGCAACACTTACATCTAAGAAGACAATCAGGAGTAAAAACTTTCAAAACAGCCGTGGCTCTAGCCAGCTGGCTGCTTTGCGGTGACTTCAAGGCTAGGTGCTCCACCCAACGCGTTTCCCCATACAAGGCATCGACTGGGAACGGAGGCTCAGCTATTGGATTTCTATTAAAACACAAGCACTAGAGACCTCCTTTTTACCTTGGTGCATGTACCCTGTCTCCCTATAGGTTGATGAGGGAGACACAATTTAATCAATATGAGGTCTTTAGTGCTAGTGTCTGTATGCAAACCCAGTAGTTGAGTTGCCAGGCAGTGTGCAACAGCTCAAAACGTGCATTTACACCTGAGCAGAGCGCAGGCAGAGCACACTCCTAGTGAATTTGCGTTTTACAGGCTTTGTGCAAGTGTTTCATGCATTTATTTCCTGGGCTGGGTAGGGGGAGGACAACAATTCTTGAGGAGGAAGGAGTTCTTGGGCGCAAACGTATGTGTTGTGCATTTTCAAGCGCATCCACTGAAGCCTATGGGAGCAAAAATGCCTGAATACACTATAAAAAAAACTTTAATTTGAACGTAGGGCAGGTTGAGTGTACAAGTATGAACAGAGACAAATAAAAAGAATATGAGTTTGCATGTTGCGCATATTCATGCGTAGTCAAGTCTAGGGAAACAAGTTAAAAATTCTCCAAATGTGAATGGGAACTTAAATGGTAGAAAGAACCAGGAGGAAGCATACAGTATTTCATTTTTATAGGTAATCTTGCGCTTTGACTAGGTCAAGCATCATTTTACTTTTCAGATGTTGGTGGAGAAAGTACTATTTTAAGAGTAAAGTTGTTAGAGCTGTCATTAGCACGCATGGATTATACCCCCAAAAAACAGAAACTGCTGCAATATGTATGGGAAACTGTAGAGTACAATAATGATTATATTGTAAAATATACTTAAAGTCTTTCTGAAAATACAAGTGGGAATGGGAAATATAAAATCTGGTTAATTTAAGGACATTTAGGCCATGGTCATTAAGCATAATTATTCAATTTTCTTTCTTTACATTTTTTTTCCCCACTGTATTGTTTTTGTTCAATTCCATTCTTTTCAATAAAAATATATTAAATAGAAAATATACTTAACAACTTCAGCCCCGGACCATTTTGCTGGCCAAAGACCAGAGCACTTTTTGTCGCTTTAACTGACAATTGCGCAGTCATGTGACCTGGCTCCCAAACAAAATTGACGTCCTTTTTTTCCCCACAAATAGAGCTTTCTTTTGGTGGTATTTGATCAGCTCTGCGTTTTTTTTTTTTTTTTTGCACTATAAACAAAAAAATATCAACAATTTTGGAAAAAACACATTATTTTTTACTTTTTGCTATAATGAATATCCCCAAAAAATATATAAAAAAAATGTTTTTTCCTCAGTTTAGACCGATACGTATTCTTCTACATATTTTTGGTAAAAAAAATCACAATGAGCGATTATTGATTGGTTTCTGCAAAAGTTATAGCGTCCACATAATAGGGGATAGTTTTATGGCATTTTTATTAATAATTTATTTTTTTTACTAGTAATGGCGGCGATCAGCGATTTTTATTGTGCCTGCGACATTATGGCGGACACATCGGACACTTTTGGCGCTATTTTGGGACCATTCACATTTATACATCGATCGGTGCGATTAAAAATGCAGTGATTACTGTATAAATGTGACTGGCAGTGAAGGGGTTAACACTAGGTGATTCTAACGTTGGGAGGAAGGGGCTATGTGTGACACAACACTGCTCGCCGCTCCCGATTACAGGGAGCTGTGATCAGTGTCAGTGTCACTAGGCAGAACGGGGAGATGCTTGTTTACATAATTTCCCCGTTCTTCCTCTCCATGAGACGATCGCGGGTATCCCCGTGGACATCGAGTCTGCGGGACCCACGATCACACTCACGGAGCTTGCGACGGGGGGCGCACGCCCCTGGCGGAGCGCACCCTGTCGCAGAGCAGCAAATATAAAGGGGCGTACCTGTACGCCCACCTGCCTGTCCGTACCATTGTGTCGACGTAAATCTACATGCGCCGGTCAGCAAGCGGTTAAAGTCTACATGTACTAGACAAAAACGTGTAAGATCAGATCAGATCTTTGCTGCTATGATATTACTCCAATAGGGGCAGAGACAGCAAAAAATCAACTTTCAGAATGTCAACCATAACTGTATTCTACACAAAACAATTTGAATTGGGCTTTAAACCTTTTGGCACTGTGCTTCTAGTTCCCGAACTAATTTTCCAACTTCATGGTTTCCAGAAACCAGTGGAGTACCTAAGACCAGGCAGTGGGTGCCTGGATACAGCAACAGCTGTTGACAGGATACAGCTACAGCTATTGACAGGATGCACTGAGCTCCTGCCACTAGTGTCACATTGGCACTGAAGTCCTCCACCAACCATGGATTTATATCCTTTCTGGCGTATTCCTGCTTCACAGACTCCGCCAAATGCCATCAGTGCCAGGGCTATGCAGATGTTATCAAGATGGACATCAATCCACCTGGTATTGCAGGAGCTCAGAAACATTTGTGGAAGAAGGCTGCTTTCCCCATAAATATTAATTAGGCAACAGACAGTTAATGCAGCAATACAGCATTTTTCCCCATTAACCATTAATGTAAGGGGGATTCTCCCTTCCACTGAGCACCAATATAAAATGCATTATTCCTTCTTGGCCACCAATGTAAGGAATATTTCACTAACCATATGGCGTTTTCCCCACTGCCTGGGTTCCAAGTATTGCCACAGTGGGGAAGATTTACTAAAACTGGTGTACTCAGAATCTGGTGCAGATAGTTTAGTAAATCAACCCCATGATCACAATTGCTTATTCCTAATTAATGTGTTGTCCAAATTTTCTATTTGTTGCTCACACATTGTCACAATTGGCAATCACTGTCTTCATATTGTAAATATTGCCCACATATTCCACAAATTGTCACATTCCTCATATAGTCACAATTGCCCATTTTCTGCATTATCGTTTAAAAGATTGCTTATTTGTTGCCCATGTATTACAACAATTGCTTGTTTGTTGCACCAAACTGTTTAACTGTTTGTTTCCTGTGTGTTGTATCTGATCACTCATTGCTAACTAATGTATTTGAACTGTATTTGGTGCACTTCTCATGCTGCAGATAATCCAGTCAAACAGATTATGTGCTATTTTCTGAATGCCAGATGATTAGTAACCTTCTAATACAGCTTCACTAGCTAGAAAGGAGCCAGTAGTAAATTCAGTGTAAATTATTCACACGCTTCTGATATAACAGGATATATGGAGTTTGAGTGCTGAACTGAGACATTATTAAGTAACAAAACTGGAAGAAGAATGTTGGTTGGCCAATTTAAAACCTAAATTTAGTCAGAAAATAAAAAAATATTATCAGCTCAAGAGACATTACTAAGGCTCCATTCCCACCTAGGCGACTTACTTCTTAATGGCACCCCAATTGCAGTGCAATTTTGGCATGACTATTGCACGATAAATCGCACTGCAATCACAGCAAATCTCAACGTGCGACGCTGTTGTGCAAAAGAAGCTCCTTCTCCTTTTTGAGCGACAAGCTTTTTGCTATTTTGCCGCAATTGTGGTGCCATTAAGAAGTAATGGCATGGCAAACGAGTTCTGCGTTTTGCCACGATTTGGAATCACCGGCAGAATCGCTGCGATTCTGCCCGTGAAAGAAACCGCCTAGGTGTGAATGGAGTCCACAGTCATTAGGATGTGTCCCTTGTTCTGTTGGCTCCTCTATTAGCTGAAACCTTCCTCCATCAATCCCCTTACTCTTGCTGCCATAATCTTCCGGTGTGGCTGTTCTATAGCTTCTATAAATGAAATGTGATCTATGAATGGAGGAGGTGGACCTTTCAATCATCCGCCTGTTCTCCATTCGCACATCCCAATTCATTCATCGAAGCTGTAAGTACCACTTCTACAAATGGAGGAGGTGGGTGGAAAGGACAGGCATAGTCAGGCACGCTTGATGAGTGCTTGGCACAGGTCTCTTGGCTCTATTAACCCCTGCTGAAAATCTACTAGTGTATGGCCAGCTTAAAGCCCTGTACACTCAGGCCGAATGTCGGGAGACATTGGACAGTTTAGAAAAAACGGCCAACATTCGGCCCGTGTGTATGCCACCCTGTCTGACAGAAGCCGGCCAGCTTCTGCATGCACAAGCATGCTGGAAAACCATCAGCAGACTGACTCCCTTAGACATGTGCACAATAGAAAAATTTGTTTAGTTTAGTTTCTGTTCGTTTCCGTTGATTCGTAACGATTCGTAATTTCGTAAGTCGTCGGTGTTCGTATTCGGACTCGTTCTTATTTTCGTAAGAGTTATTTTTTTGTTGATTCGTTTTTCCGTTAGTCTAGTTTTCGTTTATTCGAAATTCGTATTTTCGTTATATTTCGTATTCGCACGTATTTTCGTTGATTTTAAAAGATTCGTATTTCCGTTAATCTAATTTTCGTTGATTCGAAATTCGTATTTTCGTAGATTTAGTTACATTCGTACTTTCGTAATATTGATTTATTCGTACTTTCGTAACATTGTTTTTGTAGATTCGTAATCGGAGCATAATTCATAATTTTATGTAATGTGTATGCTATTTACATGTTTAAGAAACAAAGAATTTCTCTCTCACAAGTCAGAACTTAACTCACATATCCACCAAAACAGTGCCACCGACCCAACCACACCCTATCTGGACTCTGGATGAATATTTCAGAATCAGAACTAACATTCGTTCTTTCGAATTCTCGATCAGCAGAATTTTTGTTATTTCGTATTTTCGTTCTTTTGATTTCCTTTTTCCGAATATTCGTAATTTCGATTTTTTTCGTTCATTTTGATTTTCGTTATTTTTGAATCTTTTTTCGGTATTTTCGTTGTTTCTGATTTCGTTTTTCGGATTTTCATTCTTTCGTAGTTTCGTTGTTTCTAATTTAATTATTTGGTATTTTCGTTGTTTTTCATATTCGTTCTTTTTGATAGTTCGTTTTTCATTAGAATTTTTAGTAAACCATTCATTCATTCGTACGATAACGAATGAACGAAAATAACGAATTTGAACGGAAAAAAACGAATTTGTAACTAACCGAATTGCACATGTCTACTCCCGATCAGCACTCTCCGCCTATGGCAGAAAGCTCTGATCGGAGTGTTCTGTCGGGGGGGCCGTCCCCCTGTCAGAACACAACAGCCCAGCGGGGAAGATCGCTGTACTAACTTTGACAGTTTCGTGTGTACCAGGCTTTAGGCTTTAAAGCCAATCTCTGGGCAAATGCTGTGCCCTCGCCCCCCAGCTCCCATTTCTACCCATTTACCAATTTAAAAAAAAAATCTCTAATCTCCTACAATTTAATTATCTGGGTCCCCCGTTTAGTGCCATTTAACTCCAGCTGCCCCAGCTTCTGGATCTAATGGTCATTTTAGTATGCAATTTTCATTAAAGTCAAAGTAACGTTAAAGCAGAATTATACCCAAAACCAAAAAAGTAATCTATTGCAGCTTACCAATTATTAGATATGATAGCTGCATTAGATTTTATTTTTTTCAGCTTTTTCCCCTCTGTTTTCATCTGGCAATCTGGCCAGTAACACACCTTCTATATTAGAGTTCCCCCACCAGTGGTGCACACTTATTCAGAGCGCAGGGACGCCGCCCCCCTAATACATGTGCCCACCCCCTAATCTACATGCAGGGCACTGGACGCATGGATTTCAATGTTTTTTGTTTTTTTAAGCACATGATTGGAGCCTGAGGCTCTATTTGGCTTCAAAAAGGGTGGGCTCGGGGCGCAGAGAACTGCGCCCCGAGCCCACCCAGTTGTGTGACATTACCGAATTAATATACGCTAATGTCTTCCTGTTTCTCCTACCGGCCAATCAGGAAGTGAGTCCTGAGACCCGATTGTCCTAAAACCTGATTGGCCGTGAGCCCTAAGTCCTGATTGGCCAGGAGGAGAAGCGACCGCCGGTACTCTGGAGGAGACGCAGGAGGGGAAGCCGCAAAAGTCGTGACCTGGATGGGGTAAGTGCAGGGCTGGTGGTGGGCTTGGCGGGCGAGCAAAGTGACAATCAAGCAACCGCCAGGGGTGGAGGGTGGCTGGGGGGTCAGTTCAGCCCCCCCCCCCCCCCAAGAAAATTGAGCACCAGCCGCCATTGGCCCTCACTGTGGATGAAGGTGCATATGGGGCACCTTTGGACAGCAGTATTGTCAGGAGGGAGGGAGGGGATTGTTAGATATACTAGCAGATTTAAATACACTAACAAACTGAAGCCAAACTCCAGCTTAAACTTTATAAGCAGTTAAAAAAATATGATTGTAAGCACCCCTATATGTGGTAAATGGCTTGTCGCATCTCTGTAACTAAAATGTGCAAAATAGATGCAGGCTAGTGAAAATATTAGTCAATTTATTAAGTGAAAGAAAACTAAAGCAGAGTCGCATTGAGATCAAGTCCATAAATAACAAGGAGTGACATCAGTCACATCAGAGTGTCACCGGTACAGTACTACTCTGGGGTGTGATCAGAGTTTTCTTTTTTTACACTTTGATTGCTGTTACAGTGATGATCAGTGTGACAGCATGTTTTGAACTGTCATAATTGGATACATTCATAACAGCTGTGATTACTATTGTGTGTTATGATTGGCCCACATCTATCACATGATACAGGGTGCTGTGATTGGCCCAGGTACCATGTGATAACCGTGGGCCAATTACAGCATCACAATACTAAGCACTGCTGTTATGAATTAAACCAATTCATAACAGTAGTGGTTACATTGTGATCCTGTGATCGAATAGCAATCATGTGATTCCCCACCGGGAGCCGCAATCCACTGTGTCCAGTAGACACAGCAGTCAGGAGGGGCGCACTGAGCACCCATCAGCTGGTGACGTACATGTAAATGATCCAGCCTGCCCGCACTGGCTATCCGTAGTAAATGAACTGTGAGTGGGTGGGAACTGGGTAAAAAAAAATCTCCTTCCATGTTGTAATTGCTGCATGTCTGCTCGCCATCTCTTTCCACAACTTCCTGAATTCCCTGAATGTTTTCAGCTTCTCCTCTATTGTTCACATTCTAAGGACTACATATGCCCCACACTATATAAGGCTGCTTACAGAGTGGCCGTGTGTAGTGTTGTTGGCGTGGACAGAGAGATAGCTTGAGTTAGATTAAGCAGACAGGTTATTCAGTTAGTGGCAGTGTATTTGAGATATATATATATAGTCAGTCTAGCTATATATATACTCTGCATTTAGCATAGATTATATATTCAGTGTTTACTCTATATTCAGTCAGTGCAGGCAGTGTATTATTATATATATATATATATATATATTCTATTCTGCATCTAGTGTAGCCTATATCTACAGTGCATTCCATGGTGTGCAGTTGCTAATACAGTGCAGGTGGTGTACACAGTATCTAGTACAGTGTGTACAGTTTCTAATACACTTCAGGCGGTGTACACAGTATCTAGTACAGTGTGTACAGTTTCTAATACACTTCAGGCGGTGTACACAGTATCTAATACAATGTGTACAGTTTCTAATACACTTCAGGCGGTCTACACAGTATCTAATACAGTGTGTACAGTTTCTAATACACTTCAGGCAGTGTACACAGTATCTAATACAGTGTGTACAGTTTCTAATACACTTCAGGCAGTGTACACAGTATCTAATACAGTGTGTACAGTTTCTAATACACTTCAGGCAGTGTACACAGTATCTAATACAGTGTGTACAGTTTCTACTACACTTCTGGTGGTGTACACAGTATACAATACAGTGCAGGCATTGTACAGTTGCTAATACAATGCAGGCGGTGTACACAGTATCTAATACAGTGTAGTGTGGTTTTCCAAAACAAAAAATACATCATGTCCGGAAGGCCACCAAGGAGAGGCAGACGCTCACATTCCACTAAAAGAGGGCAAGCAGCCTCTGTGTCTACAGTCAACAGTGGTGGTTGTGGACATTGTGCATCCTCTTCAGGTGGCTGTGGGGGACACTTGTCCTTTTTTGCTACTGCTGGCCGTGTTATTGAGCCAGAAAATGCAGAAGAGTTGGTGGAGTGGATAACAAAGCCGTCCTCATCCTCCTCATCCTCTTTCACCCAGGCTCAGAGTAGTTTGCCTTCCAACGCAGCTGCCAAAGTGGCCTATTCCACCAGCTCCTTGTCCACAGTCACTCCTTTCATAGCCCCACCATCATGCACAGAGGAGTCCCCAAAATTATTCGACCACAGTGTCAGTTATATGCTGCTGGAGGATGTGCAGCGATTTGAAGGCTCCGATGTTGGTTCCCAGGTTGAGGAAGGGAGTTACGTGAGCCCAGATAGAGGGGGTGCCACAGAAGGACAAGAATCTGGCAGTCATGTTTCACAGCAGGGCCCATTCCTGAGCCCAACAAAGTATCTGTGAGGGGTTACAGTGTTGTGGCACCACCACCTCCACGTTTTCGGGGGGGGGGGGGCAGGATACCTGTCCTTCACAGGCATCCTGTTCCTATTTTCGGGAGCCTCAGCCACTGGTATTGACATCACCGCCCAGGATTCCTCCTCCTTCCCCGGCCGCTGGGCCAGTAGGAGAGAGGAGCAGCGCCTCGCGAATGCGCAGTAGGGTTCCCAGTGTGAAGCCGTAAGGCTTTACTGCCGGGTTCCCTTACTCGAAATGGAGTCGGCATGCACCCGATAGCTGATGGAAACATCAGCTGCGTTGCCGACATTGATGGACTCCAGGACAGGTAAGTGTCTGATTATTAAAAATCAGCAGCTGCAGTATGTGCAGCTGCTGGCTTTTAATTTTTGTAGCGGTGGGCAGACCTCTGCTTTAACAGGGGCATGTAATTACAATTCTTGATATAATATTTCACAGCAGGGCCTGTTCCTGCGCCCAACAAGAATAACTGTGAGGGCTTACAGTGTTCTGCTACCACCAACACCTAAGGTCCAATTTTCTGTATAGTATATATACTGCTGTGCAGAGTATATAGCGCCTGGGGGACCCCCACGCCAGTTTTTAAAAAAATTGGGTGCAGGGTTTCCCTTAATATCCATACCAGACCTGAGGGGCCTGGTATGGAGTTTGGGGGGGGGGGGGGACATCCACGCCAATTATTTTGGTATTTTTATCTATATTGCCGGGATCCGACAATACATTACAGCCGCGAGCAGTTTTAAATGAAATTTTTTCCTTTAGAAATGTCATTTTGCTGTGGCACTGTTATAAACATGGTAAAGATGCGCTACATTACAGGCATACTAAGGACACCCCCCAGGCATGGTATTTAAAGGAATATTTAATTTTTATTGTTTCACTATAAGCATTATTAAAATCACTGCTCCCGAAAAAACGGCCAGTTTTAAAACAATTTTTTTGCATTGATACATGTCCCCTGGGGCAGGACCCAGGTCCCCAAACACTTTTTATGGCAATAACTTGCATATAAGCCTTTAAAATTAGCACTTTTGATTTTTCACGTTCGTGTCCCAAAGACTTTAACGGTGTTCGCGTGTTCAAACAAATTGTTTGCATGTTCTGCTGTGAACTGAACTGGAGGGGGGGGGTGTGCGCGGCTCATCCCTAGTGGGGACCATCACAAAGTAAGTTTTGTAAATGTCTAGATCATTCAGATTAATAGGAGTAGGCTAGAAATAATTGAAATACAATGTGGAAATGAATATATGATTTTATATTTTGACCATAGATACGCTTTGTTACCCAACTGCAGAAGAAAATATTCAGGTCTTCTTCCCTACTAAACAGGGTTATAGCATAGCTGTGTAAATCTCAGAAAATGGATTGACAGAAATACTTATCCTATTGGCAGGTAATACAGCTCCCATATATCTATTTTGTCTGTGTGTTTCTCGGTTTGCCTGTTCAATTCTAAATGAAAAAGAAACATGGAGCAATGCGAAAGAAACAGTGATTGCAAACACTGCTGATTTTAGGGTTTAACTTCCTCTTTACACTGAAGATTTTGCCTATTTGTGATAGTGTAATAAAAAATAATCCACAGAGTTTCTACAGTATCTTGTTATAAACCATGGAACAAAATGATTTAGCAGTAATTCTGAAACTGATTGTAAAGCTTTTTTTTTTTAAATAATTATTAAAATAACAAACATGTTATATCTACGTGCTCTGTGTAATGGTTTTGCACAGAGCAGCCCGACCCTCCTTTTCTCAGGTCCCCCGCTGGTACTTCTCGCTCCACCCCCTGCAGAGTGCCCCCATAGGAAGCCACTTCCAGTGGGGGCACTCATGTGTGCTCAATCCTGCGCTGGGCTGTTAGCATCTATTCAGACACACAGCCCAGCTTGGCCCCACCCCCCGCTCTCTTCTCACAAGTTTTGACAGACAGCAACAGGAGCCAATGGCTCCCGCTGCTCTCAGCCAAGCCTGTGAGAGTGAGGGAGAGGGAAGAAGAGGTCCTGCTCGGCGGGAAAGGGTTAAAGTGGTTGTAAAGGTGAAAGGTGCACAGTGATGGATCAAGATCGGCCTCAGGTGAGTATTTGGGGGGGGGGGGGTTTGCGTACTACTATTAAAAGTTTTTTTTACCCTAATGCAGAGAATTAAAAACCTTTCACCTTTACAACCACTTTAACCCTTTCCCACCGAGCTTACGCAGATATGCGTACTCGGCTTTCGAGGGTTATACCGGGAAGATGCCCGCAGCTGCAGCCATCATCCCGGTACCGTTGTTTAGAGCGGGCGATTGGCTATCCAGGTATAACAACCGATGCGGCTAAAAGCCGCTCGGCTGTTATACCGGAGGAGCGGAAGGGGACGTCCTCCCCTCACGCCGCTCTTACCGGGCCTCCCGTTCCATCGGGAGACCCGATCGAACAACCACCGCTTCCGGCGGCTAGAGACAGACTTGGAACGAAGCCGGAAATGGCTTGGTTCCAGTCTCCTGTATGTAAACACGGAAGCGACGCCACAACGTCACTTCCTGTTTACTCGGCTGCCAATGGCGCCAGATTTAAAAAAGTACATAGTATTCAGATACACCGTTTTCGATGATCTGAGTACTTTGAAGTGCAAAGGAGGGATTTGGGGGTCTTTTAGACCCCCGATCCCTCCATAAAGAGTACCTGTCACCACCTATTACTGTCACAAGGGATGTTTACATTCCTTGTGACAGCAATAAAAGTGATCAAATAAAAATAAAAAAACACAATTTAATTATCTAAAATTAAATAAAATAAATAAGAAAAGCGCCCCTTCCCCGCGAGCTCGCGCAGCAAAGAAAACGCATACGGAAGTCGCGCCCGCATATGTAAACGGTATTCAAATCACACATGTGAGGTATTGCCGCGATCGTCAGAGCGAGAGCAATAATTCTAGCACTAGACCTCCTCTGTAACTCTAACCTGGTAACCGTAAAACATTTTTAAAGCGTCCCCTATGGAGATTTTTAGGTGCCGTAGTTTGTCGCCATTCCACGAGTGCGTGCAATTATAAAGCGTGACATGTTTGTTATCCATTTACTCGGCGTAACATCATCTTTCACTTTTTTTTTACAAAAAAATTGGGCTAACTTTACTGTTTCGTTTTTTCTAAAATTAATGAAAGTATCTTTTTCCCAAAAAATTGCGCTTAAAACACTGCTGCACAAATACCGTGTGACATAAAATATTGCAACAATCGCCGTTTTATTCTCTAGATTCTCTGCTAAAAAAATATATATAATGTTTTTATAATGTTAAAGTAATTTTCTAGCAAAAAATACGGATTTTAACTTGTAAACACCAAATGTCAGAAATAGAAAGTTCGCTAAATAGGCGAATTTCCGATGGAAACTGACCGATGGGAGCTTTTCATCGGATTTTCCGACCGTGTGTATGCCCATCGGTCTTTTTCTGTCGGAATTTGCCGACGGACTTTGGATTGAGAACCTGTTCTTAATTTTTCCGACGGAAAACCTTTCTATCGGATTTTCCGATCGTGTGTATGCAATTCCGACACGCAAAATTTCCAACGCATGCTCGGAAACAATTTGACGCATGCTCAGAAGCATTAAACTTCCCTTTTATAGTGCAGTCGAATGTGTTGTATGCCGTGGTGTTATTGACCGTCGGAATTTGGTGTGACCATGTGTAGGCAAGACAGTTTGAGCAAAATTCCATCGGAATTCCGATGGGAAAGCCGTCAGAGCTTTTTCCGACGAGAATTCCGAACCGTGTGTACGCGGCATTAGTCATGAAAGGGTTAAAGGAGGAGTTGGTCAGTGTATGGTCAGCATTAGGCTAGGTTCACATATTTGCGTCTCTGTGCGATGTGTTTGCGCATTCATTTGAACGGTCTGCTGTACTTATGGGAAGCGCGGGGAAAAAGCCTCAACCCTTTTTGTAAAGAGTCATGCCTGGTTAAAAAAACTTCTTGATACTATTATTTTTACAACAACGTGTTTAAATAAAAAAAATAAAAATAATAAAATAATATATATATATATATATATATATATATATGACTACTTCTTAAATGTAGAAAAATAAATGCAAATGTAAATATTTTCAGTGAAAAGAAATACCAACAAGCTAGTTGTAGAATCCAAGACTAGCTGTGCACATTAGCTGCAATCAGCAAGTTAACAATATCAAAGTATCTGATAAAGACTTACAAAGTGCTATATACAAGGTGAATTATTTAGAAATAAATAAAATCATGTAGGCAGTAAATGCAGCCGATACGCTAAGATCCTGGTTCCTGACACTACGTGAATGGTGGAAATGACCTTAATGTAGTGAATGTCACTAGGAAGCTCTGTACTGTACTGATCACATGACAGCAGGTCACCCTCCCCAGTGTCTCACGCTGCATTTCCATTTATGGTCAGATCTGTAGTGAGGAAATGCTGTCTCCCCGCCTCCTGAGCCTTCCACCTTACTACAAGACACCCAAGTGTGTGGTGCCTGACCTCTTGTGGACATGAGAGAGATTACAAAGCCTTAGGGATAATGCTTCTGTATAAAATGGCATTAGGTGTCTCAAAAACTTGTAGTGCCAACAGCACTACTAAATAAAATGGACATTTTGTTAAGAGAAAAGAAGCAAAAATCAATGTAAAGTGTACATTTACATTTGCTGCAGAAAACATTGCGCTGGGATTTTGCGGTTGCTGGTCACATGACCAAATACATAGGCAAAGATCCTACATTGTAAACTCTAATGCCGTGTACACACGGCCGGAATTTCTGATGGAAACAGTCCGATAGGAGCTTTCCATCAGATTTTCCGACCGTGTGTATGCCCATCGGTCTTTTTCTGTCGGCATTTCCGACGGATTTTAGATTGAGAGCCCGTTCTTAATTTTTCCGATGGAAAACCTTTCTATCGGATTTTTTCGATCGTGTGTATGCAATTCCGACACGCAAAATTCCGACGCATGCTCAGAAACAATTTGACGCATGCTCGGAAGCATTAAACTTCCCTTTTATAGTACCGTCAAACATGTTGTATGTCACAGTGTTATTGACCGTCAAAATTTGGTGTGACCGTGTGTAGGCAAGACAGTTTGAGCGAAATCCCATCGGAATTCCAACGGGAAAACCGTCAGAGCTTTTTCTGACGAGAATTCCGATCGTGTGTACACGGCATTAGGAGCAGGGCCCTCTGATCCCTCCTGTATTGAATTGTATTGTGATTGTACTGTCTGCCCTCATGTTGTAAAGCGCTCCACAAGCTGTTGGCGCTATATAATAATAATAATAATAATATGATCTCTAGGACTGCAACCAATGAGTATTTTCATAATCGATTAGTTGGCTGATTATTGTTTAGATTAACCACTTGCTTACTGGGCACTTAAACCCCCCTCCTATCCAGACCAATTTTCAGCTTTCAGCGCTGTTGCACTTTGAATGACAATTGCGCGGTCATACAACACTGTACCCAAATTACATTTTTATCATTTTTTTTTTCCCCACAAGTAGAGCTTTCTTTTGGTGGTATTTAATTACAGCTGGGATTTTGATTTTTATTATTATTATTAAACAGAACATGTATACCCTGCTTTAGACCTTCTGCAAAGTTTTGTTGGCCAGCCTGTGTCCAGAGATTCACATTTGACACACATTGTCACTGAAAAAGAAAGTAAGTGAAAATACTGAATTTGTTGTCAGTTTTCAAGAGAGCAAGAGATGATGGTGAAGCTTCCAATGGAGACAAATGTTCTGGTGACAACTGTTTAAGATGGGAATTTCCCACACTATAGGGAGAGATTTACTCTGACTTCCTGTTGTGTCTTCAGGACAAGAGTAAAAGCAGGGCTCAAGTCCTGCGGGAACGCATGGCAACGGAGATCATGTACTTTTTCCACAACAGGAACTCAGTTCCCTTTAGCAGCTGTGTCCTGCAAGACTTTGAAGTATGCGAGCTTTGTGGCAGGTGCTACACCAGCAGCCGCCGACACAGCTCGCAATAGTAAGTGACGCACACCAGGGGTGGACTGACCATTCAGGCATTGCCAGTAGGGGGTCCCATGACAGCTTCCGCTTCGATCTACCTGTCAATCACAGCTAGCTGACGGGTAGATCAGGTCCCTGCTGCTAAAAGATTGTGTTTAGTCAGACCTCTCGTGATGCGCTCCTCCCTGTCGGCCCCTCACGATTTTCTGTCTCCTTGCTCCCCCCCAGTCTTCTGCATACTTGCTCTGTGTGTCCCGCTGAATCCCCCTCTCCTCTATCTTCAGTGCCATATGATGAGAGAACCCAGAGGAGGAGCACAGCTATTCTGCTCACAGGACATGCAGGGAGAGAGGTGATCTGAGGGAGGAACATCAGTTTGGGGTGGTGAGCTGAGCACAATACCTGGCAAAGTTTAATGCCAGGAGGGAAGTTTATGTGGAAATATGTGAAGGGTTGGAATAGCAGCGAGTGTGTGTTGGATATACAAAATAAAATTCCCCAATAAAGATCAGAACATAATGTTCACATTTGCATGGAAGCACAATTGAATGAATGTTGATTATTCAGAGAATTACCGTATTTATGTTTATTGATATTTTATTGTTTTTTTTTTTTATGTACTAACAGTTAAGCTTCATACACACAATACGAAAATTGGATGAAAAATACCACTTTTGAAGCGTTCGTGCATATGAGCGTATCACTTTTTTTTTTTGGTGGGGGAGTGGATCTTGGGTGGGAGTTCCCACACTTTTTTCCCCAGGACTTGACCCCTGAGTAAAAGTAAACCTCTCCAGCAAGATACAGGCAGCAAAAAATAACCGGAAAGGCGTTTAAACCTTCCCTGCTATATTCAAAACATAAAAAAAAAAAAAACTGTTTTGGCTTTGCATACATTTTAATTATGATTGTGCCTAGACCTTAAGGATATTTGCATTACAGTTTTTCTCTATTGTTTTGGCTCATTTCTTCAAACAGAAATTACATTCTCAAAACTCTAAGATCATTTGGCTAAACATTCTTACAGTTCAGCACAACACTATAACTGACATGCAAAAGCTCATATCTCTCCCAAAACTGTTTACTCATGCTTCAAAACCATATTCCTTTCCCATATAAAGAGTCAGTGCACCCAAAATGGCAAAGATTATTCTCAATTGCTTTGGCTCATTTCTTATAACAGACCAGAAATACTCAACTCTCTTGGTGCTTTTGCCAAAATAACCTGGATGGTTCTGCACAACACCATGGTTCACCTTCAAAAGCTCATATCTTTTCCAAAACAGTTCACTCATGTGTCAAAAATACATTTCTTTCTCGTTCAAATAGTCAGTGCCCCCAAAATGCTTCATCCCTTTGGCATTGTGTAAGCACTGCAAGTCAAAATGTTTAGATGTTTTGTCTCTATGGCAGAGGACCATTGAAATATCCCTCATGTCCACCTTTCAGTCTTAGCCCAGTCCTTCATTGACAATGGTTACTGTACAGTTTTGGTCTAGCTAACTGAATACAATTGTGTATAAAACTGAAAAAAAAGAAAAGACTTTAGGGTAAGAGTAGCCTTCAAGGTTTGACATCACACATTGCACTCATACTGCCAAGGAAAAATTACTTTACAGTATTGTAACCATTATCATTCACACACAAAGTAACTTCCATACATCAGAGTAAAAAGGAAATGTATACAGCATAATATATGGAAATATAAACACAAACAAAAAACAAGGAAAATTACATTTAGCCTACAATGCTGTAAATAAAGCTTGAGTTTCACAACTACTGTAACATCTCTTCACTGGCCACCGTCCTCACCCTCCTGCCCATCCACACTCTGCTGTCTGTCTGTCCACAGATTCTCGTCAACATTGCAGCGTATATCCTCCCTTGCGATGCAACGAGGGAAGAAACGACGTGCATGTCGCAACCATCCCCTACACTGATCTCCTGTAATATCCTCACAGGCAGCGTCCATTGCATGGAGCAGGGACCTCTGGTCTTGAGCCCGATGCTCATACACTCTCCACCTCCAAGCGGAGAAAAACTCCTCAATAGGATTGAGGAAAGGAGAGTAAGATGATAAGAACACCATATCCATCCTTGGATGAGCAGTGAACCAGGCCCTGATAAGCGGGCCACGGTGGAAATTCACATTGTCCTATACAATTATATATTGTAGTAGGTGAGGCCCTATGAGACCTCTCTCATTTTCAGGGATCAAATCCAAATGAAGGCGGTCCAAGAAGATGAGGAGCTTCTGTGTATTGTATGGGCCAAGACTGGGGATGTGAGTGGCCACACCATTCTCAGAAATGGCAGCACACATAGTTATATTGCCCCCTCGCTGGCCTGCAACATCCACCGTGGCCCGGTGGCCAATAAAATTACAGCCACGTCTTCGGCCCTTAGCCAGGTTGAAGCCAGCCTCATCCACATACACAAGTATGTGAGAGGCCTTGTTTCCTTCCAATGCCATTATTCTCTACAATAGAGTAAAAAAAGAAGACATAAAATCAGTCATACAGAAGAGTCATACACTACAGTTATAGACAGTTACATAGGAATGTTCTATGTTCTACACAAGTTCAATATACTACTGGCCAGTATTCCAGTGGTTCCAAACCTGGGGTACATGTACCCTATGCAGAGGTACTACAGGGGGTATTTGACAGAAAGGGGACGGGAAAAATTATCAATGAGTAGACTTACTGAAATGTTACAGTAAAAAACACAGTATTAGACAGATTTACATGGGAGGCACTACTGACAGGTCCTTGCAATGTGCAGGGCCGACATGGGACAGCATAAGGGGAATGCAGTTTGTGTGTTACAGGTGCTATTGGCTGGAGCCAGGGCAGCAACAGTAGCTGATTGGTGGTGTTTCGGCGGGAGCAAAGTTCCGCAGGACAGAGGTGATAAAAGAGGCCGTCCGGCCGCGGGAAGGACACAGTACCTCAGGACCGGGACTCCCACAGGACCGTCGGAGATGCAGCGCGCACCTGAGGGCAGAGAGAGCCTGTTACGCCGCCTCATTGAGAAGGCGGAGGGCGCCGGTGGCGAGGAGTGGCTTCGTTTATGCCTGGGGGCCGGTCAGTCAGAGGCTCCGCCTGGCCCTTCTGCTCTCTCTTCGTCAGAGAAAATGGAGGAGTCCGCGGAGCGCATGCGCAGTCCGCGCCGACAGCCTACGAGAGGGAAGAAGAGACTTAAGTCCCCAGCTTCTCCTAAGCGAAGTGAGGAGAGAGCCAGCAGCATTCCAGCAGCAGTGTCATCCCCTAACCAGGAGAGGACATCACAGCCAGCAGCTGCCAGCAGCGTGCATGACAGGAGTTCACCTAGTGGTGAGACATGCTCTCTTTCTGTACCTGAATTGAATGCTTTTCTATTGTCATTATCTAACATTGTTAATGACCTTAAAGGGGCGCATACTAGTGGCGCTAATGTAAATAGATATGAGGGGGCACAGTATTCTGGTGCTTTGCAAGATTCTAATAATAGTTTTAAATTAAATGAGGGGGCACAGTATTCTGGTGCTATACATGATATTCAATCTAAATATAATTCAGGGGCACAGCTTGCTGGTGCGTTATTACACTCTGGTGCGTGTGGTGGTTTAAAAGAAACTGAGGTGGCACAGTGTTCTGGTGCTTTTCAAGATAATTTGGGTATCCCTGCTATTACAGTTTTTCTCCATTGGTTTGGCTCATTTCTTGAAACAGAAATTACATTCTCAAAACAACATGGACAAATCTCCAAACCACTTGGCAATTGTTCACAACTGAATTGAATTTCTCATTCATTTCTTCAAATTGCAAATGTCTCAGTACATGTCTCAATGTCTCAGTACATCTTTCAAATGATTAAGTACAAGTAGCCTACATTTAGCACAATTTCCAAGTAAATATATCTTGTTGATCTAAACTGATTATCAATTCTCAGTCTAATGGTCGTTCACTCCAAAACGTATCAGCGTAATTTCATTGTTTAAGTCATCACATGCACAATAGTCTGTTCAATTGTCAAAATTATTCAGGAACATAATACCATGAATGCCATATATGAATCTCTTGGAACATTTGATAAAATGATCACAGCAATTGACAGTCAGGTGCAACTACAACTTGACTAACGAAGGAGGAGTTGGAGTTGGTCTCAGATGACCGATCAAACAGTATGTTTAGTTACCTGACAGGTGCTGTCCATGATTGTGAATGCTGCCAAACATGTATATATATAGCTTGACCATGCAGGACCAGTACAATTTCTGAACATGGAGGCACCTAACCAAGTAAATGAACAAGGGCAACTGCCTGCTCGAGGAAGAGGAGGAGGAGTAATGCCCCGTACACACGGTCGGAAATCCCGACCACAAAATCCATCAGATTTTTTCCGACGGATTTTGTCCGACGCTGGTGTTGCATACACACGGTCCGACGAAGTTGTTGGAAAATACGATCATTCTGAACGTGGTGACGTTCGTTGCGTACAACAAAACTACGTAGAGGCTAGTAGCCAATAGCTTTGGTTTGGTAATTTGATCTGAGCATGCGTGGCACTTTGTCCGTCGGAATTACCTACACACGGTCGGAAAAAGTCTGATCGGATTTTGTTGTCGGAAAATTAGAGATCCTGCTCTCAAATTTTTTCCGGCGAAAATTACACACGATCGGATTTTCCGACAACATAATCCGATTGGACTTTTTCCATCGGAATAAGATACGGGGCATAACATTTCAGTAAGTCTACTCGTTGATAATTTTTCCCCTCCCCTTTCTGTCAAATACCCCCTGTAGTACCTCTGCATAGGGTACATGTACCCCAGGTTTGGAACCACTGGAATACTGGCTAGTAGTATATTGAACTTGTGTAGAACATAGAACATTCCTATGTAACTGTCTGTAACTGTGTCACGTACCGGGTACGGCGGGGAACAGGAGGTGGATCCCCTATGCCAATGGGGCGATAGCACGGGTTGTATTGGAGGACCGGTTCTAATGTTGCTACTGGTTTTCACCAGAGCCCGCCGCAAGGCGGGATGGACTTGTAGCGGCGGTAGCAACCAGGTCGTGTCTTCCAATAGCAACTCGACCCCACTGACAGCTGAGACAGGCGCGGTACACAAGGATTAGGCAGAGGCAAGGTCAAACGTAGCAAAGGGTCAAGGCAGGTGGCAAAGGTTCGTAGTCGGGGGCAACAGCAAAGGTCTGGATACACAGAAGGAGCAAAACACACAAACGCTTTCACTGGGCACTAAGGCAACACAAGATCCAGCAAGAACAGGAAGGGGAAGTGGGTTTTTAATGGGATTGGGAAAACTGTAATTGGACCAGGCACTAATTGATAGTGCACTGGCCCTTTAACTGGGGGCGGAGTCGCACGCGTGCGCCTGGGGAGCAGGGGCGCGCGCACGCCGAAGACAGCCTGCAGGGGACAGGTGAGAGGAGCGGGATGCGATCCCCAGGCGGACCGAGGATCGCATCCCGGAAACAAAGCAGCGCCTGCGGTCAGGGGAGCTGACCGAGGCGCTGCAGGGCAGAGACCGCCGTGAGCGCTCCGGGGTGGAGGGGATTCCCGGAGCGCTCGGCGTTACAAACTGCAGTGTATGACTCTTCTGTATGACTAATTTGATGTTTTCCTGTTTTACTCTATTGTAGAGAATAATGGCATTGGAAGGAAACGAGACCTCTCACATATTCGTGTATGTGGATGAGACTGGCTTCAACCTGGCCAAGGGCCGAAGACGTGGCCGTAATTTTATTGGCCACGGTGGATGTCCCAGGTCAGCGAGGGGGCAATATAACTATGTGTGCTGCCATTTCTGAGAATGGTGTGGCCACTCACATCCCCAGTCTTGGCCCATACAATACACAGGAGCTCCTCATCTTCTTGGACCGCCTTCATTTGGATTTGATCCCTGAAAATGAGAGAGGTCTCATAGGGCGTCACCTACCACGATATATAATTGTATGGGACAATGTGAATTTCTATCGTGGCCCGCTTATCAGGGCCTAGTTCACTGCTCACCCAAGGATGGATATGGTGTTCCTACCACCTTACTCTCCTTTCCTCAATCCTATTGAGGAGTTTTTCTCCGCTTGGAGGTGGAGAGTGTATGAGCATCGGGCTCAAGACCAGAGGTCCCTGCTCCATGCAATGGACGCTGCCTTTGAGGATATTATAGGATATCAGTGTAGGGGATGGTTGCGACATGCACGTCGTTTCTTCCCTCGTTGCATCGCAAGGGAGGATATACGATGCGAAGAATCTGTGGCCAGACAGACAGCAGCGTGTGGATGGGCAGGAGGGTGAGGACGGTGGCCAGTGAAGAGATGTTACAGTAGTTGTGAAACTCAAGCTTTATTTACAGCATTGTAGGCTAAATTTAATTTTCCTTGTTTTTTGTTTCTGTGTTTATATTTCTGTATATTATGCTGTATATATTTTCTTTTTACTCTGATGTATGGAAGTAAAGTAATTTTTCCTTGGCAGTATGAGTGCAATGTGTGATGTCAAACCTTGAAGGCTACTCTTACCCTAAAATCTTTTCTTTTTTTTCAGTTTTATACACAATTGTATTCAGTTGGCTAGACCAAAACTGTACAGTAACCATTGTCAATGAAGGACTGGGCTAAGACTGAAAGGTGGACATGAGGGATATTTCAATGGTCTTCTGCCATAGAGACAAAACATCTAAACATTTTGACTTGCAGTGCTTACACAATGCCAAAGGGATGAAGCATTTTGGGGGCACTGACTATTTGAATGAGAAAGAAATTTATTTTTGACACATGAATGAACTGTTTTGGGAAAGATATGAGCTTTTGAATGTGAACCATGGTGTTGTGCCGAACCATCCAGGTTATTTTGGCAAAAGCACCAAGAGAGTTGAGAATGTCTGGTCTGTTTCAAGAAATGAGCCAAAGCAATTGAGAAGAATCTTTGCCATTTTGGGTGCACTGACTCTTTATATGGGAAAGGAATATTGTTTTGAAGCACGAGTGAACAGTTTTGGGAGAGATATGAGCTTTTGCACGTGAGTTATAGTGTTGTGCTGAACTGTAAGACTGTTTAGCCAAATGATCTTAGAGTTTTGAGAATGTAATTTCTGTTTCAAGAAATGAGCCAAACCAATAGAGAAAAACTGTAACAGGGATGCACGGTTGCATAGTGTTTTTCCAATAAGTGACAATATGACACAGCAAAATATGGATGATGTCAGTCAGGTTTGGCGTAATGTGTCTGAATTACCAGCTAATGCGAACGTGGCTGACAGCAGTTTTAGGAAGCAGGCGATGAAGCCTGTTATTTCTCCCCGCACGGTGGTGGAATCCTCCTTTAAGCTACCCATGCCATGTGACATCTCACCACTGGGTTTCCACCTAGCGGACTCAGTTAAAGAAAAAATTTGGAAAGGAGAGTTTATTGATTTGCTGTCATTGCTGCCTTCTTCCAAAGAATTTGTGGTTAAAGTGGATAAGAGATTAGAGGATAGGGCTGATGACGATAAACGGAAAGCTATCCCTAGGACATTTCAAAATTGGCTGCAGGCATTTTGCATATATGCAGCCGTATTGGGTGAACATTTCCCGGAGAAATGTTCAGGTTTGTTCCAGCATGTGGACATCATTGCTGAAGCTTTTCGCCACTTTGGCGGCACGGCATGGTTCACTTATGACGAGAATTTCAGACAGAAATTAGCGGTCCACCCGACATTACAATGGGGTTGTAAGGATGTAGGTCTCTGGCTGAACCTCATGCTGCCGCAAAAGCCTCAGTTTGTTGCTCGGCCAGTTAATCCTCAGCAGGCCTTTCACAAGGGCTTCTGCTTCACCTTCAATGAAGGGCAATGCAAATTCTTTTCCAGCTGCAGATATAGGCACGAGTGCTCTTACTGCAACGGTAATCACCCCGCGAGCAGGTGTTTTCGCAAGAACACAGCATTATCGGCCACCCCATTGCCCCGCGATGCTACTGGGAAAAGCCATGACCCCGGTGAGCTTGCCAAAAATGCGGCCTTGGCTAGACCAATACCCAGACCGCACGATGGCTCAGTTACTAATTGATGGCTTTCAGGAAGGGTTCTTGGTTCCGGGTTTTTCTGGGAATGGATGTGTTATGGTTAAAAACTTGCTTTCAACCAGGATGCATCCGAATATTGTACAGGAAAAAATTGATAAGGAAGTGTTGGAGGGTAGGGTTGCTGGGCCTTTTGACCATCCACCCTTTTCGAATTTCCGAGTTTCTCCTTTGGGCATTGTACCCAAGAAGGAGCAAGGAAGCTTTAGACTTATCCACCATTTGTCATATCCAGCGGATTCTTCGCTTAATGACGAAGTGTCTGATGTGGTGGCCCCGGTTTCATATTCCTCTTTTGATGAAGCATTGGTAGTATTGAGACGGTTCGGGCGGGGGGCTTTGTTGTCAAAGGCAGATATTAAGTCAGCCTTTCGCTTGCTACCGGTGCATCCTCAAGGCTTTAACTCCCTGGGTTTGCATTTTCAAGGAAAATTTTATTTTGACAAATGCCTGCCCATGGGGTTTTCCTTATCATGTTTTTATTTTGAGGCCTTTTCAAAGTTTTTGCATTGGGTTTTGTCCCAGTGCTTCCCGGAAGGAGGTTCTTTGCATTATTTAGACGATTTCTTATTCATTGGCCCCGCTGACTCCCAGGTTTGCCTTAGTTCCTTGAATACATTTTTGACGATCTGTGAGTCATTTGGGGTGCCTATTGCTAATGAGAAAACGGTTCTGCCTTCGCAAATAATAGAATTTTTAGGTATTACCATTGATTCGTCATCAATGGAATGCAGATTGCCGGAGGAGAAATTGCACCGAATGCGTTTCATGATTTCCCTCTTTTTAACCAAACGGAAGGTTTGGTTGAAGGAGGTACAGTGCTTGTTGGGTTTATTCGCTTTTGCAGCCAGGGTTATCCCCATAGCTCGAGTTTTTTCTAGAAGCTTTGCTCTGGCTACCAAAGGCTTGAAGAACCCATACGCACATGTGCGCATTTCGGCTAGAATTAAGGAAGATCTAAGAATTTGGGATACTTTCCTCGTCCATTTTAATGGTTCTTCGGTATGGCAACATGACTTTATAGATAGTTTACAACTAAACTTTTTTACGGATGCCGCAGGTGCTTCTGGCTTTGGGGCTTTTCTGGATGGCCGTTGGTGTGCCGCTAAATGGCACCCCAGCTGGCTTCATCAGGATATTCTGCACAATATAGTGTTGCTTGAGTTATTCCCAGTGGTAGTCTCGATTGTTATTTGGGAAGATCAGTTTATTAATCGCAGGGTTATAGTGCATACCGATAACAAAGGTGTCCTCTTTGCTATTAATATGCTCTCTTCCAAGTCTGAAGTTGTCCTCAAACTACTGCGCTTCTTAGTCTTACATTGTTTACGTTGCAATATTTGGTTAAGAGCTCGCCATATAGCTGGTTTGGAGAATAACATAGCTGATGCTTTGTCTCGCCTGCAGTTCGAAAGATTCCGGAATTTGGCTCCATTGGCGGATCTACACGGCACTCCCTGCCCAGACTTCCTCTGGGGCTTGATATGGGATTGATATCAACTTACCTCCATAATTCTGTTGCACGGAAGACTTGGCGCGAATACGAGCTGGCCTGGGCCAAGTGGTGCTCCTTTTGTGATAGGGAAAATATTGACACGCTGGAGGTGAATGCTTTTGTTTCCTTAGCATTTGTATCCTTTTTGATTGAATCACAATTACGTCCTGCTTCGGTCAGTAAAGTTTTGTCAGGGGTATCATTTTTTCTGAAATTTGCAGGCCGCCCAGCTCTGAATTCCTTTTTTTTCAAGTTTGTCAGGTACTTAAGGGCTTTCGTAAGTCTGTTCCCGCTAAGGATGGCAGGCGTCCCATTTCAGTGGACTTATTGATCAAGCTGCTGGTGGTTTTGGAGACCGTTTGCAGCTCCACGTTCGAAATGCTCTTATTTAGAGCAGTTTTTTCGGTCATATTTTTTGGTGCCTTAAGGATTGGAGAAGTGGTGTCCCCAAACAGGACAACTCCCTCTTTCCTTCTGTTGGGCCATGTAGTTTTAGAACAGGATTGTTTACGTTTGTTTATATGTAGATCTAAGACGTTTGGGATCGGGAACGGGCAATGGGTGGTTTTGTCCAGGTCCCCTAACCCCAAAATTTGCCCGTTGTTTAATGTTGAGAATTTCTTGTCTATTCGTCCTTTTTGTGCAGGTTCCTTTTTTTATCCACCAGGACCAGACCCCATTAACCAGATATCAATTTTCGGCGGTTCTCTCATCCTGCCTGAAAAGTCTTAACCTATCTGGTTTTAAATTCTCTTCGCACTCTTTCCGTATTGGGGCAGCCACAACTGCTAATCTACTGGGTTTTGATCCGGAAGGCCAGAAGAGGGTTGGTAGATGGGCTAGTAACAGATATAAAATTTATGTCCGTCCTGAATTAATTATCTGATAATTTTTTGTTGCAGATCCAGCTAAATATACAGTTTGGATTGTAGGCCACTCTTATATCTACTGGGCTGGTAAGCAGGCTGCATCTAGGAGTTATTCTAGTAATTTGGGCTTGGACTTTCAGGAATTTTATGTTTTATGGTCAGGTGTCCGGGGCCTTCGCTGGCGAGATTTAAGAAGTCATTTAGCCTATTTGGCATCTGTTTGGCCGTCTCCTGATATTTTGGTCCTCCACTTGGGTGCCAACGATATCGGTAAGGTTCATACCTGGGATCTTCTCTGCGAGATAAAACAGGATTTTTATGATATTAAATTATCATTTCCAAATGCTATTCTGGCATTCTCTGAGATGGTCCCCCGTCTTCTTTGGTCTCCCAGTGGAGGCCTATTTTATCTTGATAAGGTTAGGAGACGGCTAAATAGAACAATCCATAATTTTATAATTTCTTTGGGCGGTTTATCTTTCCGCCATGTGGAGCTGGAGGGTTTCCTTCCGGGCTTGTTTAGAAGAGATCTGGTCCACCTGTCAGTAATTGGTGTCGATATATTTAATATGGGTCTGCAAAATTTGATTGAGAGTGCTATGGTGTTGGGGGGACCTCAGTCAGTAGATACTCTACTGCCCTTGGTCTGTGGGGATTAGTCGTCCAGCATCGGCTGGATGGACAAAAGATAAATAAATTTTGATGATTGTGTTATAGCCAAGATGGCTTCATTTATTTTAATTTATAAATATTTATGAGGATTACCCCTTTAAACAACACCAGGGCCAAATATTATTTCCAAGAAATTCAATAAAAGATGTTAAAGATAAAGAAGTTGTAAGTGTGTTATTTGTTCATGTTAATGACTCCTTAGTGCGGGCCCATGACAGGTCCTTGCAATGTGCAGGGCCGACATGGGACAGCATAAGGGGAATGCAGTTTGTGTGTTACAGGTGCTATTGGCTGGAGCCAGGGCAGCAACAGTAGCTGATTGGTGGTGTTTCGGCGGGAGCAAAGTTCCGCAGGACAGAGGTGATAAAAGAGGCCGTCCGGCCGCGGGAAGGACACAGTACCTCAGGACCGGGACTCCCACCCTCCCTTCCCCCCCCTTTTTCATTATTCTGATAGTCAGGGTGTTGTTTACTGGGGATTAGTCGTCCAGCATCGGCTGGATGGACAAAAGATAAATAAATTTTGATGATTGTGTTATAGCCAAGATGGCTTCATTTATTTTAATTTATAAATATTTATGAGGATTACCCCTTTAAACAACACCAGGGCCAAATATTATTTCCAAGAAATTCAATAAAAGATGTTAAAGATAAAGAAGTTGTAAGTGTGTTATTTGTTCATGTTAATGACTCCTTAGTGCGGGCCCATGTAATTGCAGCTCTTTGACCCTTTTTCTTACTGTATTGTATGTTATATTCTTCAAAATAAGGATTATAATGATAATTGCATCGTACAGTAAGCTGCAGTTTTTAGGCAAAATCTTTATCAGATACGTAAATCAAATACTTTCATACCTGGATTACCTGGATTCAGAAATCAGGTAAAGTGGGTACTGAAACCAATACATTTTGGGAACCACTGCTTACGGTAATTGTAAAAAGGTTATCTTGATGGACAACCAGTGACTGACTTACATGTACATACTGGTACCGCAGCTCTTTCACTCTGTAAGAGTTCCTCTCAAATGGTACCCTGTAAATTTGCTTCATTGTCATCTATTGTGGAGATGCTTATAGAGTTGACATTTTGTAATATGGCATTGTCTTGTAGGATTGCAGTGCGGATCTGTCTCAATGGGATGGCATTATTTGCAAACACCATGTTACAGAACTCTTGTTCTTGCTGTTCATTGAGAAGTTTTCCTCGGCCACCTGTGCCAGGTTGTCATCCAATCCTAGACATAGATTTCAAAGGACAACACTCCATTCATAATTTATACCTTATGTATTCCGTACAGAATGAGTTACCAATGTAATTGTATTGTTGTTTTACTTACAGTAACTTTACCACAATTCGAATGCATCACTGCACAGTGACTGGAATACTACTGTAAACTGTATCATCAATATTGTAGAAAATAAACTATTCCATACTATTCCATAGTTTATTTTCTACAATATTTTTCTTGTCATTGTTAGTATCATATGTAACATGCCACTGAGGTAAGGTACTGTAATACTGTAGGCCTATCACACACACACACACTAAATGAATGTGTAAATGAGTAAATAAACATATTTGTTGCTTTATGCACAGTGTCCTGTCCTATACATTATATAATTCCATCATTGACTGACTACATACCTGTTTTCACTGCAAAAGGTTTGGATGATAGAGGAGACTGTAGAGCGAGGCACATTAGGCTGCACTCCGCGACCTGCCTCCGCCATTGTGAGGCCATGGTTGTTGACATGGTCTATAACTGTGGCCCGAATTTCACCAGGGACAGCATGGTGTCTTTGTGCTCCTCGGCCTCTTCCCCCTATTTCACCACCATGCACCCTTACTCCTCCTCCTCTTCTTCTTCTTCCTCTTCCTCAAGCAGGCAGTTGCCCTTGTTCATTTACTTGGCCAGGTGCCTCCATGTTCAGAAATTGTACTGGTCCTGCATGGTCAAGCTCTATATATACATGTTTGGCAGCATTAACAATCATGGACAGCACCTGTCAGGTAACTAAATATACTTTTTGATTGGTCATTTGAGACCAACTCCAACTCCTCCTTCGTTAGTCAAGTTCTAGTTGCACCTGACTGTCAATTGCTGTAATAATTTTATCAAATATTCCAAGAGATTCATATATGGTATTCATGGTATTATGTTCCTGAATAATTTTGACAATTGAACAGACTATTGTGCATGTGATGACTTAAACAATGAAATGACGCTGACACTTTTCTGAGAGAACAACCATTAAGCCCCATACACACGGTAGGATTTTCCGATGGATTCTGTCCTATCGGACAATGTTGTCGGAAAATCAGACCGTGTGTAGGCTTCATCGGACAGTTTCCATCGGATTGTCTGACGGACAAAGTCCTATCTCCTGCTGGATAGATTTTTTGACAACAAAGTCCGATCACACCAAATCCGATCGTGTGTAGCGAATTCCGACCGGACAAAGTGCTACACATGCTCAGATCACATTACAAGACCAAAGCTATTGGCTACTAGCCTCTACGTAGTCCCGTCGTAGGCAACAAACGTCACCACGTTCAGAATGATCGGATTTTCCGACAACTTTGTCCGACTGTGTGTACGCAAAACCAACATCAGACAAAGTATGACGGACATGGTCTGACGGACCTGGTCCTCGGATAATCCGCGCGTGTGTATGGGGCTTTAGACTGAGAATGGACAATCAGTTTAGATCAACAAGATCTATTCACTTGGAAATTGTGCTAAATGTAGGCTACTTGTACTTAATCATTTGAAAGATGTACTGAGACATTGAGACATGTACTGAGACATTTGAAATTTGAGGAAATGAATGAGAAATTCAATTCAGTTGTGAACAATTGCAAAGTGGTTCTGAGATTTGTCCATGTTGTTTTGAGAATGTAATTTCTGTTTCAAGAAATGAGCCGAAACAATGGAGAAAAACTGTAAGTGCCTTTATTTCTATGTGTCTTTGTACTAAACTATTTCTAACAACGTGAAAATAACAATAGTTTAGTCATGTATGATATTGATTTAGATATTTGTAAATAATATTTATCTATTTGTATCACAGTACATATAAAAGTACTTTTCATCCTTCCAAAGGTTTGTTTGTTGTACTTGTATGCTTAACCACTTTCAGACCGGACCATTTTGCTGGCTTAAGACCAGACCACTTTTTATGATTCGGCACTGCGTCGCTTTAACTGACAATTGCGCAATCGTGCGACGTGGCTCCCAAACAAAATTTACATCCTTTTTTCCCCCAAATAGAGCTTTCTTTTGGTGGTATTTGATTACCTCTGCGATTTTTATTTTTTGTTATAAAAATGTAAAAAGACTGAATAAATTTTATTTTTATTTTTATTTTGTTATAAAAATTTAAAATGGGTAACTTTTGTCCGCCATTGATGTACGCTGATGAGGCGGCAGTGATGGGTACCGATAGGTGGCAGTGATGGGCACTGATGGGTTACACTGATAGGCAGCACTTTTAGGTGGCACTGATTGGCGGCACTGGTGGGCATTTATAGGTTGCACTTGTGGGCATTGATAGGTGGCACTTGTGGGCATTGATAGGTGGCACTTGTGGGCATTGACAGGTGGAACTTGTGGGCATTGACAGGTGGCATACATGAGGCATAATTGCCTCTGACTTTTCGGGACCGATGTCCGCGTGAGGAGAAAAAAAAAATGATCACCGAGCTTTTGTTTTGATCATGTGATCAGCTGTTATTGGCTGACAGCTGATCACATGGTAAGGGGGCGGGTCCCGCCCCTTACTCCGCCCCTTACTCGGATCGCTGATCACCCGAGTCTCAGTGACTCAGTGATCACAGCGCGCTCCGCTCGCGCCCTGTACGGCGCGCGCAGGGAGCGTGCACAGGGGAGGCCGTCGTATGACGGGCTCCCGGGAATTGAGATCCGTGCTGTGGCCGTCATTCGGCCATAGCGTGGGCGGCACAGTGATGTAGTGGGTAGCACTCTCACCTAGCAGTAAAAAGGGTCGCTGGTTCAAAACCCAACCACGACACTACCTGCCTGGAGTTTGCATGTTCTCCCTGTGCCTGCGTGGGTTTCCTCCGGGTACTCCGGTTTCCTCCCACATTCCAAAGACATGTTGGTAGGTTAATTGGTTTCTGTCTAAATTGGCCCTAGTATATGAATGTGAGTTGGGGACCTTAGATTGTAAGCTCCTTGAGGGTAGGGACCGATGTGACTGTACAATGTATATGTAAAGCGATGCGTAAATTGACGGCGCTATATAAGTACCTGAAATAATAATAACAGCGTGGATGTCAAGTGGTTAATCAATTAATAAAACCCTCAAAAAAGTGTGGTGTATAATTTAGTTGTTATGTAAACAATCTATTCTTAAATATCTATATACAGTGGTAAATATATAAATAACCAGCTATATGTTTGGGGAACAAAATATTTAATCCACTCTGAGAATAACAAAAAGATTTTATATATATATATTACACACACACACACCCGTAAGGCCTGGTTCACATCTATGCATTTTTTAGCGCGTTTTCAGTTTTGCAGCAACACACTACAGTCCATTTAACATGGTTTCCTATGGATGTAGTTCACACCTGTGCATTTTGTGGAGAAGGGCCAGGCACTTTTTTTCTGTTTTTTGGTTCCATAGACTTCAATGGTTTAAAGATGTGTATTGAAAAAACGCAAAATGCACCTGCACCAGTGTAAATCAGGTCTAAGGCTCGATTCACATCTATGCATGTTGCTTTTGAGCATTTTTGCAGTGCTTTTTGCGGTGCTTGCCGCATTTTTGGACATGCGTTTTTGCCGTGTTTTGGGTTTGTGTTCTTTTTTTTTACACTGTGGTTGCTTAGCAACCAGCTATATACAGTGTAAAAAAATGTAAAAAAAACAAAAACGCAAATCGCTCCAAAATCCTGGTAAAAACGCGGTACTTGCGTTTTGGATGCGGGTCCATTGACTTATATTACATGCAAAACGCTGCATTTTCTATGAAAAAAAGTCCCTGACCCTTTCCAAAAACGCAGAGGCACAAAAATGCATTGATGTGAACATGTTCCATAGGAACCTATGTTAAAAAATTTCCCATTTCTGCAAAATGCATCAAAAAACGCATTAGTGTGAATCAAGCCTAAGGCTCGATTCACATCTATGCATGTTGCTTTTGAGCATTTTTGCAGTGCTTTTTGCGGTGTTTGCCGCGTTTTTGCAGTGATTTTACAGCGATTTTGCTGCAATTAGCTTTTTGCGTTTTTTTTACACTGTATATATAGCTGGTTGCTAAGGAGAGGGCCGGGAAGCCGCCCCCCATGTCCTTAGCAACCGATGAGTCATCAGCTGTCAGCTGACTTCCCGCTGAATGTAAAAGCGGGAATGCCGGCTAAAAAAAAAATAATTGAGAAAAAAAAATGGCGTGGGGTCCCCCTCCAGGTCCATTCCAGGACCTTGGGTCTAGTATGGATTCGGAGGGGACCCCCCACGCTTTAACAAGGGGGCCCCCAGATCCCTGGCCCCCCCTATGTGAATGAGTATGGGGTACATCGTACCCCTACCCATTCACCTGGAAAAAAAGTAGTGTAGTGTAGTGTTAAAAAATACAGTAGACAGTTTTTGACAAGTCTTTTATTAAAAATCTTCTTTGCCGCTTCTTCCTCCATCTTCTCCCGCATCTTCATCCTCCGGTCTTCTACTTCTTCCGCTCTTCTGTCTTCTTTCTTCTTTGTCCGGTGTTCTTCTTTCTCCCGCGGGCGACCCTCCTCTGATGCTGCGTCCCGCTGATCTGTTGGCGCCGATGTCCTGCATTCATTAAATAACGAGGGGGCAATCGTTATACGTCACCCGTAAGCCATGCCCCTTGTGACGTCACCACCCGGGGCATGGTGGGTCAGTGATGTCACAAGGGGGCGTGGCCTCCGGATGGCGTAATCCGATTGCCACGCCCCCATAGTTATTTAAGACATGTAGGACATCAGCGCAGACAGATCAGCAGGACACAGCATCGTAGGAGGGCCTTCGGCGGGAGCAGCGGCAGAGGAAGAAGAACACAAAGAAGACAGAAGAGCGGAAGAAGTAGAAGACCGGAGGATGAAGATGCGGGAGAAGATGGAGAAAGAAGCGGCGAAGAAGATTTTTAATAAAAAAGACTTGTCAAAAACTGTCTACTGTATTTTTTAACACTACACTACACTACTTTTTTTCCAGGAGAATGGGTAGAGGTATGATGTACCCCATACTCATTCACATGGGGGGGGTGAGGGATCTGGGGGCCCCCTTGTTAAAGGGGGCTTCTAGATTCCGATAAGCCCCCCCCCCGCCCGCAGACCCTGACAACCACTGGGCAAGGGTTGTCGGGAAGAGGCCATTGTCCCCATCAACACGGGGGCAAGGTGCTTTGGGGTGGGGGGCATGCGGCCTGGTATGGTTCAGGAGGGGGGGTGCTCGCTCGTCGAAGAGGCCATTGAATTCTATTACATGCAAAACGCTGAATTTTGCGGGGAAAAAAGTCTCGACCCTTTTCAGAAAAAGCAGAGGCACTAAAATGCATTGAAGTGAACATGTTCCATAGGAACCCATGTTAAAAAATGTCCCTACATTTCTGCAAAATGCATCAAAAAACGCATTAGTGTGAATCAAACCTAAGCCAGTGATACTGTTACTGGGCTACAAATCATTTGGACCTTTTATTGGCTACAATTTATTTACTCCTAGCAACGAAAACATACAAAATCTGTCTTGGCTCTTACATGAGGCTTAGATCTCTCTCCCCATTTTATGACAATGTTTGATGCTTGAGGCTGGGTTCACACTATTGCAGCATGAGGCTCACAGCAGGGGTCCGGTGCCTCCTTGTTCATCGTTTGAGGTCCGATTTCAGCGCCGAAATTTGGGCTGAACTTAGACCTGAAACAGACCAAAAGACGCACAGGGCTCCTGTGCAAATTTTCACCAAAGCCGCAGCTTAGATATGTGAACCCGGCTCCATAGAGAGCCGGTCACAATCTCCTACCATGCGAATTGGTTTCACTGCATCCAATTCGCATAGGCTATAGCAATTCACCCAGCCTAAAGCATATGTCAAGGCAAAATAGAAAAAAATACATCTCTGCAACACACCCACGTTTCCATGTGTTCTGTCTTTTTAAATACTCTGGCTGCAAGTACGGAAAAATACCAGTTGATCTTTCAGAAATGCTATCAGCATTTAATTAACTGTGGTCTGGTATCACACAGGTTTTTGTGTACTAAGTGGTGTCAGCCCTGCCCACTTTCTTTTGTTAAACTACTCAACCACTCCTATTCTCACATCTCTACAACATAAAGGTGACTTCTGTAGTCCAAGACAACAACTTGGAGGGCTAAACAGACTCTTTGAGATAAGAAGTGTGGTCAGGACAAGGGACGGCTCTGAATTTCCAACAAGACCTACAGGCTTTTTTGTACTAGACAAACAGATATGACTACATGCTTTCAATTGTGTATTTCCCAGACTATATGGGAGCAATAAAGAGAATTTCCTTGTTAAGGATTTCATACTCTTAAAGCTTTTCCAAGATAACAATTCAAGACCCCAAAAGAGAAGGATCGGGGGTGCTCTGTGCAAAACCACTGCACAGAGCAAGTAAGTATGACATGTTTGTTGTTTAAAAGAAAAAAAAAAAATTTACAATCACTTTAAGGGCTCTGTGCAGGGAAGATCTACATTTGAACCCAGAGAAGCTGGAGGCTGATAGGATTTGCCCCCTTCCTGACCAGACCATTTTTTGCGATACGGCACTGCGTTGCTTTAACTGAAAATTGCGCGGTCATGCGACATTCTACCCAAACAAAATGTATGTCCTTTTCCCCCCATAAATAGAGCTTTCGTTTGGTGGTATTTCATCACCTCTGCGGTTTTTATTTTTTGCACTATAAACAAAAGAAGAGCGACAATTTTGAAAAAAAAACACTATCTTTTACTTTTTGCTATAATAAATATCCCAAAATAAAAAAATAAAAGTTTTTCCTAAATTTAGGCCAATATGTATTCTTCTACATATTATTGGTAAAAAAAAATTGCAATAAGCGTATATTGATTGGTTTGCGCAAAAGTTATAGCGTCTACAAAATAGGGGATAGATTTATGCCATTTTTATTATTATTATTTTTTTTTACTAGTAATGGTGGTGATCATCGATTTTTATCGGGCGATATTGAGGCGGACAGATCGGACACTTTTGACACATTTTTGGGACCAGTGACAATTATAGAGTGATCAGTGCTATAAAAATGCACTGATTACTGTCTAAATGTCACTGGCAGGGAAGGTATTAACACTAGGGGGCGATCAAGGGGTTAACTGTGTTCCCTAGGTGTGTTCTAACTGTGGGGGGGGGGAGGGATGGGACTGACTAGGAGGAGAGAAAGATCGTCACAGGTGCTCACATCACCTATGACCAGGCAGAACTCCAGTACAGCCCAGCCAAACTGATGCCAAAGTAAAAGACCTAGAACAATTAACCCCCAGAACTCAGTTACAGTTCTGGAAAAATGAAATTTACACAATAGCGCACACTTTGAAAAAGTGTCGGCGCTACACACTCCCCTCAGTTGTTTAGACGATTTCCTCATTGTCTAGCTAAAAAACTCCTAACATTTACAAAAATACTTTGTGTCTGAGCTTTTGTTTAGGTGCTGGGAAAGGGAAAGGAGGGGGAACAACAATGTGTTGAACATTTTTTTACAGTAAAACAATTCCCGTACTATACACATACCACCCAGTCTAACTGTCTACACCACTTATTTTCCGGCAGCTTGACAGACGATCTCAGGGCATCCTGTAAGAAAAACAGCAGCAATGCAACATATATTACATTATCGTTTAGAAAACAGAGTTCCATTCCCAGTCTCAAATGGGACTCTCTTCTCTAAATTTAAAACTTCATATTTTTTCTCTAAAATGACTAATTGCTTACTGAAGCATGAAAAAAAAAACGTCTTTGTTCTGCCGACCCATGCCACCTAGTGGTAGAGGCCGCTGTAACTACAAGTCCTTCCTGAAAGCAAGTACTGTGATCCAGTGTGGTAGCCTTGACACGTAGTTTTTCCAGCAACTAACCTATCTGTCTACCCCACAGTTCTTGTACTTTCAAGAAAAAGGCTGCAAAGAGGAGGGAGAAGAAACTCCTATTGCATCCAAAGGTTTGGCTCCAAAAAAAAAGACAGTTCACCTGTAAAAACAGGGATCAGGCAAAACAAAGTCTTTTCCCATATGTACATCCACGATGGTGATGAAGTACACAGCACTGTCTTTATCTGGCCTGCAAATCACAACTTTGTCACTGTAAATGTGCCGACCATAGCTCCAGTGTTGCAGACACCCTTGAAAGCGTTCATACATTTCACGAGAAAATGCCTTTTTCCGAAGTGGCTTTGGGACTTTTAGGTAGTCCCAGACGTCTTCTGCATACCACTTTTCCTGATTCACTTCTATGATGTCCATACTCTGTTGCCACACGCTTGTGCAAAAGTCTCTGAGACGGGGCTAGTCTCGTCATGATCGGGCAGTTTTTTTTTCTTTAAGGCAACAACACTTAGCTTAAAAGCTTTTAAAAGTTTAAAAGTACTCACGGCAGCCGAGGCTCAAAGTGTCGGTCATCTCCCACATCGGAGCTTGAATCAGTCTCTGAGTCTTGGGACTCCCCTGCGGGCCGATAATTCTTTGCAGCGGTACTCAAGGCTCTCCGGTGCTTATCCGTGGGTACCACTTTCCACATGTTCGGTCCGGGAAGACTTGGGGGTGGTCTGCCTCTGCGACTATGGGGAGCTTTAGGTTGTTCTCCCTCTTTCAAAACAGGCACAGCAGCAGCAGTGCCCACAACTGAAGTCGTGTCCACGACCTCCGGGGTAGTTTCCTAAACATTAGAGGGGGCAAGTGAATATGGAAAGCTCTCGCGCTACTGTGAGTAAATAGGGAGGTCAAAGTATTCGCTAATAAGGTGCATGCAGCAAAGTGACTAGTGATCACAAAGGCACTTATACAGAAAGAATGAATGGAAAAACTTTGCGCATGCTCAATGGAATAAGAAGGTGAGTGATGGCAAGGTCCTAGACAGCTGTCACGCCAAGATGGGTGACTAGGACCAATAGATGACTCTATGTAAAGCAGGGAAATAAAGTGCAATGAAGTGCAAAAAGTTACATATGAAAAGTGAGCAAGTGACAACTGTGAATAATTAGCCAAATATCTTCAATAAATACTATGTAGCTTGATAAGAGTGATAATAAAATAAATATGTGCATGCACGTCAATAAAGTGCTAGGAATATAAAGTCAGTCCTGTGAGACAATCACGTGATGACTAAGTAAATAAAAATGATAGACCATAAAACCATTAAAATTAATAAGTGATATGAATCAATGGATAATACGAATAAAAAATGTGGTAATAGAGTATCAAAAGTCCATAGGATAAAAATCCATAAATGCAAATGTGTAAAATAAATTCTAAAGTGGTGATGGGATCCCGTGATAAATATACCAATATAAAAATAATATTAATATAAAAAGATATATATAAGAGTCCAGGTGGATAGTATCACATAATGTGGGATGTCCTGAAAAGAATGGGAATAAAGGAAGCAGCTGATGGCTCTTGATAGGGTGGGAATTTCCACAGATAGTTCTATATGTAGAAATGTATCTTTTTCTGTGTTGTTTCTGTGTAGCAGTATCCGTGCTGATAATGTTCTATTTGTAGGGTAAATCCTTCACTGGTCTCTCAGAACTCTTACCTCTAAACAACTATAAATGGGCTTTGTAGGGGTATCAGCATGCGCCCCAGGTAAGGTGACAGGGATCAAGGTGCTCTCTTGTGGGGTCCAAATTTGTCCTTTCTCCTTATCCTCCTTCAGACCTAAAAGGGACTGCTGTGTGTCTCCACACAACAGTGTAACAGGATCGGGGAACGGAAGAGACAAAGAAGGGGGGGGGGCTCCACTAGTGTAGTATGTTCAACTAAAAATGAGCAGTTTATTAAGCCAAATGATAACGTACATGAAATCAAATAAAAACGAGCAAGAAGTAATCACCACGGCGTCCGGAACGCCTCCTCGCGTCCTCCTCTGTGTGGGTCTGCCTACGGCCACTCCCTACGCGTTACGACACGGTCACGTGTCTTCATCTGGGGGCAACATCCTTCTGCAAAATACGGCCTCGATGGACGATGCTGGAGCATAGACAATTGACTCCTCAGTTGCTATGCCCGTGACCCAGTCCATGTGGTAGGCCCGAGGCGGTACATAGCACAAAACCGCCCCTGCGGCAGCAGGCGAATGCATGTGTCTTGTCAGCACGGTGCCGGGTATCTGCATACCTGCAGGACCTCTCACGGAAGGCATCCTGGGTCCTGGAGCAGACTGCACACCCAGGACACGGAACATTCTCTTTGGAAAATGGTTTTCCTCCAACACTGTGAAACTTGACCAGCTTCACTCTCCTTCTGCAACACACTCACGCGGTGCCTCGTGCAGGAAGACAAACAGGCGTAGACATCTCCCACTGGTTCCTCCGGCTGCGTAGCTTTGCAGGCTTTTCTGCAGGGCTCCTCCCACGCTTACGCACCACAGTAAAAGTCTTTGCCTCAATAAAGATGGCGCTGATGGCGCAGTTCAAAAATACTTCACCCTCTATTCCATTAAACTTGCGGGGGGTAACGGCAAATCCCGGACTGCGAGCCCACACGTGTATCGCCATAACCCATTGCAGGGCGGCTATGGATTTCTGGGCTTACCGATTACCTCCTCCTTGTAGCTCCTCGTTTGTTGTCTAAGGGTTCCCAGGGTTATTACCCAGTAATTGCTGAAACTGATACTTAAAGACATTTGAGGACTTTTTATTTGCAAAAAAACGTTTAAACACAACACAGTCTCTCAGTTGGGAATAGAGGATATGGGTGATAAAGCTCAAGCACTTCAGAACTGCTGACATCAAATAAATGTCTCTTTAGGTGATCCAGAGAGTAGCCACTCGCAACTGGACTCTTCACTGTTGGATAAACCCTTGTTTGTAGATCTAGCAGCCAACAAGTGATTTGGAATTTACAAAGTCTCTGTCACAGACTAGGTTGTGAAACTTCCAGTGAACAATGTAAAAGTCTCTGCCACAGACTATGTTGTAACCGAAGGATGGGTTAGGAACTTTTCCCATGGTACCTGGATCTTCCAGCCGTTTCAGCGATACCGTAGGAAATGCGTATTCAACTAGTGTCCATACAATCTCAGCTCCCAGGCTCTTACCGAGCAGCCAGCTTCATGGACCTCCTCCGAAGAGTCCTCCCCTGGTCGCTTGTACTAGTTGCTGTGCCTCTCCAATCCTGAGAGGACACCGGGACCCTTCAGAATCCTCCTTCAGTTACTGCGCCTCGAACTAGCCAGTTCCGAGGCTCGGAAACAGATGGATCCCCACCCCAGACCATGAGGGCCTCTGGGGCTGGTCAGGGTGACCAGGCTTACGGGGGCAGAAGACACTCCTGGGCCCGGGACCCCTCGCGGGGCTGGTCCGGACCGGACCGGAACCAGGAATCAAAAAGCAAGCGAACCCTGAACACGTGACTTCAGCAACTTAAATACCCCTTCCCAGAATACACAGCGGGGCCAGACGCGCCCACTGATTTGCTCCGAGAAAGATTGGTACCTAATGCGTCCAACCAGGCTGCGTTCTCAGCCTGTCACAGGTGCCTCACTTCACCTATGACCAGACAGAACTCCAGTACAGCCCAGCCAAACTGATGCCAAAGTAAAAGACCTAGAACAAATAACCCCCAAAACTCAGTTACAGTTCTGGAAAAACTAAATTTACACAATAGCACACACTTAGAAAAAGTGTCGGCGCTACAGATGCAATAGATTTTTATTAAATTTTTTCAGGTAATGGTACATAGTATACAAGAATTATAAAGTAATATAGTAATAGAGTAACAAAGTAACAATTTCCACTTCTTTAGGCCCCTTTCACACGGACGGGCCGTTCAGATCCGCCTGTCAGTTTTGACGGCGGATCTGAATGGGCGCTCCATGTTACTCTATGGAGCGTCGGATGTCAGCGGAGACATGTCCGCTGACATCCGACCCGGTCCGATCCGCCAAAAGCAGACGGATGGCCCCACGTCCAGATCCGTTGCTGGCGGTTCGGATCGGGTGAGATCGGATGAAAACGGACACACTGTCCGTTTTCATCCGATCTCTCCATAGAGATCAGCGGCGCTCGCAAGCCCCTCCCCGCTCAGTGATCGGAGACAGGCTTGTCATCCGCCGTCTCAGCGGAGATCAACGGACAGATCTCCCGCTGAGCCGGCGGACAGAGGCGGACTCCGTGCAAGCGGAGTCCGCCTCGTCTGAAAGGGGCCTTACTCTAAGCATTTAATAGGTACTTATTCAGACATGTATAATGATGAACTTCGTGTCATATATGTTTTTTAATAATTTCAACCATTCTTTGGTAAGAGGGTAGGCCTCCCTCCCTGACACCCCAAATGGGATCATACTGTGTCCAGGGTGGGGAGGTTCCATATCCCCCCTTTATTACCAAGATAACATCTTCAGACATTCTGCAATATACAGTGTATTTTCATACCCAGTTAGAGTTTGTGTCGATGCTGAGTAAGAAGGTGAGGAGGTTTGGGGATAAAATCAAAAGAAAAAAAAAATTAAGAAAATTGAACTAGATCAAACAAAAACATACAATTACACAATTTTTTGTGTCACTATGTATATATGCAAATCATAAGTAGTATTTAGAACTTTTTAACTGATACCAGTCAGTCCACGGTTTCCATTGTATGTGTGCTGTTTGATATTTACCCTGTGATGATGCAAACATTAGTTTGTATGTGGCATGCGTATTGGTCGTTATAGCTACTTCTTTTGTTGTGAGTATTTCTCTGTCTTTACAGTGTCTCATGATCGATAGTCTAGTGCTCAGTAAGATTGTGAGTCAGATTGTGAGTCAGTGAGTCAGTATTACTCTAGTGGCTTTTGGTAGTGATTCTATTCCTAGAGAAAAAAATAGTTAATCCTGGGGACTTGGAGATTTGTAGTTTTAGTATTTGTGCCATCAATTCAAATACTTTGTTTCAGAGAGTGCAAATGCGTGGAAATTCCCACAGTATGTGGTATAATGTACTTATCACCCTACCTAGAAAAATATTCAATGCTGCTGCAGCCTCTTCTTCCTTTCCCCGATAAATGCTTAATGCTCTAATAGTAACTCTACCCAGAGAGCCCCCCTTACATCAAGGTCCCTAGAGAGACCCCCTTACATCAAGGTCCCCAGAGAGCCCCCCTTACATCAGGGCCCCCAGAGAGACCCCCCTTACATCAAGGTCCCCAGAGAGCCCCCCTTACATCAAGGTCCCCAGAGAGCCCCTCCTTACGTCAAGGTCCCTAGAGAGCCCCTTCTTAAATCAAGGTCCCCAGAGAGCCCCCCTTACATCAAGGTCCCCAGAGAGCCCCCCTTACATCAAGGTCCCCAGAGAGCCCCTCCTTACGTCAAGGTCCCTAGAGAGCCCCTTCTTAAATCAAGGTCCCCAGAGAGCCCCCCTTACATCAAGGTCCCCAGAGAGCCCCTCTTTACACCAGGGTCCCCAGAGAGCCCCCCTTAAATCAAGGTCCCCAGAGAACCCCCCTTACATCAGTATCCCCAGAGAGCCCCCCCCTTACATCGGTGTGCCCAGAGAGCCCCTCCTTACACCAGGGTCCCCATAGAGCCCCCCCTTACATCAGGGTCCCCATAGAGCCCCTCCTTACATCAGGGTCCCCCAGAGATCCCCCCTTACATTAGTGTCCCCAGAGAGCCCCCCTTACATTAGTGTCCCCAGAGAGCCCTCCTTACATCAGTGTCCACAGAGAGTCCCCCTTACATCAGTGTCCCCAGAGAGCCCCTCCTTACATCAGTGTCCACAGAGAGTCCCTCTTGCATCACGGTCCCCAGACAGCCCCCCTTTCCAGGGGTTCCCCGTGTACCTGGCTGGGGAGGTGGGAGGCGACGATCGGCAGCTCTATGATGTCCTCGGGCGGTGGGATCTCCCTAAGGCTAGTAGTTCTCTTCCCCAGTGTTTACAGTGGAGAGGGGAGGAGCCTCTGACCCGGGCATGTATCAGTAACAGTGTGGGGACAATGTTGGAAGGCATATTTGCTGTAAGAAGTTATTAGTTAGTTATTAATCAATTCAGTATTGGGTTGACACGTTTCTATGTTGTCTTCTAGGTTATAGAGGGTGCCATAGTAATGGCTAAAGGCATCCGCTATATTCTGTGGGTGATGCAATTTGTTTTTGCTCAGGGGGTGTAGGATGTAGGGAATTTTAGTCTTACAACAAAGGGAAGACACATACCCGAAGGTATAGAGAGCGCTGCTCACCCCGAGAGATAAAAATGGAAAGAATTCCCCCACGTTGGGGTTTTTAGGCAGCAAGCAATTAAAGAGTCAATAGGTAATGTGTGAAAAGGTAGATCATTTACTAATATGAAAAAATATAACATCTAAGTTAAAAAAATGAGCTCCAGTAGGAAAATAATAATAGAGAGAGGGTATACACTTTGCAGACAAAAAGATCTCATACCAACATTGTACAATAAGTGTCATACATATGAGAAAATGGCCCTGACGCGTTTCAACCCACATAGGGGGGTCTTCTTCAGAGGGACAAGTCTGCTAGGAGAAATATAACATAAGTATATTTGGCAAATTAATGTTACTAACAGTGTAGATATCTAATAATACCATAAGATGCAAACATTAAGTATAATTACCCCAAAGTGTATATCCCAAAGGGCAAAAGAGCAATGTTCCTACATGGAGAGCCTTTTAAAAGACACCTTACACTTCCCTCGAGAGGTACCAGAACACTCCACAGCTGTCGTAACACGGGAAGGCTTGAATCCAACGGTATGGCTTGCGAGAGGTCACACGTATGTGGTCCCCCTCCCTTTCTTGATGAAGGTAGGGAAGGAAAGGAGCACACCCACCAGTGGTCAGGATGTGTGCAGTCGGCACCTGTGGCTGAGATCCAAATAGGGAAACTGTATTTAATTTGATTAGACCTGCTTGAGATTACACAAGCAGTGAATGGTATCATTACAATACTGTGGGCAGGAATAATATATGCCCACATTTCCGTCAAATTATAAATAAAAATTTAAATTATATATATAAGGAGGGGGTCACAGAGTCCCAGATATCCATGCAGTGTATAAACAGAAATAGACCTAGGGGACCCTTCCTAGGCCACCCACAGCCTCTTCAGCACCTGGATAACCTGCTACCACCATATTTAAAGGCTGGCCTAGCCACCCTGCCAGGAAATTTTGCCTGGGGATTGGCTAGGTTCCCCCACGTATGCAGATCAGGACCTCCTGGCCTCCACCCACTAACTTCCAGAAACTTCTACAAGTTTCTAGATCCAGGGAGTGGTACCAGAGACCTGCATTTGTATAGCCTTCCAGCCTGACCTGCAGTAACCTGACCCAATTTCAGACTTGCAAAACTTACTATGAGTCATAAACTTACATTAGCCTACATTAACACTAGTAGCACACTAGAGGGTGCCTCAAAAATAAACGCCCAAGTGTGCCTAAATGTGCCTTAAAAACGCGTTTTTTCAAGCTGGTTTTCTCCTGCCAGAAGGAAAGCATTTACAAAAGCCCCAGTGTGTCTGAAGCGTACTTGTTAGTGAAATTATCACAGTGCTGAAAAACTGAAAGATGGCCTGGACAGGAAGGGGGTTTAACATGCCACTTTTCATATAACCCCCTTTATGACTGCATAACACATATATGCATTTATCCAGGAAGTGGGCTTTTTTCCTGGGTGTTGCATATACAGTATGTGTTCCTCTGTTTATTTTGGAAGGGCACTCGATCTTGCGCTCCAAGCACTGAGAGCAGGCCCAGGTCTCCCCTACTAACGATTGGGACCCGAGGGAACTGCACCCTGATTACATAATGATTACATAATTGCAGTGATAGCCTCTGACTGGCTATCACAGTGATTGTTCACTCTATAGCCCACCCCAATGTTGTTCCTCCTCTGTGAAGAGGACAAACAACAGACATTTCGGCCAGGTTCACATTATTGCGGGTCTGTGGGGCATGTTTGCATGGGCACAGCAGCCATTCAATTGAATAGGCTGCTGTAAGTGCATTTGATGCAGAAGAAGGTTCCTGCACAATTTTAAAAATGCAGCGGCCGGAAAGTCGCAAGGAACTTTTGCACATGTGATTTCCCTGCGCTGTATTTTTGATGCGTGGGGGTGCCATTAAGAATGATTGGCAGCCCTGCGGATTTTTAAACAGCAGCGTGTTCTGGTTGCGGGTTCGGGAACAGGTGCAATTTCCACACCCGCAGCCACCCATGATAGTTTGAACCAGGTCTTCCTCTGGGGAGGAGAAAAACATACATTATATCTATTTCTCCTCACTAAGGAGAATTCTGTACAAAAAAAAAAGATTAAAGTGGAGCTCCACCCAAAAGTGGAAGCTCCACTTGTTTGCTTTCTCCCGCCCCCCTCGGCTGCCACATGTGGCATCTTTTGGGGTGGAGGGGTAGCGGATAGCTGTCAAAACAAGGTATCCGCTCCCACTTCCGTGTAAGATCGCTGCATCGTTGTGCAGCGTTCTAGGAAACACCCAGCCCCTCCCCTCCGATGCCTTCTGGGAGACACACAGAGGTCCCAGAAGACAGCGGGACCATTAAGAAATTGCAACGCGACTCACGTTTGCGCAGTAGAAAACAGGCAGTGAAGGCTTCACTTCCTGTTTCCCTTAGTGACGATGCCAGCGCCTGCACCCAGAGCCAATGAACAGATCGGCTTGGGGTGCCGACATTGCAGGCTCCCTGGACAGGTAAGTGTCTTTCTATTAAAAGTCAGCAGCTACAGTATTTGTAGCTGCTGACTTTTCATTTTTCCCCCCCAGTCTGGAACTCCTCTTTTACTAGATCAGGTCGATCTAATTGAGTGTGTGTTATGCTGGCCATACACTATATGAAAAATCGTTTAAACCCATTTTTGAAAAACGAACATTCTGTCATGAGATCAAACGATAGTGGCATCATGTAATGACCGATAAATTGTTCAATGGACATAAATTAATCAGTTTTTTGTTCATTTTTTCACATATACCTAGTGCAGTTTGGATGGGAAACACATTAAACTTTCAATTTATCGTTCGTTCGGCAGAAAATTTCCAAACTTGTCAATTTTTTCGGCTCAAAAAACATCCCAACCAATTACCGATTTGTGCCCATTAACTGGCTGAAAAACGAGCGAACTGTCTAAATGGCCAAATTTTGGCCGCTTTTTTGTATAGTGTATGGCCAGCATTAGTGTCAGTGTAGATGTCAGTGTTAGTGGCAGTTTCAGTTACTGTTGGAGTCAGTGTCAGTGGCAATGTGTCAGTTAATGTCAGTGTGTCAGTTAGTGTGTTAGTGTCAATGTCAGTGGCAGTCAGTGGCAGCGTTCGTGGCAGTTAGTTGCAGTGCTATGCCTGGTACACACAAAGAGATTATGGGATGATTGATCGTCCCTTTTTTTTGGAAAATAAAGGGTTTACTAAAGTTCTGAAAATTTTCGTACGGCAGAATAAAGATTTGGAAGTGATGTATGTGTTGTAGTGTATTTTTATTGTATTTTCAAACAACTGTACTGATTAAACAAAGTATGATAAAAATTTTCCTGCTTGTCTGATCAGATAATATCGGATGAACTGTCGTGAATGGCTCTTGAAAGCTCTGTACTAACGATCAGATTATTGTACGATCACGTCGAAAGCGGTTTTTTTCATACGATTTTCTGATCATGTGTACAGGCCATTAGGCCCCTTTCACACATGCAGACCGTTCGTTTCATCAGTTCAATCATGTTTTTTAAAAGAACCTGTTTTTTACATCTGCCAGCTAAAATCCTTAACCAATTTCATGCCAAAACTGTCCGTTTGTCCGTTTACATCTGTTTTTCGCCCGATCTGTTTTTTTAACAGGAGAAAAATAGGGCATTCCAAAATGGATTGACGGAAGGGGATGTAAAACGGATGTAATTGGATGATCATCCATTTAGATACGCTTTTCCATAGAGATGTACTGAATGTCCATTTTTCATCCGTCAACGGATGGATGAGAAGACAGAAAGGGGCCTTACTGTCAATGTGTTTAGGTAGGACAACCCCCCCCCCAAAAAAAAATAAAGTGCATACTATTATTTCTTGGCCCTACTGCAAGTGCCAAAAAAAAACAAATAACGCACACATACTGTATGTGGTATCACCATGATTGTCAGAAGTAGTGGTACATGGTAATGGCTAACAAATCTATAGCTACATTTTAAAAATTATTATTTTTTATTTTTTGCTATTTTGGGCCAGTTTCCTTTCATAATAAAACAAAATCAGGAGATATTCATTAACATTTACCACCAAATGAAAGCCCAATCTGTCCTGAAAAAAAAGTTATAATCCATCTGGATACAGCAAGAAGTTGTACAATGATATGTACATGTATACTAACACAGGTCAAAAATTGGGCTTCACCATTAAAGCGCTGTTCCCACAAAAATAAAATAAAAAAAAATTAAAAGTCAGCAGCTACAAATACTGCAGCTGCTGGCTTTTAATAATCGGACACTTACCTGTCCCAGAGTCCAGCGATGCGGGGGATCGAAGCCCCGCTTGTCTCCTCCTCCACTCGGCGGCGCCGGCATTTTAACTGTGGGCCCCCGGCCGTGGCTTCCCAGCCGGGCACCCGCTGCGTATGTATGAGCCGCGATGCGTGCCGTGACTGGCCGCGCAATCATCTGGGACCTGTCACGTGTCCCAGATGATTGACAGAGGGAGGGGAAAGAGGCAATCTCCCTTCCTGCAACGAGGGAAGTGACGCCAGGAGCCCAGGCACTGGAGGAGGCAGATTTCGAGGGACCACATAGCAACAGGGAAAAAAAGGTAAGTAAAAAAAAAAAAAATCCCACATTTTTTTTTTTCCAAGTACATTTAATGACATTTCGTTTTTTTGGATGGAAAACCACTTTAAGGTTTGTTTTGACCCTGGTCATGAAGGGTTTAATGTGTATCCCAAAGAAGTGGGACCTCTGTATATTTGCCTCACTCCTCCATATCTTTCTGAACTCTTGTATATCAACAGACCCTCCCGCACTCTCAGGTCTTCTTGTTTTTGTTATTTAATGGTTATGTAATGTATTTTATTTTATTTTATTTATTTACTTTTCTGCTTTGAAAGACAGCTACACCTTGGACTTAATTTGCCGGGAGGGCGTCCATGGACGTCCTCCTGTGCTTGAGCGGCCTGCGCACCCCCTGCAGGGTGTGCGTGGCGCGCTCTGTGATCAGCAAGTCTATGAGACTCGCCTGATCACAGATCCCGACCCTTTACCACATGATCAGCTGTCAGCCAATGACAGCTGATCATGTGACCTAAACAGAGCCGGTGTTCTGTCACGAACAGTCCGGCTATCACCAGGTGTCTGAAGTGTTCTGCGCATGCGCAGTGCATCTGCAGTACGGAGCATAAAGATTTTCAGAAATTCTCGGAAGATGAACGGCGCCTGCGCCGTGAGTCGATGTGTAAGCCCCACCATCCAAGCGGACATAGGGCTACACAAACTTAGAGGGCCCCTCGCGGGCTCGGTTTGCTCGCTGCGCTCGGCTCTTTTATATTCTAACTCTATGTCCACTTGGATGGTGGGGCTAGAAAGTGGACTCACGGCGCCGTTCATCCTCGGCAATTTTCGGAATATGGGTGTCCTGTGTACTGCGCATGCACAGTACACAGCGGACACTTTGTGATGGGGGACGGCTAATAATGTTTACTGGTAATCGGCTATTTTTTCTCCTCATGCTGATAGCGTGAGGAGAAAAAAGCCGATCGCCAGCGGCTGCGAGAGGGACATTAGTAGCCTCACCTACCAGTGCCACCTACCAGTGCCCACCAGCGCCACCTACCAGAGCCCACAGTGCCCACAGTTCCACCCATCAGTGCCCACAGTGCCACCTATCAGTGCCCAAAGTGTGTCATCACCAGTGCTGCCTATCAATATCACCTACCAGTGGCATGCACCAGTGCCCATCAGTGACACCTACAAGTGCCCACCAGTGCCACCAAATGCCTTCTTATCAGTGCCCATCAGTGTCGTCTTATCTGTGCCTATCAGTGTCGTCTTATCAGTGCCCATCAGTGCAGCCTCATCAGCGAATATCAATGAAGGAGAAAAATTACCCATTTGCAAAATTTTATAACAAACTATTAAACATGTCTTTTTTTCCCCATAATTTTTGTCTATTTTTGTTTGTTTAACAAAAAATAAAAACCCCAGTGGTGATTAAATACCACCAAAAGAAAGCTCCATTTGTGCGAAAAAATTATAAAAAATGTAATTTGAGTACAGTGTTGTATGACCGCGCAATCGTCATTCAAAGTGCGACAGAGCTGAAAGCTGAAAATTGGTCTGGGCAGGAGGGGGGTTTAAGTGCCCAGTAAGTAAGTAGTTAATATTATTATTATTTCCTGACGCCATCTACTGGTCACTGACACAACACATTTCTAAACAGTGAAAACGAAAGCAGCAAGGCTGTTGGACGTGTAGAGCCGTCAGGAATCTAGTCATGTCTTCTAATTATAGTTCTCTTTTTCAGGTCCTCGGCTGGCCGGTGCACTGTATTCACTCTCTGTATGTGTGGATGAAGTGTATTATCGGTGACCTGATGGATTCTGAGAAGACAGCGCCAAAAAATATCACATATGAAGAATGGGAGAAGACATCTGTGAGAGGTGAAGCAAGTTCCAGACGGGAAATGGTAAGTCAACTTCCAATGAAAGCAGCAAACACCTTGAGTTGTTTACAATTCAACTCCAACTTGTAATCACGTTACCATAGACATAGCGTTACAGCTTGTTAGGATCCCTTCGCCCCAAACTGATTATTTTCAGTTCTGGCAGATCCTGGTGTTTTAAACTTATATTTAAAATGTATTTTTATTTTTTCCATATTTTTCTGGGACTGAGATCTCTGTGGCGGGGCTTGGCTTTTTTTTTTTTCATGGATTTTTTAGTTTTATTATTTTCATAAAGAGAAAGTAGGATGTTCTGGATCATAGATGGCAGCAAAATCACTTTTGGGTGGCCCGATCCTTTTCATTTGTGCAGTTTTAGAGGATTTCTTCATGTTTTTCATTTATTTTTGCTGTAGCTACAAAACACGTTTTGTCATTAATGACTGTTTTAATATTCACTTTGTATGTTAATTCGATCTTTGACCCAAAAGGTGTGTGTTGGAGCTGGTCTAGCAGGTTTCCTCTGACTGCGAAGAAACCAGATCTAATTTCAGGCTTGACATGTGTTAGAACATTTAGGGAATGACTAAAACAGTCAATAAATTTGCTACGGTCTCCTAACGTTCTGCTTAGTCACTGTGAGCTGACTGTCTCACCACCCCCATGTGAAGCACTGTGCCAACCACCAGGCAAAAGTGCTGTCCCATGCATGGGCGTCCGCAGAACTTTTTTCAGGGGGGGCATCATTTTAAGGTCACCCATGCTCTGACCAATTCGACAATGTCAGACGTAGTACAGGTGATGGTCAGAGACTGCAGACATGGCCCAAGAGACTGTCAGAGACTGCGGACATGGCCCAAGAGACTGTCAGAGACTGCGGACATGGCCCAAGAGACTGTCAGAGACTGCGGACATGGCCCAAGAGACTGTCAGAAACTGCATACATGGCCCAAGAGACTGTCAGTGACTGAATACATGGCCCAAGAGACTGTCAGTGACTGCATACATGGCCCAAGAGACTGTCAGAGACTGCATACATGGCCCAAGAGACTGTCAGTGACTGAATACATGGCCCAAGAGACTGTCAGTGACTGCATACATGGCCCAAGAGACTGTCAGTGACTGAATACATGGCCCAAGAGACTGTCAGAGACTGCATACATGGCCCAAGAGACTGTCAGTGACTGAATACATGGCCCAAGAGACTGTCAGTGACTGCATACATGGCCCAAAAGACTGTCAGAAACTGCATACATGGCTCAAGAGACTGCGGACATGGCACAAGAGACTGTCAGAAACTGCATACATGTGGGGGGTGACAGACAGAGACATGGGGGTGAGAGAGAGAAAGGGGGGGTGACAGAAAGAGACAGAGGGGGTGACAGAGAGAAAGGGGGTGAGAGAGAGAGGGGGTGACAGAGAAAGAGACAGAGGGGGTGACAGAGAAAGAGATGGGGTGACAGAGAGAGAGAAAGGGGGGGTGACAAAGAGAGAGGAGTGTGACAGAGAGAGAGGGGGGGTGACAGAGAGAGAGGGGGGTGAAAAAGACAGAGGGGTGAGAGAGGGAGTGACAGAGAGGGGTGATGGGGGTCATCACTCCTGATCCGATCCCTGATTCCAGGGGGGGAGGGGGGGCACTTGCCCATGGTCCCATGGGGTAGGTTTCATGTTCCTCCATACCTGGAACTTCTGGAAGTAGCAGATGCAGCAGGAGAGCAAAGGATAGCTGAGTATAGACTGCTGAGGGACCCGATCTAAATGAATACCTGCACAAAAGCACAGATAGTGAGAAAGTAAAGTCAAATAAATAGAAAATATTTTTAGTAAAGTATTAAAAGCTAATATTTAGTTAAAAAATGGTTTTGGCCACCACCTCCTCAGTCATATAACACACCTGCTGATTGAGCCTTAGTATAGAAATCTTTTCTCAAGTGATAACAGGTCTCACTGGCGGCCCGTCCATAGAGGGCGCCATAGGCGCGTGCAGCCTATTGCATTAGGGCAGGGGTGCCCAATCAGTGGCCCGGGGGCCACATGTGGCCCGCGTAGCCCTCTGATGTGGCCCGCGACCTCCTGCTCTGGGATGGCAGGTTGGCAAGCCCAGATTACAGGTTGCCTAACCGTCATGCCAGAGCATCAGTGTTGTGAATGAAGCCATCAGTAGAGAAAGCAAGTAGCTGCGGAACAGAGCTACAGAAGCCAATGCTTCCTTTATAGCTCCTGTCATAGGCGGAGTAATACCTAATGCACTCTGCCTGGGACAGCAAGTTTATTACTAAAATCACAGTGTATATAGGGACATATCTGTTCTGCAGTGGTTACTGGGCTGCTTTTAAACTGATCCACAGGTGTAGTGCAGAGCACCTGTGGCTTACCTGCACTGAGCCATAGACTTCTGGTTTTACCTGTGGGTTTAGTGCACCACACCTGCAGGATATAATAGAATTCTATGGCAAAGTACAGCCAACCCACAGGAAAGCCTCGGGTGCACTGCGCTGCACCCACGGTGTGGGTAGACCGCAGACCATCAGTGTAAAAGCAGCCTTAGGTCTCTTTAACATGATCGGTCTGACCCAATCAGACCCTCCATTCACCTCTCTGGAGTGGCAGATGTAAACAGACTTGTGTCCGTTTATACCTGCCTACCTCCAATCGGATCTGCTAAAAAAAACAGAAGTGGATCCGTCCCCCTTCTATTTGATCAGATCAGAGGGCCCACATTGAAGAGTGGGCTGTGTCTGTGTCTGCTTTGCATAGGCACAGTGTATGCGGAGCTGTCATCTGTCCACTCTGCTCATTGTGGCCCGCAACTGGTTACGAAGTCGCTTAAGTGGCCCTCGTTCTTCAAAAGGTTGGGCACCCCTGCATTAGGGTGTGCACCCGAAAGCTCAAGCACACATACGTGTGTGTATATGCCCCCTGTGCTTATTCATCTAGAGTGGGTCATTCTAATACAGGAGATGTGTTACTGGCCAGATCACCAGTGAAAACAGAGGAAAAAAGCCTAAACAAAAATAAACTGATGCAGCCACCACACCTAATGATTGGTAAGCTGCAATATAATACATTTTTGGTTTTGGGTTTAATACCATTTTAAATAGGGTGTTTGGTTTGTGGTGCTCAGATGCAGTGTAGTTCCACTTTAAATTCATTTAATACAGAATACTACTTTGTAGTGCAGATCAGCGTTCCTTCAGGAAAATCAGCCATCAGGAAGCCCAAACCAATAAGCATAATTTTCCATGTCATCACTTATTTTTGACTAAACATGCTGATTGCAATGATGCTCTCAGTGTGATTACTAATGTGAAAGCACTATAACTTCTATTATAATTTTTTGTGATATGTATTTTTTCTTATTTTGTAGGAGTCTGAAGACACAGTAGATTATCCTGTTAATGACTCTGTGCTACAAGCCCTGGAAGGAGGTATAGTACTGGAAAATAAGGTTACATGATATAATGTTTGCTGCTATTATTTTTTGTACTATATAAATCTTTGATGTCCCATTAAAATATTGGGCTTCCAACACACTAAACCACACCAAAAATCAGATGGTCCACAAAAATAACTGTACCACTGACCCCCGAAGGAGCTGCTGGTTTTTGTTGGGCTTACCGTTACCTCACCGGTTTACTGTGTCCGTCTTAGGGGTTCTGTAAAAAGGGTTGGTCAAAGAATAGTGCTCCGACACTTAGTCCTTTTTCTGGATATTTATTTAACAAAAACACACACTTTTGCAATAGATGGGGTAGAGGATAAGGGGAATTCAGGTACCTTTGTAGTTTTGCGGGTAAAAGGTACCTCCTTGATCCAGAGGACCAACACCCTCCACAGGCTGGATCCTACAACCACCGGATAGGCCCCTCTCCTGGCCCAGCAGCCGACGAGATGCTCAGTCAAAGTCTCCGCCACAGACCTGACAATTTCAACGATCTCGTTGTGCAATCCTCTGCCACAGGAAGCTTCTTGTTGCAAAGTTAAAGAGTTTCCCCACAGTACCTGATTCTTTCAGCCGACCCGGCGATACTGTGTGGTAGATAACCCAGGATGCATCCTCCAACTAAGTCTCCAGGCTTTTCCATGAGGCACCAGCCTTGTTGCTCGGTCCTCTTCCGAAAAAGTTTTCCCCAGTTGCTTGGCTTCTCCCCTCAGGCAAGACAGCACAGGACCATCCCTGGATCAGTAGGCCCTCTGGGCCTACTTTTTAGTTGAGGAGCCTCAGGCCAGCCGGCCCGAGGCTGAATAACACCTTAGGCCAGGAGAGCCATGAGGTCGGGATAACGAACCCCAAAAGATGGCGTCTGTACCTTAAGTACCCTTACCCAGAATGCTCATCAGGTAGACCACTCCCTCCGGGCTGTTTCTGAGTAAAAGGGGCACCCAATACATTTAGCCTGTTGCATTTCCAACACTTACAGGTGGTGACAGTGACACCCATGGCCAAGTGGAGTTGGGTGGGTGCCACATTTAAAGCCTAGTACACACAGACCAAATGTCGGCCGTCACCGGCTGGTTCAATAAAAACCATCTGACATTTGCCCCGTGTGTATGGCAGCCAATCTGACAGAAGCTGGCGAGCTTATGTCAAAGGCTCATGACCCCAAAAAAGTCTGCCGACCGCCCCCCATTCAGTGCGCTCAGCCATTGGGCCGAAATGTTTTGGTGGGGGGGGGGTGTCTGTGTCCCCCTGTCAGAACACAATAGCACAGCAGGGGAGATTGCTGTACTAACATAGGATTGTTAGTACAGCGGCTCTGACCTGAGCTGTCAGGTTTTTTTCGTGGTGTGTTCGAAGCTTAAGCTACCTAATTTTTTCCAATTTCCATAAAAAAAAATATCAGGCAAAGGCCAAACTCAGCATGGTAAACCAGGAAAAGATATGCATATGTAGCACTGACCCCCGAAGGAGCTGCTGGTTTTGTTTGGGCTTACCGTTACCTCACCTGCTTGCTTCTCCGTCTCGGAGACCTCATGGAAAGTGGCCCAAAGAATGTTGAAACTGACACTAAATCCTCTTTTGGGTTATTTATTTAGAAAAAACACAGTCTCTCAATGAAGGGTAGAGGGTTAGGGGTGAGTTCAGGTACTTACAGGGTGAAAGTATTAGGAGAATCCAAAGAATAAAACTGTTCCGAGAACTGGATTCCTGCAACCCCCGGATAGACCTCTCTCACTAGGGCTAGCAGCTGGTGGGGTGCTTGACAAAGTCTCTGCCACAGACTTATAAGTTACACTTGAGCGTTACTGAGGGATTTGGATGAATTTAAAGAACTAACATACGGTACCAGTTTCTCTAAGCCGATCCGGCGATACCGTATAAATGAATGTTGATCCAGGTTGCGTCCTTCAACTAAGTCTCCAGGCTCCTCCAGAGAAGCCAGCCTTGCGCACGGCCTTCTCCTGAAAGAGTCCTCCCCTGGGGTTCCTCAGTTGCTGGGCCTCTCCCCCCAGATGAGACGGCACGGACCTTCCCCAGATCAGTAGGCTCGGAGTGTTACTCGGGCCTATCCCTTCAGTTGCGTTGCCTCGGGCCAGCCAGCCCTGAGACACAGGATGCATAGTTCCGCACCCCAGGCCAGGAGAGCCATGAGGCTGGGTCAGGAGGACCACCAGAACCAAACAGACAGAAAATAATCCCACAGCAACATGGCTTAGTTACCTTAAATACCACCCCCCAGAACGCACAGCAGGAGAACACTCCCACTGGGCTGGTTCCGAGAGATAAGTGGCATTCAATGCATCCAGCTAGACTGCGTCTCTACTCTTGCCAACGGTGACAGCGACACCTACGGTCAAGGGGAACCCAGTGCAACCCAGCTGGACTGGTACTGAAACCAGAAATTTTGAGAAATTATCCCGAAGCCCAACTGTGGCTTCAGGCAACTTCATTTTTGAAAAACAATAGCGCCTGCTCGTCAGGAGCCAGCGCTACACATATAACAGGGATGACCCCTTTTCAGGAAGCTCCATCCTTCATTCGTATGAGAAAACACAAAATTATTTTCTGCGCTCAAAAGGACAGTCTCATCTGAACTAATATCAGAGATGGAATTGAGCGACTTCAGAGATGGAATATATTCAGACCCCAGGCAGCTGTTTAACTTTCAGAGCAAAAGTTCAAACAGAAATAAAATTAAAAAAACAGCGCTCAATGGGATCATGAAAAAAGTTTATTAAAAATCTGCTCTAATGACAAGACAGAGCAGAAAAAACAGTTCGATAAGATATACTGTTCTGATCTTTAAGGAATATAGTGAAACCAAAAGATGAAAATTAAAAGTTACAGCATTGCACCATACCGCCTCAGGTCCTGATGACTGGGGATGTGTCAAGATGTTACTAATCCTTCAATCATTGCTGTATGCAAAAACCGGCTTCACACTCCATATGCCAAACAGCAGGTGATATTGTGGAGGGGAAGGAGGACAGGCACTCTCCTCGATGGTTATAATGGATACTGCTGGACGCAGGGAGGAGGATGGAATAGACAGTAATGATATTGTCCTGTATTTGGCTCAGCCGTCAGCGCTAAGGGCACTCGTCTCACTGTGGAGGAGGGAGGGAACACTCAGCCCGAAAACCCAGAAGAGGAAGGACACCGCCGCTAGTCAGGGACACAGGATGGCGGGGCGCACGCTGATAGTGTTGTTATGGCGACCGTGACTTACTAGTTTTGCAGGCATGCGCTTTATCAAAGTCACAGGAGCCCAAAGCGGCACAGTAGTGTAGTGGTTAGCACTCTCACCTAGCAGTAAGAAGGGTCGCTGGTTCGAATCCCAACCACGACATTACCTGCCTGGAGTTTGCATGTTCTCCCTGTGCCTGCGTGGGTTTTCTCCGGGTACTCTGGTTTCCTCCCACAATCCAAAGACATGCAGGTAGGTTAATTGGCTTCTGTCCAAAAATTGGCCCTAGTATATAAATGGGGACCTTGGATTGTGGGCTCCTTGAGGGTAGGGACCAATGTGAGTGTGCAATGTACAGGGATAGGGACAGTTGTAGACACTCGCTCAGGTTGAACTGGATGGACTGGTGTCTTTATTCAACCTTACTAACTATGAAACTATGAAACATCTTGACACATCCCCAGTCATCAGGACCTGAGGCGGTATGGTGCAATGCTGTAACTTTTAATTTTCATCTTTTGGTTTCACTATATTCCTTAACCACTTCAGCACCGGGCCATTTTACACCATTCCTTACCAGAGCACTTTTTGCGACTCGGCACTGCATCGCTTTAACTAACAATTGCACGGTCGTGCGATGTTACACCCAAACAAAATTGACGTCCTTTTTTTCCCACAAATAGAGCTTTCTTTTGGTGGTATTTGAACACCTCTGCGGTTTTTATTTTTTGCGCTATAAACAAAAGAAGAGCGACAATTTTGAAAAAAAAACACAATATTTTTTACTTTTTGCTATAATAAATATCCCATATTTTTTTACTCAGTTTAGGCCGATACGTATTCTTCTACATATTTTTGGTAAAAAAAATCGCAATAAGCGTATATTGATCGGTTTGCGCAAAAGTTATAGCGTCTACAAAATAGGAGATAGATTTATTGCATTTTTTTTTTTTTACTAGTAATGGCGGTGATCTGCGATTTTTTTTTTCGTGACTGCGACATTGCGGCGGACACTTCGCACACTTTTGACACATTTTTGGGACCATTCACATTTACACAGCAATCGTTGCTATAAAATTGCATTGATTACTGTGTAAATGTGACTGGCAGGGAAGGGGTTAACACTAGGGGGCGCTGCAGGGGTTAATGTGTTCCCTATAGGAGTGATTCTAACTGTGGGGGGAGGGGACTCACAAGGGGAGGAGACCGATCAGTGTTCCTCCATACTGGGATCACATGATCGGTCTCCTCGCCACTGACAGGACGTGGAGCTGTGTGTTTACACACACAGCTCCATGGTCTCGCACGGTCCCGTTGTTTTAACGGGCAATCGCGGGTGCCCGGCGCCCCCCTAGGTGGCCGGGAATGGGAGCACGTCATATGACGCCCACCCAGGATGGGAGATCCACCTTGTGGGCGTCATATGACTATGGGCGGGTATTGAAGTGGTTAAAGATCAGAACAGTATATCTTATCGAACTGTTTTTTTCTGCTCTGTCTTGTCATTAGAGCAGATTTTTAATAAACTTTTTTCATGATCCCATCGAGCGCTGTTTTTTTAATTTTTTTTTTTTTTTTCCATCCTTCATTCGTACTGCTGCTGTATCCCTCTCTAACAACAGACTTTATGATAATGAAGCACTGTCACAGACACAGCTGTGCAAGGGTTTCTGGGAAGCATGGTTGATCTCAGAGAAGAGGCAGCAATTATAACCTTCAGTAATGGTGTCAGTGGCAGAAGAAAAATAACCTCAGCATTGAGGTCAGTAGCAGCAGGAATAACCCTCAGCATTGGTGTCAGTGGTAGCAAAAATAACCATCAGCATTGGTGTCAGTAGCAGCAGAAAGATGAAATAAACAATGAGATTATTTCCAATAAAAATTGATACAGTATATAAATGTGCAGATAAATACACAACAAATTAAGATTGCCCAACAATAATGAAAAATGTAAGCAAACCAACAGTGTTAGTGCATATAAAGTGCATATAGTCCATATAATATGGCAAAGAATAATGTGACTGTGAATCTGGGGGAACTGCTTGTCTCTAGATAATCCACCACCGTAAGGAAAGAGGCTTACCAGACAGGTTGAACCCAGCTAGGTGTATGCCTGATGGGTCAACCAAGCTTTTGGTGTAACACACCCAAGGAAAGGTACAGCAACCATGACTTCCAATATAGACCAATCTGGTAGGGATCCGTTAAAGTAGTGACATCAATGGGTGTCCACCATAGGTATAATGACTGAAATTCATAAACGGTTCCTCTCAATATGACATATGGCAAAAGGAGAAAATGGGGCCACATAGTGTGATTCCGTTTTAAATGTAAAACATTTATTGAAAAAATTATAAAATGGTCACTTACTTACTTACTTTGAGAAGACATTAAAAGCATATGGATAATACCAAGTAACACAGTGGCATCAGCAGAGCCCGTCCCAGTGTTTTGTCCTAAGAAGGCATCCTTTGGGGGCTCCCGATCAGCGGCTCTGTGTGTCCATTCACACATGGAGCCACACATGGAGCCACACATGGAGCCACGGCGCGACCCCGCCCTCTTCGTATCCTGATTGACTCACTGGCTGTGATTGACAGCAGCAGGATCCAATGGCTCCCGCTGCTGCCAAAAGCCAATCAGGAGTGCGAGTCTCGGGAGTGGCATGACTCTCGTGGATCGAGAGGTGACTCAAGGAAGCATTGGGGGGGCTGCTGCACAGAGAAGGTTTTTTACTTTCATGCATTCTTGAAGGTAAAAACGTTGTGCCTTTATAACCACTTTAAGTTGTGAAATAAATAAACAATACATGAACAATATATACCCTAAAGCCCATACTAAAACTTCAGCAGTGGTGGCTCCCAAATTTCTGCTCAGACAGTTTCCCTTGAGGCCCCAACTCACAATCCCGCTTGCAATTTCTTTGTGCATTTTTCACATGTTTCTGCGCATCAGACTTAGGGCAGCCCATTCACTTGAATCGCCTGCCCTACGCATGAGAAAAATGCCAAAAATGTAAACCCTAATATTAGGCTTCTTTTATTTGCTCCCTATATATATTTTTTTTTCAAATAGTCAAAAATATATCTCCATAAAAACGCCTGTAAACGAAACGCGGCTAAACGTGAGTTACCGCGTTTACAAGCAGTTACAGGCATTTGGCGTTTTAAAAGCCTCTGAACATCCATCCTAAACGCATTTTTTTGCTTTAAAATGCTTCTAAACTCAACTGCCTAGAAACGACTATAAACGACCCTGTGTACTGATAAGATGACAGAGGAGTGCTCAGGGCCAGCTAAAAAAAGGCCCAACTGCTTCTAATGCCGCGTACACACGAAGGGACTATCCCGCGGGATTGTCCGCTGGACTTGAGTCCGCCGGACAATCCCCTCGTGTGTGGGCCTTCGACTGACTTTTTTTCCCAAAAGTCCAGGCGGACTAGGTTTTAAGTTTTGTTTTAAAATTATCCGCTGGACTTGGCAGTCCGGCGGACAATATGGTCATCTGTAGTATGGTCCGGCAGACCAAAAAGGACGCATGCTCAGTAGCAAGTATTTTTCTAGTATTTTTCTTTTTCTAGTCCCTTCGTACGTGCTGTACGTCATCGCGTGAACCGCTGGACTTTTAGCGTGATCGTGTGTGGTCAAGTCCGTTCGCTTTCAAGTCCGCCGAAGCCCAGCTGGAAAGTCCGGCGGATTATCCGCTGGAGTAGGTCCGGCGGACAAAGTCCCTTCGTGTGCATGCGGCATAAGGCTTCATGTACACGGGACATTTTTAAAACCTCTCCTGAAAGATTTAACTTGACAGATAGTAACCGACGTTTAAAATGTCAGTTTTGGTGCGTTTTGCCACGTTTGCGTTTAGAAGCGTTTTTTTTAATTTAAATGTTTTTTTTTTTTTTTTTTTCAAATTACCAAAAATGAAAAACTCCTGTAAATGATACGCGATAGCGTTCCAAAAATGCTTCTAAACTCAACTGTCTAGAAACGACTATAAATGACCCTGTGTACATGTACTGATAAGATAACATAGAGGAGAGTTCAGGGGCAGCTAAAAAAAAGCCCAACTGCTCCTAAATGTCCGTTTACCAGCAGCAGTGTACATGAAGCCTATTAATCTGCAAAATATATCATTGAATGCTTTTGGTTTTTTTTATCTGTTGTATAAGTGCAAAAAAAAAGTTATGGAGATTGGGGAACGGGCTGCGGAAGATGAGGAGTAAACTATCTAAGTAAACCATCAGAAATTAGATAGGCAGGGCTGACAACAAGTGACAACGAGTGTTATAACATTCTGAGATGAAAATGCATTGGGGGTTATTTACTAAAGACAAATCCACTTTGCACTGCAAGTGCACTTGGAAGTGCAGTTGCTGTAGATCCGAGGGGGACATGCAAGGAAAATAAAAAACAGCATTTTAGCTTGCACATGATTGGATGATAAAATCAGCAGAGCTTCCACTCATTTCAGATCTACCCCTTAGATTTAGAGCGACTGCACTTTCAGTGCAAAGTGGATTTGCCTTTCGTAAATAACCCCCACTGTGTTGTCATATCAAAGAGGGAGTTAGGAACACACTAGATTTCTGGCACATCATCTGTTATTTTTCTGTACTTGCAGTGTGTTTAAAGGGATCAAATATGGCAAATGTGCATGTAGAACAGAGACATACTAAATACGTTTTTTTTTAAACTTTACTTTGACATACACTTTAAGTAGTGTGTATATACAGTAGCTAGACAGATAAAGGAGATGAGAGATAATGAAACCAGTTTCCCTGAAACCCATCCTTATTTATCATAACTGTCTTGTAAGCTAACTTCCTCGAGAGAATCACATGATATACTATAGTTCATGAGCTCAAGTTTCTATGTATCACAAAGGAAACTTCAAGTTGAACTGAAATTATAGTAAAGACTTTTGAAACCTTGCACCCCTTTATTCTTCCAAAAACTTAAAGTGTTTGTAACCCTAAAAAAATAAAACAAACATTGCAATCAATGCAGCCTTACCATTGCCATAAATGCAGCCTCACAATTGTCATGAATGCAGCCTCACCATTGCCATGAATGCAGCCTCACCATTGTCATGAATGCAGCCTCACCATTGCCATGAATGCAGCCTCACCATTGCCATGAATGCAGCCTCACCATTGCCATGAATGCAGCCTCACCATTGCCATGAATGCAGCCTCACCATTGCCATGAATGCAGCCTCACCATTGCCATGAATGCAGCCTCACCATTGCCATGAATGCAGCCTCACCATTGCCATCAGTGCAGCCTGATCCATGCCCATCTGCAGCCTCAGAGGGGACAGAGAGGGGAGCGGGACGAGTGCCGAGTGCCGACAGATTACATACAGGAGAATCTACTTGGCGGCCTCTTTAATACAAAGTCCTGCCTCCTATGATAGACAGAACAGTCGTCCAATGACAGCCCAGGAGATGGGACTTCCTATTACAGATGCCGCCGGGTAAACAGGAGATTCTCCTGTATGTAATCTGACGGCACTCGTCCTGCCCCCTCCCTGTCCCCTCCTTGTACACAAATATGTACACTGTGGGGGTTATTTAAGAAAGGCAAATCCACTTTGCACTGCAAGTGCATTTGAAAGTGCACTTGGAAGTGCAGTTGCTCTAAATCTAAGGGGTAGATCTGAAATGAGTGGAAGCTCTGCTGATTTTATCATCCAATTATGTGCAAGAGAAAATGCTGTTTTTTATTTTCCTTGCATGTCCCCCTCGGATCTACAGCAACATTACTTCCAAGTGCACTTTCACGTGCACTTGCAGTGCAAAGTGGATTTTCCTTTAGGAAATAACCCCCTGTGTTAATGCTGTAAAAAAAAAGCCCCCTGGCAGCGACAGTTTTTATGAAGGTTACAAACACTTTAAGCTGGCCATACAAATTATAGTTTTTTGTATTTCAGCCTGCGAACTGAACAAAAAAAATCCAGATTTCTCCATCCACGCTACATAGTGCAGATGGACACATTTCTAGCTGTGGTGGTTGTAATTTAACAGCCAGCCTAATTTCCCCTCTTCCTCTGTGCACAGTCCTTCATACCCTTCCTCATTCTCTACAACCTGTTTTCCCTCCCCTTCTCATCCTCTGCATCCTCTCTTTTCTCTCCTCCTCAAACTCTTCACTTTATATTCTCTCCCCTCCTCATCTTCTTAACCTTGTACAGTGCCTTGAAAAAGTATTCATACCCCTTGACATTTTCCACATTTGGTCATATTACAACCAAAAACGTAAATGTATTTTATTGGGATTTTATGTTATAGAGTATAGACCAACATAAAGTGGCACATAATTGTGAAGTGAAAGGAAAATGATAAATGGTTTTCAAAATGTTTTACAAATAAATATCTGAAAAGTGTGGCGTGCATTTGTATTCAGCCCCTTTTACTCTGATACCCCTAACTAAAATCTAGTGGAACCAATTGCCTTTAGAAGTCACCTAATTAGTAAATAGAGTCCACCTGTGTGCAATTTAATCTCAGTATAAATACAGCTGTTCTGTGAAGCCCTCAGAGGTTTGTTAGAGAACCTTAGAGAACAAACAGCATCCTGAAGGCCAAGGAACACACCAGACAGGTCAGAGATAAAGTTGTGGATACGTTTAAAGCAAGGTTAGGTTATAAAAAAAAAACAAGCTTTGAACTTCTCACGAAGCACTATTGAATCCACCATCCGAAAATGGAAAGAGTATGGCACAACTGAAAACCTACCAAGACATGGCCATCGATCTAAACTGAAGGGCCAGGTAAGGAGAGCATCAGAGAAGAAGCCGAGAGGCCCATGGTAACTCTGGAGAAGCTGCAGAGATCCACATTTTAGGTGGGAGAATCTGTCCACAGTACAAATATTAGTCGTGCACTCCACAAATCTGGCCTTTAGGGAAGAAAGCCATTGTTGAAAGAAAGCCATAAGAAGTCCCATTTGCAGTTTGCTAGAAGCCATGTGGTGGACACAGCAAACATGTGGAAGAAGGTGCTCTGGTCTGATGAGACCAAAATTTAACTTTTTGGCCTAAAATCAAAACGCTATGTGGCGGAAAACTAACACTGCACATCACCCTGAACACACCATCCACACCATGAAGCATGGTGGTGGCAGCATCATGTTGTGGGGATGCTTTTCTTCAGCAGGGACAGGGAAGCTGGTCGGAGTTGATGGGAAGATGGATTGAGCAAAATACAGGGCAATCTTAGAAGAAAACCTCTTAGAGTCTGCAAAAGACGTGAGACTGGGGCAGAGGTTCACCTTCCAGCAGGACAACGACCCTAAAAATATAGCCAGAGCTACAATGAAATGTTTAGTTCAATTCACACTACATTCATACCACTTTTTCTTCCAAACACCAACTAGTGCAGTTTAATTTAAAGTAAAAAATATTAAGAACCTTGTTACTTTTTTTTGAGTTTTAGTCTGTGGTTTACTGGTGTATTACTTTCTTTTCTTGTCTCATTACAGTATCTGGGGCCATTTACACGAAATGTTTTTCAAATTGGCACTGCCCACCAGAGAACATGAAGGACCAACCTTTGTTTAAAGAGATAAATGCTGGAATACGTGGAATCTACTATAATATAAAAGCTACAGTTAGACCCTTGGAAGAATATGAAATCCTTATAGCAGTTGCTAATGCATTAATTACTCATTTGAAGAATTTCAGGAAAAAAAGGAGGTCATACAGGTCAGTGTACAGATATGAGGAATATACTTTACATTGAGTGGAACAGTTTTTTTTCAGTATGTGTAAATAGACCAAAGTTGTAATTACAATACATGATTAAGAGCTTCTTAACCTCCTGAGATCCGCGCTATAGCCGAATGACGGCTACAGCGCGGATCTAACATGCCGGGTCTGTGAGACTCGCTGGATCACAGATCCGAGTAAGGGGTCGATCCCGACCCCTTACCACGTGATCAGCTGTCAGCTAATGACAGCTGATCATGTGATAATAACACAGCCAATAATCGGCTTTTTTTCCTCCTCGCGCTGTCAGCGTGAGGAGAAAAAAAAAAGCCGACATCAGTCCCTCTCACTGCAATGTGCCCAGGGTCCATGGTGCCCACCTTTGCCAAATAAAATTGCCGCCTACCAGTGCCCACTAGCTCCACCTGTCAGTACCCACAGTGCCATCTGTCAGTACCCACAGTGCCATCTGTCAGTGCCCACAGTGCCAGTGCTGCACATCAGTGTCACCTACCAGTGCTCATCAGTGTCACCTACCAGTGCCCATCAGTGCCATCTATCAGTGCCCATCGGTGCCACCCATCCGTGACACCCATCCATGCCCATCAGTGCCATCTTTGCTGTGCCCATCAGTACCGACTTATCTGTCCCCACCAGTGCAGCCTATCAGTGTCCACCAGTGCAGCCTATCAGTGCCCACCAGTGCAGCCTACCAGTGCCCACCAGTGCAGCCTACCAGTGCCCACCAGTGCCGCCTCATCAGCACATATCAATGAAGCAGAAAAGTTACCTGTTTGCAAAATTTTATAACAAACTATTAAACATGATTTTTTTTTTTCAAAATTTTCCATCTTTTATTGTTTGGTTAGCAAAAAATAAAAACCCCAGCTGTGATTAAATACCACCAAAAGAAAGCTCTGTTTGTGGGAAAAAAATGATAAAAATTTCATTTGGGTACAGTGTTGTATGACCGCGCAATTGTCATTCAAAGTGCGTCAGCGCCAAAAGCTGAAAATTGGTCTGGTCACGAGGGGGGTTTAAGTGCCCAGTAATCAGGTGGTTAAAGCATAACTAAAGGCAAAACTTTTTTTTTAGTTTTGGACAGAGTGGAGAGGGATTAGAACATCTGTCACTTTTTTTTGCTGTCTATGCCCCCATTTGATAGATCCACTCTCCCATTATCATTAAAAGTGAAAGTAAAAGAAAGTTACAAATTTTGGGTTGTCCCCAGAAAAATAATAGAGGGGAAATCTTGCAATGGGGAAATTAGTTATGGTGACTTGGGGGGGGGGGGGAGAATGTTCTTACGGTAATTATCAGGGATTTCCTGTCACTTCCTGTTTTGGCTATGGAACAGTAAGTGACGGAAAATCTCTGCAATGGGACACTGACGGCGACAAAAAAAAAAATCTGACAGGGCTTATAACCTTCCTTTGCTCTATACAAAATGAAGAAAACTCATTTTGCCTATAGTTCTACTTAAAGCACATCATTACTCAGCACTGGACTTAGTACCTTTTACTTGGTAAGTTGTCAACAAGACATTTGTATTTTGAAAGGCAACATTTTTTCTTAACTTTTGGAGAAAGTAGGACATGTTTAACACCCCTGTCAGTTTTTTTTTCTTGCCACCTGTGTCCCATTTGAGATATTTCCCTTCACTTACTGTTCTGTCCTGAAGTGAGACTAAAACTCTCCAAAGTAAGGTAATTGCCAATTAGACAATTGTCATCAGGAAAAGTGTCCTCTCTCTCTCTATTACCATTCTGGTGACAATTCAACATTTTAGAATTTTCCTACCTTTCAGTCCCAATGATAATTGCCACCAGAGACAAATGACAGAGTGAACCTCCCTAATGTAGACATAGTCAGCAATAAAAACCTGGCGAGTTCTAACCCTTACTACTCTATTCGAAACTGCAAAAAAAGAAAAAAGTTATTGTATTTCAATGCACATTTTTATATGTATCTGAAAAAATACATAAGTATTTTAGGAGTGTAACTATCAGTTCTACCACATTCAATGGCTTTGATATAATGACCATCCCATCCATTAAGGTATATCAATATTGGAGCTGTGAGTGCAGCTAAAGCACATTTTTCAAGTGACTCTGCTGTGACCAAGTTAATTACCTTAAATATCAACCATATTAAAGCCCAAAACTTGCACTTGTCATGGATCTGCAGTAATGTTCATGTCTGTCTGCTTACCTATCTGTGCATTCAGCTTAGAGACCGGCCACCTGTTCACCTATCTGCTTAAGTAATCTTCCCTCAAGCATGGCTCCACCCCAGCCTCTAGCTGGGAACACTATATTAACCTGTGCACTGCAAGCCAGCCTCGCTGATCATTATCGTGTGTTTGGCTTCCTTTGTGCTTCTTGCCGATGCGCTCTACGTCTGATTCTGTTTACTGACCTTGGCTTGTTCTTGACTTTTCTTGTCTGCTTCATATCCCGAACTTTGGCGTGTCCTTTGACTATTCCTGTCTGCTTGTTGCCCTGACCTTTTGGCTTATCTCCTGACTATCCCTTGTTGTCCCGGGCTGCTGCTTCTTCTCTATCCTCTAGTAGCCTACCGTGAGCCTGAGCTGGGAGACCTTGGGGGCCGCGACCTGGAGCCAGTTGCAGCGAAGTCCATCCTCACCATTAGGGCCCTGGTAAACACCTGGTGACTCTTAGATTCTGCACCCTGGGGAATCTCATGCTCTAGCTCCCAGTGTGATCCGTGTTGGTGCTCCAGAGTACCTGCTTTCCTGAACCACCCAGAGCTCCATCTGCAGCAGTCAGCCGTAGGGTCCACTACCTTAGCAGCGCACTTCTGACCCCAACGGTGTGCATCTGTCACCTGGCCTCAGGTGACTTGACAGCCCTGGGGCAAATAAAGTTTGCCAAGTCTGGGGGGTTGCAGAAGAGGTTTACCCCGATTCCCCGCTCTAGTGCTTTTCTCATCTTCCCAAAGCTCTAGTCTGTGGGCAGAGCCTCGGTGACATCATAATATGTGCAGGGCTGCTGACCCTTTATTGTATGTGATGGAGGCAGGAGCGCAATTGTGCCCAAGAACAGCTTACAGAGGAGGCTGCAGTCTCACAGTTTGAGAGTTCTGCTGGAGCGGGGAGTCGGGTATGTAATAGATTCTCTTCTGCACCCCCCTAGACTTAACCAGCATTTAATCCTTGCCATGTGAGGGGGACCCACTGCAGCATGACTCTTGTATCATGTAACAGCTGTGATTGGCTTTCATAGTGGTCTCATGATTGGGAGCCTGTATCACTGGCTTTCAATCAGTAGCCTTGACCGAGAGCTCTCAGTGACAGCTCAGAGTGTATGCTAGAAACAGAGAGTGAGCACGCTCTTAGCACACAAACCTCATGCTACCGTGGATGCATATATGTGGGGGCTGGGCATGAAAGCTTACCCAGTCAGCAGGAGGTTAAAGCCCAATTGAACCCTCTCTATTTATTACTATAATGCAGTCATGGCTGCATAATAATAATAATAAACAAGGGAGTCTTTCCTTTTTTTATTGCCAAGTGCTGCAGAAAGGGCTAATTTACCCTGAACTGGCAGGACATAGGCTAGAAAAAAATCATCATAAATATAGTAGTTACAAAGAGCACAGACATCTGGTAATACTTGGATATGATTAATCTTAACTACAAATACATGCCATAATAAAGCATAATTCTTATATTTATATAAATAATATATTTATAAAATATATATTATAAAATAAAATATTTTCTTCCTTTTATAGATATAACACAGCTCAAGAAGAAGCTGATTTCCTTAGAAAGCAGACCAAATGTCTTCTGTTATACTGGTTACCTGATTCCTTAAGAAATTCAGATCACATTTTGGTGTTTTTAAATGAGATTCTTTCAATAAATGGTAAGAATTGTTTAATCATTATTAACCTCTATGGAAGATTTATGTTCTAAAATGTATTTTTTAATAACTTAATGGACAAGCCCACGCAAAAGTATATTTTAATTATAGATGGAGTCTGTTCGATCGATCCATCTCCTGCTTCTTTCATCTGTCCATCAACTTGTCCTTGCCATAGTCTCCTGTTCTGTGCTGTCCACCTTGTTGTCTTATGCCGCATACACACGGTCGGAATTTCCGATGGAAACAGTCCAATGGGAGCTTTTCATCGGATTTTCCGACCGCGTGTATGCCCATCGGTCTTTTGCGTGTCGGAATTTCCGATGGACTTTGGATTGAGAACCTGTTCTTAATTTTTCAGACGGAAAACCTTTCTAGCGGATTTTCCGATCGTGTGTATGCAATTCCGACACGCAAAATTCCGACGCATGCTCGGAAACAATTTGACGCATGCTCAGAAGCATTAAACTTCCCTTTTTATAGTGCAGTCGAACGTGTTTTATGCCGTGGTGTTATTGACTGTCGGAATTTGGTGTGACCGTGTGTAGGCAAGACAGTTTGAGCGAAATTACGTCGGAATTCCAACGGGAAAACCATCAGAGCTTTTTCCGACGAGAATTCCGACCGTGTGTACGCGGCATTAGATGTTCCCATCTACCTTTTGGAGGTTTTATTGTCCACCTCTTTATGTTGTATTCTGCCAAATATAAAATAAACGCAATGATAAGCATGGAAAACAGGACCCCTCGTATTGGTTGTGACAGATCAAAGAACTCAAAATGTAAAATCTCAACAACACTGATTAAGCATTTAACCTTTGGTCTTGTTAATCGGAACACAAGCTGTTTTGCAATATATTAGGCATCGCCCTTCAATTTCAGATATCTGATTTTCTGAAGTTCAGAAAAAAAAACATTACCATTTCACAACCGTTGTAACACGGGGTGTGTTTTTTCACTGTGTGTGCAGAAATGTGTTTTTCAACAGATAAAAAAAAACGTACAGGAACCAACCCGAAGGGCTCTTTCACAGTAAAACAGGTCAATGAGCCATGGCTTTAACACCCCCCCCTCCCCCCAACTACCCACCTATCTTCCAATAAAACAGCCTGATGTAAAAAAGCAGATGCTTTGCTTTGTGGCTGCAGAAATGTTAACTTGGCTTGCAGAGTTTTTCAAATGCATCCTTAACCTCCCTAGCGGTATTCCCGAGTCTGGCTCGGGTTGAGTTTTTTCTACCAGGAGCGGTAACCCCGAGCAAGACTCGGGCTGCGTTGCAGGATACAGGGGGAAGTTACTTACCTTTTCCCCTGGATCCTGCGATGTCTCCCCGCTGTGTGTGCGAGCCGTCCTCTCGCACGATTCACACAGTGCCCGAGTGCCGCTGATCTCCGCTCCCTGCGACGTTCCGACGCACGGGAGCGGAGATCGGCGCTAAATTCAAAAAAGTTTAAAAACACATACAGTACAGTAATCTTACAGATTACAGTGCTGTATATAAAAAATACACATCCCCTTTGTCCCTAGTGGTCTGCCCAGTGCCCTGCATGTCATTTTATATATAGTAAAAAGATTTTTTTTTCTGCCTGGAAACTGGAGATTGTCCATAGCAACCAAAAAGTGGTTTTAGACCAGCTAGAAAACAGCGATAATAAATTAGAATCACAATTTATCATCAAACAATACATTTAATGACAGCGACTATTCTGCAACCGAGCAAATTTCAGTGTTTTTGATTTGATTACTTTATTGAATCATTTTTATATATATTTTTATTATATTATAATTTATGATTTTGTGTTTCAAACTTTATCATACCCGGGATGTCTACTAGACTCTGGTTCGGACAGATTTAAGTTAGTTATTCATAAGAATTGCATGCCTACAATATAAAAACGCCAAATTTCCATGCAAAATAATTGTACCGCTTTCAGCACTAAATTCCGGACAGAATCATACCGCCAGGGAGGTTAAGGCTGGGTTCACACTATTGCGAATTGGGCGTGGGTTTCCCTGCATCCAATTTGCATAGCAGGAGATTGTGACTGGCTCTCTATGGAGCCAGGTTCACAAATCTGCGCAGCAGCTCCAGAGTGAGTTGCACAGGAGCCCTGTGTGTGTCTTTTGGTCCGTTTTAGGTCCGAATTCAGCCAAAACTTTTGGCTGAAATTGGACCTAAAATGGTGAATGGAGATGCACTGGACTCCTGTTGTGAGCCGCTGTGTTCTCCAGTGTGAACCTTAGAGTCATTTGCAAGCCAAAAAACAAAAAACCCAGACATTCAAGAGGCAGCAGGATTACCTCCTGATCACCTGGCCTCTGCTGCTATACCCCCCTCTAAATAGCGATCCACCTAGATCTTTTTCAGAGAATAGTAGGCACTGTGGAATATGTGAAAGAGCCAAAAGTCCACACTTTCAACCAGGTGTGTTCCTAGTACCACCTCACATATATGAGTTTATTTTTGTATGATAAAATAGAGAGGGTTACAGCATTTAGAGCCCTTTTATTGCTCCCTAGGGTAAAGATACACAGCTTTTAGTATCTCTTCAGTGATATTTTTCTGAAAATGAAATGGCAAATTTTGCTGCAAAATCAGTTCTGCCGGAATGACTCTGCTCCTCTGTGGTGCAGATCGGCCTTCCATGGAAATAGAGTCCATGTCAGCATGGATGTACAGCAAGGTCCGGTAGTGTGGAGGGGCAGGGGCGTAACTAGAAATCATAGGGCCCCATAGCAAAATGTTGTATGGACCCCTGCCCCCTGCAAATAGCCCCCCCACGAAAAAAAATGAACTAATGCCACCGAACAACAGATTTCCACACTCATGGGGCACAGTACCCAGGCAACAGCTTATATTAATTTTGAACAACAAAGTATGCAGTATACTGTATGCAGCCCTTGAAGGACACACATTGCTGACCTCCATGCCTTCTAACCAATTTATGTTACGTTATATAAAATGAAATAGTTCAACTCACCATAATGCAGAATCAGTGGGAGCCCAGAGCGTGTGACTTGCCACCATCGCCGGCCACCAGATGCAGATTGTCAATTGTCACACGTTGCAGAATGTCACCTGCCACACATAATGGATTGTCACTTGCCATATCACCTGCCACACATTACTGATGGTCACTTGCCACGTCCCGGGTTGTCACTTGCCACACATTACAAATTGTCACTTGCCATGTCACGGATTTTCACTTGCCACGTCACCTGCCACACATTACGGATTGTCACTTGCCATGTCCTGGGTTGTCACTTGCCACGTCACCTGCCACACATTATGGATTGTCACTTGCCATGTCCTGGATCGTCACTTGCCACACATTACGGATTGTCACTTGCCACATCACCTGCCACACGTTGCGGATTGTCCACTTGCCACGTTGCCTGCCACCAGATGCAGATTGTCACTTGTCACATGTTGCGGATTGTCCACTTACCACATCACGGATTGTCACTTGCCACGTCACCTGCCACACATTATGGATTGTCACTTGCCACGTCCCGGGTTGTCACTTGCCCCGTCACCTGCCACATTACAGATTGTCATGTCACGGATTGTCACTTGCCACGTCGCCTGCCACACATTACGGGTTGTTACTTGCCACGTCGCCTGCCACACATTACGGGTTGTTACTTGCCACGTCACCTGCCACACATTACGGGTTGTCACTTGCCACGTCGCCTGCCACACATTACGGGTTGTCACTTGCCACGTCGCCTACCACACATTAGGGGTTGTCACTTGCCACGTTGCCTGCACACATTAGGGGTTGTCACTTGCCACGTCACCTGCCACACATTACGGGTTGTCACTTGCCACGTCGCCTGCCCCACATTACGGGTTGTCACTTGCCATGTCGCCTGCCACACATTACGGGTTGTCACTTGCCACGTCGCCTGCCCCACATTACGGGTTGTCACTTGCCATGTCACCTGCCACACATTACGGGTTGTCACTTACCACGTCGCCTGCCACACATTACGGGTTGTCACTTGCCACGTCGCCTGCCACACATTACGGGTTGTCACTTGCCACGTCGCCTGCCACACATTACGGGTTGTCAATTGCCACGTCGCCTGCCACACATTACGGGTTGTCACTTGCCACGTCGCCTGCCACACATTACGGGTTGTCACTTGCCACGTCACCTGCCACACATTACAGGTTGTCACTTGCCACGTCGCCTGCCACACATTACGGGTTGTCACTTGCCACGTCGCCTGCCACACATTACGGGTTGTCACTTGCCACGTCGCCTGCCACACATAACGGGTTGTCACTTGCCACGTCGCCTGCCACACATTACGGGTTGTCACTTGCCACGTCGCCTGCCACACATTACGGGTTGTCACTTGCCACGTCGCCTGCCACACATAACGGGTTGTCACTTGCCACGTCGCCTGCCACACATTACGGGTTGTCACTTGCCACGTCGCTTGCCACACATTACGGGTTGTCACTTGCCACGTCGCCTGCCACACATTACGGGTTGTCACTTGCCACGTCGCCTGCCACACATAACGGGTTGTCACTTGCCACGTCGCCTGCCACACATTACGGGTTGTCACTTGCCACGTCGCCTGCCACACATTATGGGTTGTCACCTGCCACACCGTTACGGATTGTCACTTGCAGCAGGTTAGCAGTCAGGCAGCAGAGAGATAATGTCATCTCTCTGCTTCCCGGCTGATTGCACAGTTTAGGGGGAACTTCACTGCAGGGATGCAGGGCGGGCACCAGGCGGTGAGAGATGATGTCATCTCTCTGCTCCCCCCGCCCCAGATCCCTGATTGGCCAGACCGCTCACATCCACGGACCTGCCCGCTCTCACCCGCGGGCCCGCGGAGCCACCCGCGGTGCCGCCCGCGGACCCGCCTGAGCCACCCGCGGACCAGCCTGAGCCACCCGCGGGCCTGCGGAGCCACCCGCGGTGCCGCCCGCGGACCCGCCTGAGCCACCCGCGGACCCGCCTGAGCCGCCCGCGGACCCCCGGAGCCACCCGCGGCGCCTGTCCTCAAGGGCCCCACTGGGCTGCGGGCCCCATAGCGGCTGCATGTGCCGCTATGGTGGTAGTTCCGCCACTTGGTCGGCCTTTTTTTACTAAACAGATTCAACAGAATTCATGAAGACCATATTGCCTACAAGTACAATCGTTTGTTTTTTCTTCTATGCTGAGATTTTTTATAAAACAACAATCTTTAAGATAGTCTTTAGACATTTAAGAAGGCTCTCGTATATATTCTCTTATGTCTTAACAGTTCTCGGACCGTCTATCAATAACCTGGCAGATTCTACATTTATTAACGAGACAATTGTGAGGACTCTGGACAGTGAAGAGGTGCCTGTGAAGGATACATTAAATGAGTCTTGTGCCTTCAACGAAAATGACAGTAACATTCCAGTGACAAGTGACAACATCCCACACAGGTAGCCAGAGTGGAGGCGCTGAGCTCCACTCCACATCATTGCTTTTATTTTTTGTATTTTAAAAGGGTTATACAGCCTTAGGCTTTTTTAGCCTAATGCATTCTATGCATTAAACTAAAAAACCTTCTGTGCTGCATAAGTCCCCCCAGCTCCCCATTATACATACCTGAGCCTGATCTTGATCTAGCAATGTGCACGAGAGCAGCTGCTCCCCCAGCTCTGTCTCTCCTCACTGCACAGATTGATAGCAGTGGGAGCCATTGGCTTCACTCAGTGGCAGCTGGTGCTCCATTGGCCGGGGGAGGCAGCTGATGGACCTTACCATGGACCCCCTTCGCTCCAGCTTGCACCGCGCACCATAACCAGTTGCAGGCTCACTTAACCCATTGGGGAGGGATCAGTCTGCTGATGAGGAGGGAGGAGGACGATGTCTGGTGTCTGTGCACACGGTGTGGACTCGCCTCTCCTCTGTGGTAGTCTGCTGGCAGGGATCCTCTGCCTCCTGCCACATCCAATCATATTGTTCCCCCAGAACGGAGCTCATACGACGTCTATGATAGAGAGGAGGAGGAGGTGACGAGAGCCGCGTGTTCCCAGAGAGCGTGACTACATCACGGCGGCTGTGCATCCCCTCCCTCCTCCTCGGCCAATGGGATGGCTTCTGTTTTTGGCCAATAGGGAAACGGGTCTCAGGACCCGCTTCCTGATTGGCCGGAAGTAGAATCAGTGTGACAATAGCGAATATTCATTCACTATTGTCACACAACCGGGTGGGATCAGGGCACAGTGCTCTGTGCCCAAGCCCACACTTTTTTTAAGCCTATTAGTGCCTCTGGCTCTAATCACGTGCTTCAAAAAAATTGGAATCCATACGCCTGGTGCCCTGCATGTAGATAAAGGGGGCCGGACACATGGATGGGGGGGCAGCGTCCCTAATGGAGCGGCCACCATTGGCTCGACTGCTGTCTATCAAACTCAGTGACAAAGGAGCGGGCCATGTTATTTTTGAAACAGTGACAGCAGGCTGGCATCTTCTCTGGGTGCCCGCTGTCACTGTTTAAGAATAAAGTGGCCGTGCGAGGCTCCGCCCACCTGGCACGTCATTAGGTCACAGTCCTCTGTAAATGGGAAACTACAGGTTCCGACAGGCTTTGCAGCTTGTAGTTTCAGTGAACTACCATGGCGCTATTGAGTGCTCTAGTAGTTCATTGTGTACCAGCCTGCTGTACGAAGTACAAGCAGATACACTGAGAAGTCTGCAGGAGTCCTGCATGGCAGGATCGCTGGTGAGATTCTTTCCAGGCTCTAAAAAAAAAAAAAATAAATGCACATTTTTTACCTGCAAAAAGATGTTCGTTTGTTATTTTTTTTTTATAAGGTGAACTTATCCTTTAGGTATTTTAAAAACAAAGCATAGGCCCACTATGGCCTAATTCTGGCCTTATACCTGCAAAGTTTAATTTGAACATTTAGACGAGAAAGTGTAAGAATCACTCGTATGACCATTTGTTGGTGCCCCCATGGACTCGACTAATTTCAAATGACTTTTCAATCAAGTATCATGTCAATTTCTCATTTTTTTGTGGAACAGACATTCTACTTCCAGATTAACATTGCCATGTGCATGCGCATAAGACTAGTAATGATTTTTCTCAGCTGGGAGCAAATTTAACAATTAGAAATTTGTTAGTTTTGACAAAAAAAAAATGTCCATGCTTGTCTGTCAATCTATTTTTGCTGCTCATTCTGGTTGCAACCAACTTTCGAATACCACCCTTTTATAATCAAATGAACATTCTCACAGTTAACTAAAAATAAGTTCTACAGGCATAAAGTCGGTTTAATAATAGTCCTTTTTTAATTCAATGATATTGTTATTTTTCTTTTCATTGTAGAGAGGAAAAAAAGAAAGGTTTGAAAGAAAAATTAAAAGGTATGGGACTAAATCTTTTTTCCTTTGTTCTCCATCTTTCACTACAAGCTCACACACACATACTCTTCGCTTTCATTTTGTGTGGCTACTACTGTTATTAAACTCACATCTACTTGTAGTGTACATAAAGCAGTGCAGATGACCACAACTAATCTGCACAACTCGTTCCAAACAGAAGTGAGTACACACGGTCGGATTTTCCGACGGAAAATGTCCTATCGGACCATGTTATCGGAAATTCCGACCGTGTGTGGGCTCCATCTGACTTTTTCCGTCGGAATTCCCGACGGAAAAAGTTTGAGATCCTGCTCTCAAATTTTCCGACAACAAAGTCCTATCTGACTTTTTCCGATCGTGTGTAGCGAATTCCAACGAACAAAGTGCCACGCATGTTTAGATCACATTACAAGACCAAAGCTATTGGCTACTAGCCTCTACGTAGTCCCGTCGTACGCAACGAACGTCACCACGTTCAGAATGATCGGATTTTCCGACAACTTTGTCCGACCGTGTGTATGCAACACCAGTGTCGGACAAAATCCGTCAGAAAAAATCAGACGGATTTTGTGGTCGGAAATTCCGACCGTGTGTACGGGGCATAAGAAACAATTTAATGAAAAAAAAAACACAGGGCCACAAAGTAGTGGACATATATGGATTGTTTGAAGAATATTGTTTAGTGTCACTTTAAGCTCCTGGGCGTGGGCCAAATTAGGAGGGCAAGGTATGGTAAAGTAAATGATTTAAAAAAAATCAACCCCAATTCAATCTATTAAATTTGAATTGTATTCCAATGCACTTTACCAGCACACATGCTTTTCAGCACACCAAAATACATGCATGTGATGTGCACCACATGTTCCCATGATGCACGTATCTGATTCAAAGTTCACTGATGTGTAACCACCTTGCAGTGCATTAAAATGTCTATTGCGTTACACTGACAGCCAATTCAAAATGAAGAAGTGTGGATCAGCCCTAAGGATAGGGCTACACAGGTGATTCAATCTCGCTATTGAGAGATTTAACTACCCTGTTTATCTAAAAATAAGCCCTACCTCGAAAATAGAACCTTACTTTATTTTCAGGGATGGCTGCAATATAAGCCCTACCCTGCAAATAAGCCCTAGTTAAAGTCGTTGTAAAAACATGTAATTGGTTTTGTGAAAAGATTATATAATGTGCAGTGTGTCTCCTTTTGTAACTTTATTGTGGAAAAATATCTTATTTACAGCGCCGCTGGGCGCTCACTTGACCCACCGGAGATCTTCTCCTCTCCTCCTGGCTGACGTCAGTGGCTCCTCCCTCTGCAGTGTCCGGAGTGGAGAAGAAGAGCTTCGGCCAGTCACGTGAGCGCCTACCGGCACTGTAAATAAGGTATTTTCCACAACAAAGGAGACACCCTGCATATTATAAAATCTTTTTACATAACGGATTGCATAATTTTACAATGACTTTAACCAAGGTCTATATTTGGGATTACAGAATGTCATAATGCTGACTCCTGAGCTGACGGGGAGAGGGGGGAGAGAAGACAGGGGACACAGGAACTTTTTAAAAAATATTTTATTGTTGTATTTCAGGTTTCTTAGAACAGTGGTTCTCAACCCTGTCCTCAAGTACCCCCAACAGGCCATGTTTGCAGGTTTTCCTTTATCTTGTACAGGTGCTTTATATCAGAGGTATTTTGGACAGCTATTTTATCTAAGATAAATTTCCAAAACATGGCCTGTTTGGGGTACTTGAGGACAGGGTTGAGAACCACTGTCTTAGAAAATAGAAAGTGTTAAATGACACATCACAAGCATTGTGCTGTCTATCATGCTTTAAAGGATCAGATTTTTTTTTTTCCAGGGTTACAACCACTTTAAGAGCATCATTATGACATATGTATTTTAATAAATAAAGATTATTGTACATAGCGTAAATAAATAAGACATCCCCTGAAAATAAGCCCTAATGCAGTGGTCATCAACCCTGTCCTCAGGGCCCACTAACAGACCAGGTTTTATGTATTACCTTGGGGAGATGCAGACTAGAATACTGCAATCACTGAGCAGCAAATTATATCACCTGTGATGTATTTCAGTTATCTTTCAAACCTGGCCTGTTAGTGGGCCCTGAGGACAGGGTTGATGAGCACTGCCCTAATGTGTTTTTTGTAGCCAAAATTAGTATAAGACCTGGTTTTATTTTCAGGGAAACATGGGGTACTTTTTCCTATCATGTTATTAGCAGAACACTGATTTAAGGCCTAGCCTTAGGCCCCTTTCACACTGGGGTGGGTGCGGGCGCCGGCGGTAAAATGGCGCTATTTTTAGCGCCGCTTTACCGTCGTTTTAGCTGTCCTATTCGGCGGGGCAGTTTTAACCTCCGCTAAAAGGGTTAAAACCGCCTGCAAAGTGCCGCTGCGGCGCTTTGTCTGGGGTATAGCAGCGCTGCCCCATTGATTTCAGTGAGCAGGAGTGCACCGCTCCAGTGTGAAAGCACTCGGGCTTTCACACTGGAGACACAGAAGAGGCGCTATGCAGGCGCTATTTTTAGCGATGTATCGCCTGCAAAGCGCCCGAGTGTGAAAGGGGTCTTACTTGCAACATTAAAGCAACCCTTTTGCCATGTTAACATCTGACAAACGTTTGTGAGTGTTGGTCCCCCTCTGTCTACTGTGGTTTTACCTGCTGACCCCTATGCTACTACAGGACAGACATGTTACTGTCTTCATTTCCATACTTTCTGATTGGCTGCATTCAAAGAACGTTGGGTATACATTACAATGTCAGTTCACACTAACTGAACTGAGGGACCATGATTTATAATTTGACCCCTGTGAGAAGGTTACCAAATTGCATTACCCTTTAGCGGTAAACCACTTTATACTTACCTGTCCAGCAGCCTGTTTTCTGAAACTTCACTTTGCAGAAGAACTCCCAGCACAGAACCTTTTCCACACTTCTGGATGAGTGGATTAGTAGGTCCCCTCACCGGCCACTATGATCCTTCCCGCTCACCTCTATATCACTACTCTGTCCTGCAATGACTAGGGTCAGCAGGAGGAAGTCGATGGTTAGCAGGGGGACCCCACTATTCAATCTGCCCAGGGAGTTGAATAAGAACTGGTCCCAGCGCCGACTTCAGTGTAGAGGAGAGACAGTGACAATGACTGCAGAGTTTGGGCAATGACGACACCCATGGGTTTACTATGGGGAAAATGTTGTTGGCTGTCCCTCCTCTACTGTGAGGCCGGCTCATTGGAAATCGGTCATGCGACTGGACTGGAGCAGCTTCAGAAAAGGTAAGCATAGACATCTTTTCTTTTACAGGTTAGATAGAATAATCTTAGAATGGGGGTGGGAGTAGATTTGGCCAGTGTTGGTCATCTTACTTTAAAAAAGTAATTAGTTAAGTTACAAATTACTTCTCCCAAAAAGTAATTGCGTTAGTAACTCAGTTACTACATTGGAAAAGTAATTAGTTACGCAGCAAAGTAACTGACTTTTTTTTTTAATATTCTATACGTGTAACTAAGGGGCGGGTCTAGTATTACTGTAACCAAGGGGCGCATTTATTATTATTGTTATATATCGTGTAACCAAGGGGCTGCTCTATTATTACTCTTACCAAGGGGCAGATCTGTTATAGCGTGTAAGCAAGGGGCGGGTCTATTATTATTATATCGTGTAAGGGGCGGATGGCTACAGAAGAGGGCGAATGTTAAATTAATGGGCAGAGCTCGATATATAACAATAATAATAAATGTGCCCCTTGGTTACAGTAATACACAATAGACACCCCTTGCAGAGTAGCACGAGCATCAGGAGCGTGCGGCATCGCCTCCTACAACTACATGTTAACTGCACCTGCGCGGTTTAGAGTTCACTCAGAGCTGTTTAGGTTCGGCAATTTTCGGAAGCTCCGTAGTCCTTCGTACTGCGCAAGCCCTGCGCCTGCGCAGTACAGGGGGTCCTTATCCGGCGGGGGAACTTTTTCGGCAGGACACCGGAATTACACTACTGCCATCTAGTGGCGGTAGATGTAATTGGGGTAACTAAGCCAAAGTAATGGGAACTGAGTTACCATGAGGGGAAAAGTAATCAGTTAGATTACTAGTTACCCTCTAAAGTAACTGCTCGGTTTATTTTAACTCAGTTACTTACATCACTGGATTTGGCCCTAGTAGGAATTTGACTGCAATTACACTTTAAATAGTAAATTCTTTAGTAGAGGATAATACATCAGGTCAAAAAGAGTGACAGCTGAGAAGGAAAGAGGTACAAAAATATTTGATCCTAAAAGAGCCCCTTCAAACAGGGGTCAGTTTGGAACTATGTGATTGAAAGGATTTTTAAGTATCCAGTCAGATTATAGTGTATGTCCAGGTAAGACTTTTCTTATATTTAAAAAGAGAAAATAGTTAGTACTCCCCTCATATTTTTATCTGTTAGAGACATTACCCCTCAATTTCTGTCCCATTGACAATGTTTTATCAGACAGGGAGTGAGGGGGACCCTCCAACAGCAGCACAGACAAATACAATAGTTTTTGGCTTGGCATACACTATTGTTTTTCATGCTGTACAATGTAAAATATTAAAAAATCAGGTTCCTTAATGCAGATAGCAGCCCTTTTTGAAACATTTATTCAATATAGGATAACCTTTTTTTTTTTAAGCTATAGGACATCGTTTCAAACGTAACAAATCTGAAGCTTCCCCAAAATATCGATCATTGAACACAATGGACTCTACAGATGGCTGTACATATACAGTAAGCACAAATGCGGTTATCTGCCCATATTATGCTATTCGGTGAAAAGGCTAGCTGTGATGACAATCTTGACTTTAACAAGAATGCTTTTGAAACACTTTTGTGTACATCAATTCTAGCTTTACTCATTAGATGCTGAAAGAAATAATATACATCCTCTAAAACAGGGGTGCCCAACCAGTGGCCCGCGGAGCCCTCTGATGTGGCCCGCGACCTCCTTCTGTGGGATGGCAGATTGGCAAGCTCAGATCATGGGTTGCAGACCCGCCATCCCAGACCACCTGTGTTGTTAATGAAGCCGGCAAAGCAAGCAGCTTTGGAGCAGAGCTGTATAAGCTGATGCTTCCTGTATAGAGCCGTCTCTTACCACAGGCGGAGTGATACCAAATGCACTCTGCCGGGGACAGAAACAGCAGGCAATACCTGAATGGAAGATTGTTATTAACCTCCCTGGCGGTATGATTCTGTCTGGAATTTTGTGCTGAAAGCGGTACAATTATTTTACATGGAAATTTGGCGTTTTTATATTGTAGGCATGCAATTCTTATGAATAACTCACTTAAATCTGTCCGAACCAGAGTCTAGTAGACATCCCGGGTATGATAAAGTTTGAAACACAAAATCATAAATTATAATATAATAAAAATATATATAAAAAAATGATTCAATAATGTAATCAAATCAAAAACACTGAAATTTGCTCAGTTGCAGAATAGTCGCTGTCATTAAATTTAGTGTTTGATGATAAATTGTGATTCTAATTTATTATCTGTGTTTTCTAGCTGGTCTAAAACCACTTTTGACATAAAGGGACACTTTTTGGTTGCTATGGACAATCTCCGGTTTCCAGGCAGAAAAAAATCAATTTATTATATAAAATGACATGCAGGGCACTGGGCAGACCTCTAGGGACAAAGGTGATGTGTATTTATTTATACAGTACTGTAATCTGTAAGATTACTGTACTGTATGTGTATTGTGTTTTTTTACTTTTTTGAATTTCGCGCGGATCTCCGCTCCCGTGCGTCATAACGTCGCAGGGAATGGAGATCAGCGGCACTCGGCACTGTGTGAATCGAGCGAGCAGACGGCTCTCTCACACAGCGGGGAGACATCGCAGGAGCCAGGGGACAAGGTAAGTAACTTCCCCCTGTATCCTGCAATGCAAGCCTGAGTCTGGCTCGGGGGTTACCGCTTTTGGTACTGAAGTTCCTGCCCCGAGCCAGACTCGGGAATACCGCCAGGGGGGTAAAGGTCAGTTTATTACTAAAATTGCAGTGTATACAGTATATGGGCATATCTGCGCAGTGGTTACTGGGCTGCTTTCAAACTGATCCGCAGGTGCAGTGCACCTTCAGGTTACCTGCACTGAGGCATCGGCTTCTGTTTATTACCTGCAGGTTATGGTGAGCTTTCAGAAAGTGCACCACACCTGCAGGATATAATAGAAGTCTATGGCAAAGTGTAGCTAACCCGCAGTAAAGACACAGGTGCATGTGGTGCATTAGTGTGAAAGGCTCCTTTCACACAATCGGTCCGACTCTGTTGGACCCTCCGCTCACCTCTATGAAACTGCAGATGTAAACAGATTTGTGTCCTTTTGGCCTACCTCCAATCTGATTCGCTAAAAAAAACAGAAGGGGGATCAACCCCCTTCCGTCAGGGTGGATCGGATTGGAGGACTCATAGAGTAGAGTGGACTGTGTCCGTGTCTGCTCTGCACGGACCTGTCATCTGCCTGCTCTGCTCATTTTGGCCCGCGACCGATCACCAAGTCGGTTAAGTGGCCCTCGCTCTTCAAAAGGTTGGGCACCCCTGCTCTAGAAACTTAATGTACCTATTTCTCTATTAACTGTCATCTAGGAATAACTGACGAAAAAAGGTAAATATCTTACAGTGGTTTACATATGTATGGGATGTGCTTGCACATTTGCTTGGGCACATTTATTTGAATGGGCTGCTGTACCTGTAAGAAACGCAGAGAGCGTAGTCCCCGACCCTTTTCTAAAAACATGGCCCCAAAGAACGGCATGGTACTGTGACATGTTTGCTGATGGAAATTAATGGCACCTCCACACATCTGCTAAAAAGCAGCACAATTTGCCTGCAGGTTGGGAACGTGCATGTTTACGCACATACAGTGGGGAAAATAATTATTTGATCCCTGCAGATTTTTTAAGTTTGCCCACTTACAAAGAAATGAAGGATCTATAATTGTTATCATAGGTGTATTTAAATTATAGAGACAGAATATCAACCAAAAATCCAGAAAAAACACATGAAACAAATGTTATAAATTGAGTTGCAGTTCAGTGAGTAAAATAAGTATTTGAAGCAAAACATGACTTAGTACTTGGTGGAGAAACCCTTGTTGGCAAGCACAGAGGTAAGACGTTTCTTTTACTTGGCTACCAGGTTTGCACACATCTCAGGAGGGATTTTGGTCCACTCTTCTTTACAGATCTTCTCTAAATCCTTAAAGTGGTTGTAAACCCTTACAACACACTTTTTGCTACGTGCTAAGTGATGTGATCAGATGAAACCAAAATTGAGCTCTTTGGCATTAACTCAACTTGCTGTGTTTGGAGGAAGAAAAATGCTGACTATGACCCTAAGAACACAGCATTGAGGGGCCAATGGACTGGGCCTTGTATTGCAAAATCTTGGATGAGAACCTTCTTCATTCAGCCAGAACCAGGTCTGAAGATGGGTCATGGATGGGTCTTCCAACATGACAATTACCCAAAACATACCGCAAAGGCAACAAAGGAGTGGCTCAAGAAGAAGCAAATTAATGGAGTGGAGAATCATGGAGTGGCCTTGTCAGTCTCCAGAACTTAATCCTATAGAAAATTTATGGAGGGAGCTGAAACTTCAAGTTGCCAAGAGACAGACAAAAAACCTTAAGGATTTAGAGAAGAGCTGTAAAGAAGAGTGGACCAAATTCTCTCCTGAGATGTGTGCAAACCTGGTCACCAACTACAAGAAACATTTAAAAAGGGTTGATCTGGCACAGCCAAATGGCAGGCCTTCATCCCTGATATTGGTTACAGGAAAGGAGAGAAATTGGGACTTTCAATGAGGCCCGCCATAGCAAATAAAAAAAGGAATAAGTACATATACTGTATGTATACAGGGCCGCCATCAGGGGGGTACAGCCCATACACTTGTAAGGGACCCCAGCGTCTGGATGGGCCCGGCCGACTGGCAGGGATGTGAGAAAGCAGGGGCGGTTGCAGTGGAGCTCAGTGGATGCTCCTGTATGTGTGTGTGTTGCTGCTCTGTGCTCTGTCTCTGTGTGTGTACATGCTATGTGAGTACATAACAGTAAGTGTGTACATGTCTCTGTGTGTATACATGCCTGTATGTATACATGCCTGTTTGTGTACATGCCTATGTGTGTACATGTCTCTGTATGTGTACATGTCTTGTGTGTGTGTATACATGCCTGTGCGTGTGTGTACGTGAAAGTCATATATACACATGTGAGTAGTGCTGGGAGCGTACAGGTGTCAGGGGGGCTGAGAGCATACAGACGTGAGGGAGGCTGAGAGCGTACAGGTGTGAGGGGGCTGAGAGCATACAGACGTGAGGGAGGCTGAGAGCATTCAGGTGTGAGGGGGGCTGAGCATGCACAGGTGTGAGGGGGGCTGAGAGCATACAGGTGTGAGGGGGCTGAGAGCGTACAAGTGTGAGGGGGCTGAGAGCGTACAAGTGTGAGGAGGCTGAGAGCGTACAAGTGTGAGGGGGCTGAGAGCGTACAGGTGTGAGGGGGGCTGAGAGCGTACAGGTGTGAGGGGGGCTGAGAGCGTACAGGTGTGAGATCCTGCTCTCAAATTTTCCGACAAAAAGATCCAATCTGACTTTTTCCGATCGTGTGTAGAGAATTCCGACGGACAAAGTGCCACGCATGCTCAGATCAAATTACGAGACCAAAGCTATTGGCTACTAGCCTCTACGTAGTTCCGTCTTACGCAACGAACGTCACCACGTTCAGAATGATCGGATTTTCCGACAACTTTGTCCGACCGTGTGTATGCAACACCAGTGTCGGGCAAAATCCGTCAGAAAAATTCTGACGGATTTTGTGGTCGGAATTTCCGACCGCGTGTACGGGGGCTTATATTTCTTCTAAAAAGTCCATCAATGTGAGGTATCATTGCTCCATCTTACCAGTTTCTAATAGATAAGAAGACAAAACCACATATCTGTGGCTACAATCAGACTGTCGCAGACATTCCTAAACAGTATACAGAGTATATCACAGGAGAAATGCTGCATGCCCGTGTTTAATTTGTATTGGCTGATCACAATGGTTTTTCCTGCAACAATTCAGGTACTACCTTCCCTCCTTGTCATTCTGATCGTGCCCACATGACCCACTGCTTTCTTATGTCTATGGCTAGCTTTAAACAAATGCGTGTGTTGTGTAATGCGTGTATTTTTTTTTTTTTATTCAGGAGTCCTGTGAAAGTGGCGGAGACGATCTTCTGTCATCAATCATTGATGCTGTTCTTCAGAAATGGCTACAAGAAAATTGGACTGCGAAAATCTGTGAGGTATTGTAGGTTTATGTGTTGTTTTTACTTGGCTCCATCAGCATCTAAATGTCCTTCATTGGGACCTGAAAATGATAAATTGCAACGTATAGAGAAAATATAATCTCTTTCTACAGGAGTACAGTAAGGCCCCTTTCACACTGGGGCGGCCCCATTCACTCCAGTGTGAAAGTCGGCGGGCTTTCGCACTGGAGCGGTGCGCTAGCAGGACGGGAAAAAAAGTCCTGCTAGCAGCATCTTTGGAGCGGGATAGGAGCGGTGTATTCACCGCTCCTATACCGCTCTTTCCCATTGATTTAAATGGGACACCGCAGTAATACCGCGGCAATACCGCCGCAAAGCGCCACTACATCGGCGCTCTGCGGGGGATTTTAACCCTTTTTCGGACGCTCGCGGGGGGTAAAACCGCACCGCGAGCAGCCGAATCCCGCGGGCAAAACGACGGTAAAGCAGCGCTAAATATAGCACTGCTTTACCGTCACCGCGGCTCCCGCCCCAGTGTGAAAGGGGCCTAAGTGTTTATGTCAGTGTAAAACAGAAGTATGACCCAGGATGTAGACCTGCTAAACCAGGAAGAAGCAGAGTGACCACTAGACATGTGCAATTTCTTTTAGTTCCAAATTAGTTTTTTAAACTAATTTAGACAAATTTGTTAATTCGGAAATATCAGAATTTTCAAATTTCCCCAAACAATTTTTTCAAAAACCGAAAATTCTAAATTTGGAAATTCGAAAATCCAAAAATTCTAAATTTCTGAAATTTGAAAATTAAAAAATGCGAAATTTGAAAATTTGAAAATTGGAAATTTTGGAAATTCGGAAATTCCAAATTTGAAAATTTGAAATAATAACTAACTAATAATAACTTAACTATTACTAACTATTAAATTATAGATACGCAAAGAATACGAATTTATCCGGAGTAACGAATTATCTGTAATAACGAATGCTGTAGCTAAACGAATGGAACACAACGCATTAATAATAATAATAAATAATAAATAATAATAATAAAAATGTACTTCAGATAAATTCGTATTCGTTACGTTCCCTAACAGCCAAATTTGAAAGGAAATTCCAATACCTATAATTTAATAGTTATTATTGATTAGTTAGTTATTATTTTGAATTTCCGAATTGTCGAATTTTCTAATTCAGAATTTTCGAATTTACGAATTTGCGAATTCAGAATTTCCAAATTTTCAAATTTCAGAATTTTCAAATTTCAGAATTTTCAAATTTACGAATTTAGGAATCCCAAATTTTCAAATTTACTAATTTTTAGAATTTTCGAAAAAAAACTGAAAACGAATGAAACGAAAACTAACACATTTTTTTCGGCAGTGCACATGTCTAGTGACCACACTGACTAGCAGATGTCTGTGCATCACAAGAACAACTACCCAAAATGACAAATCATTTGGAAGGTAAAATTGCTCTGTTCATGTAGCCGTTTGCCTGGAGTTCTACTAAAAGCCTTAAACTAAAGGTAGCCATACATGATTTCATTTTTTTCATTTAGCCATCGGGCTAAATAGAAAAAAAATGAATAAATTCCCCTATCCACATATTCAAAGTGGATGGGGTAATCCTCCTTGCTGCGCTATTGTATTTTGACCAGTGTTGGTCATCTTACTTTAAAAAAGTAATTAGTTACCGTAAGTTACAAATTACTTCTCCCAAAAAGTAATTGCGTTAGTAACTCAGTTACTACATTGGAAAAGTAATTAGTTACGCAGCAAAGTAACTGTGACTTTTTTTTTAAAATATTCTATACGTGTAAGCAAGGGGCGGGTCTAGTATTACTGTAAGCAAGGGGCGCATTTATTATTATTGTTATATATCGTGTAACCAAGGGGCTGCTCTATTATTACTCTAACCAAGGGGCAGATCTGTTATAGCGTGTAAGCAAGGGGCGGGTCTATTATTATTATATCGTGTAAGGGGCGGATGGCTACAGAAGAGGGCGAATGTTAAACTAATGGGCAGAGCTCGATATATAACAATAATAATAAATGCACCCCTTGGTTACAGTAATACTAGACCCGCCCCTAAGTTACACGATAGACGCCCCTTGCAGAGTAGCATGAGCATCGGGAGCGCGCGGCATCACCTCGTACAATTACATGTTACTGCGCTGGCGCGGTGTAGAGTTCACTTAGAGCTGTTTAGGTTTGGCAATTTTCGGAAGCTCCGTAGTCCTTCATACTGCGCAAGCGCTGCACCTGCGCAGTACAGGGGGTCCTTATCCAGCGGGGGAACTTTTTTGGCAGGACACCGGAATTACACTACTGCCATCTAGTGGCAGTAGATGTAATTGAGGTAGCTCCACCCAAGTAATGAGAACTGTGTTACCATGAGGGGAAAAGTAATCAGTTAGATTACTCGTTACCCTCTAAAGTAACTGCGTTAAGTAACTGCGTTTATTTTAACTCAGTTACTTACATCACTGATTCTGACAGCGGGGGAGACTCCCTCTGACAGGGTGGTTAAGCAGGAGTTGATCAGTAGTTCAACCACAGTGGTCACACATGGATCGAACTTTAGCCAGTCCCCGCTGACGTGGCCAAATTTTGATCCATGTATGGCCAGCCTAAGGCTAGCAGTAAACAGTTTGAAATGCAGACAGATGGCAGCCCTGCCACAAAAGTCGATTTAAAAACAACTCATCTAAAAATTATTGGTTTAATAGTGATTGCATCAAATCAGATGCTGTCATTGTTCAGGTATTCAGACAGCTGCAGGTCATGAAAGGTAAAAATTCAGCATTGCAGACTTCACTGACTATGTTCTGTACATGTCTGCCTGGTATGTTATTGCGCTTTTCTCACCACAACATTTGAGAGTTTGGGTTTAGGCCCCTTTCACACCGGGGCGTTTTTCATGCGGTGCAGCGCTAAAAATAGCGCCTGTAAAGCAGCGCTAAATATAGCGCGCTGCTTTACCGTCACCGCGGCTCACCGCCCCAGTGTGAAAGGGGCCTTAATGAAAGTGCAAATGCATATTGGCATATTTCTTCCAAGAAGATAGTTCATTTATGTAACTTTATATTTTCAGAGTCCAACAAAAGACAGGAATACATACAAGATCTGTGTATCTGAAGAGGGTTCCTTAAGTGCAAACCTGTGGTCTACAGAAAGAAGTGTGGAAGACTTCAGGCAGATCTATAGAATCATATGCAGGGTAAGGGTTAAACTGTTAAAGGATAAGTTAGCCTTTTTTTTTTTCTTCAAAATTCCAGCTCCCCTATGTACCAATATAGCCTTAACCACTTCCCGACCGGCGCACGACGATGTACGTCAGCAGAATGGCACGGACAGGCAAAAGGGCGTACAGGTACGTCCCTTTTAAGATTGCCGCCATCGCGTGCTGGTCGGCACTCCCGTGAGTCCGGTCGCGGGTCCTGCGGATTCGATCGTCGTGGGGATACCCGCGATCGTCTCACGGGAAGGCTGAACGGGGAGATGCGGATGCATCTCCCCGTTCTGCCTAGCAACTAGTGACACTGATCTCTGCTCCCTGTGATTGGAGCAGAGATCAGTGTTCACTAAAACACAGCCACGCCCCCCACAGTTAGTAACACACCCCTAGGAACACTTAACTCCTACACTGCCACCCCCTGGTTAACCCCTTCACTGCCAGTGTCATTTACACAGGAATCAGTGCATTTAAATAGCATTGATTGCTGTATAAATGACAATGGTCCCAAAAATTTGTCAAAAATGTCCGATGTGTCCGCCATAATGTCGCAGTCACAATAAAAATCGCTGATCGCCTCCATTACTAGTAAAAATTATTAATAAAAATGCTATAAAAACTATGCCCTATTTTGTAAACGCTATAACTTTTGCGCAAACCAATCAATAATCGCTTATTATATTTACCAAAAATATGTAGAAGAATACGTATCGGCCTAAACTGAGGAAAAAAAAAAATGTTATATATATTTTTGGGGGATATTTGCGTTTTTTTCAAAATTGTCGCTCTTTTTTTGTTTATAGCGCAAAAAATAAAAACCGCAGGGGTGATTAAATACCACCAAAAGAAAGCTCTATTTGTGGGGAAAAAAGGACGTCAATTTTGTTTGGGAGCCACATCGCACAACCGCGCAATTGTCAGTTAAAGCGACACAGTGCCGAATCGCAAAAAGTGGTCTGGTCTTAAGCCAGCAAAATGGTCCGGTCTGAAAGTGGTTAATGTACTTATTTTGCAAAAATAAAACAGCTTTCCATTTATTCTACACAGGCATGCCTCACTCTCTTCATAGCTGTTTAAACACACTGCTCGATTACTTCTGCTGATCTCATTAGTACACACCCTGCCTCATCTACCCTCAGCTGGTCATGACCTAAAGTCTGTCCAGGAAGTAAGGCAGAAGTAATAGATAAGTGTGTTTAACTGCTTCCCGACCGCCCACTGCATATATACGTCAGCAGAATGGCACGGGCAGGCAAAACCACGTACAGGTACGTGGCCCTTTAAATGCCTGCCCGTGGGTCGCGCGCGACCCGGTCGGGAGCTCCATGACCCCGGCCGCGGGACCAGCGGACCCGATCGCCGCTGGTGTCCCGCGATCGGGTTAAGGAGCTGAAAAACGGGGAGAGGTTTGTGTAAGCAAACCTCTCCCCGCGCTTCCTACTCTGCCTGTCATTGATTGGCTGTTCCCGGTCATCGGGAAAGCCAATCAATGATGTCAGACGTCAGCCCCGCCCCCTAATGTAAAAAACACAACACATGTCAGAGCCCATAACCCCTCCCCTCCCCCTAGTGGTTAACTCTTTCACTGCAACTGTCATTTATACAGAAATCAATGCATTTAAATAGCATTGATTTCTGTATAAATGACAATGGTCCCAAAAATGTGTCAAAAATGTCTGATGTGTCCGCCATAATGTCGCAGTCACAATAAAAATCGCTGATCGCCGCCATTACTAGTAAAAAAAAAAAATATTAATAAAAATGCTATAAAACTATCCCCTATTTTGTAAACGCTATAACTTTTGCGCAAACCAATCAATAATCGCTAATTGCGATTTTTTTTACCAAAAATATGTAGAAGAATACGTATCGGCCTAAACTGAGAAAAAAAAATTTTTTATATATTTTTTGGGGATATTTATTATAGCAAAAAGCAAAAAATATTGAATTTTTTTCAAAATTGTCGCTCTATTTTTGTTTATAGCGCAAAAAATAAAAACCGCAGGGGCGATCAAATACCACCCAAGGAAAGCTCTATTTGTGGGAAAAAAAGGAAGCCAATTTTGTTTTGGAGCCACGTCGCACGACCGCGCAATTGTCAGTTAAAGCGACGCAGTGCCGAATCGCAAAAAGGGGCCTGGTCCTTTGGCTGCCAATTGGTCCGGGGCTGAAGTGGTTAAACAGCTATGAAGAGAGTGAGGCATGCCTGTGTAGAATACATGGAAAGCTGTTTTATGTTTGTAAAATAAGTACATTAAGGCTATATTGGCACATAGGGGAGCTCGAATTTAGAAAAAAAAGGTGAACTTAGCCTATAAACTCTGCTAAATTACATAGTGGCATTTGGTAGAACACTGAGGCTTTTTATGCAGAGATTACATCTTTGTTTCTTCGGCATATTCATATCATTCGAATTATAGTATAAACATACAGTAGTCAAAGAGAAATTTTAACAAAAAGTTCTGTTCTTTTTCAGGAGTATCAAGATTTAAAAATATTCCCCACCTTGGGGGAGATAGAAGAAGAAGAAATAAAGGAAGACAGACAGTTCTTTCAAGCCATTGGAATTACCCCGGATAAGTTTATAGATGTAAGAAATATAGACTCTGCCCAGGGGCGGACTGACAACTCATGGGGCCCCCGGGCAATAGGAGATTATGGGGCCCCCAGGCAATCAGAGATTATGGGGCCACACAGTATACACACACACAGTATACAATCACACAGTATACCAGTGATGTAAGTAACTGAGTTAAAATAAACTGAGTTACTTAACGCAGTTACTTTAGAGGGTAACGAGTAATCTAACTGATTACTTTTCCCCTCATGGTAACTCAGTTCCCATTACTTTGGCTTAGTTACCCCAATTACATCTACCGCCACTAGATGGCAGTAGTGTAATTCCGGTGTCCTGCCGATAAAGTTCCCCCGCCGGATAAGGACCCCCTGTACTGCGCAGGCGCAGGGCTTGCGCAGTACGAAGGACTACGGAGCTTCCGAAAATTGCCGAACCTAAACAGCTCTGAGTGAACTCTACACCGCGCAGGCGCAGTTAACATGTAATTGTACGAGGCGATGCCGCACGCTCCTGATGCTCGTGCGACTCTGCAAGGGGCATCTATCGTGTAAGTAAGGGGCGGGTCTAGTATTACTGTAACCAAGGGGCGCATTTCTTATTATTGTTATATATCGAGTTCTTCCCATTAATTTAACATTCGCCCTCTTCTGTAGCCATCCGCCCCTTACACGATATAATAATAATAGACCCGCCCCTTACACGCTGTAACAGATCTGCCCCTTGGTTAGAGTAATAGAGCAGCCCCTTGGTTACACGATATATATAACAATAATAATAAATGCGCCCCTTGGTTAAAGTAATACACGTATAGAATATTTAAAAAAAAAGTCAGTTACTTTGCTGTGTAACTAATTACTTTTCCAATGTAGTAACTGAGTTACTAACGCAATTACTTTTTGGGAGAAGTAATTTGTAACTTAACTAATTACTTTTTTAAAGTAAGATGACCAACACTGCAGTATACACATCCATGTACACACAGTATACACAGACATGTTTCTATTGGCTGAGAAGATACTGGAGAGGTGGGGCAGCTATAATCTCTGCATTTTTAGACCAAAAGGATGTCTGTAAGGGACATTTCAGAAACAGATGTAAAAAAAAAAAACACAGATTTTTACATTCTGTCCCTGGTTTTACTGAGGCTGGCAACCCTGATGGGGCCCCCTAGTGGCCCGGGGCCCTCGGGAAGTGCCCGAGTGGCCGAATGGTCAGTCCGCCCCTGACTCTGCCTTTGCTAAATGTGATCATACAGTCTGAGATTGCAGTATGGGGGAAATTGGACGATTTGCATAATCGATCAGCATGCACCTGACTCTGTTATTACAAGTGAAGTCGGGGGGGGGGGGAGAAAAAGCAACTTGGGAGGGGGGAAGCTTTGTCTTCCCAGCTTCTCTGTGTGCACATCCAGTAACTTCCATTTGCAACACAATATAGCAAAACACAGCGGTCAATAGACTAAAGGGAAAATATTGAATATTTTAAATAAGTATCTATTTTGAGTTATTATTCTAACATTTACATAAAAGTAACATTTGATGTGACTCCCGGTTTTAGGCCCCTTTCACACGGACGGCCCGTTCAGATCCGCCTGTCAGTTTTGACGGCGGATCTGAACGGGCGCTCCATGTTACTCTATGGAGCGTCGGATGTCAGCGGAGACATGTCCGCTGACATCCGATCCGGTCCGATCCGCCAAAAGCAGACGTATGGCCACACGTCCAGATCCGTCGCTGGCGGATCGGATCGGGTGAGATCGGGTGAAAACGGACACACTGTCCGTTTTCATCCGATCTCTCCATAGAGATCAGCGGCGCTCGCAAGCCCCTCCCCGCTCAGTGAGCGGAGAGAGGCTTGTTATCCGCCGGCTCAGCGGAGATCAACGGACAGATCTCCCGCTGAGCCGACGGACAGAGGCGGGCTCCGTGCAAGCGGAGTCCGCCTCGTCTGAAAGGGGCCTTAGATGTTTATTGCTCCATGTTTTGATGCTGGAATTTCATTTACTTAGTATAGATGTCCCTTCTAGCGGGTATCTTTATATTATGTCTGGGATCAACATCCCTACTAAACAGCTGCACAGAAAAAAATATATTGGCCACATTCTCAGTCCTCTGTAAAGCATCATGATTGTCCCATTTAATCAAATTGCATAGTATTCCTATTTTTCAGACCAAATCTAAGGGAAATGCATTTGTTTATATTGCATGATACTTTTAGTCATCAGACAGCAGACCCAGCTTGGTTTGAGGCTCTGTATGTCTGATTGAAACCTCAAACTAAGTTATTTAAAAAGGCATGAGCCCATAGTGGCAAATTAGTGTCTGGAGGTGACGATGTTCATGGGTGAGTAATGAACCACAGCTTTGATGTCACAGAGTTCGGTGAACATTGTGCTACTGTCAGCGTGGCTGAGGGTAACACAATGTTTCACATGTGAAAAGGGAAATAGAGTGCCACCTGCTAAATGTATACATAGTGCTATACAATATTTATGTATTTTTTATTATGTATTTATTATTTAACATAATGACAGATTTAATTATTAAAAAAAATATATATATATATATATATATAATTTTCTTTTATATATATATATATATATATATATATATATATATATATATATATATATATATATATATATATATATATATATATATATATATATATAATTTTATTATATATATATATATATATATATATATATATAGTATACTGTTGGCCATAATAAAAGAAAATATGTACAAAGCATTTATACATTCTCTTAAAGCGGTTCTGCACACATTTCATTTAGTAAATCTCTTTGCCTTCCAAATCAGGCAAAGAGTACTAATGAAATGTGTTTTTTTTTTTTTTTTTTACTTACCTTGTAATCGATGACTTCCTGTCTTCTGTCTCTTCGGGGGTGGGCGGGTCTGTGCGGGGATCCTCGTCACGCCGCACTGTCTCCTGGGATCTGGTGTCATTGATCCCAGGAGTCTGTGCGGGCATCTTACGAAATCTCGGCAGAGATTTCGGCCACATCTTCCGAAATCTCGCGAGATTTCGGCTACATCTTCTGAAATCTCGCGAGATTTCGGACACATTTTCCGAAATCTCGCGAGATGTCGGCAGATGTGCAGACATCTCGCGAGATTTCGGAGAACGTGAGCTGCACTTTGCCGCTACTGCGCACGCGCGAGCTCGGCACAGTAATGGCGGTGCATGCTGGGCCATCTAAAGTGCCTGTGGGGTTTCACATGCCCACAGGCAAGATGGCCCCCAGCACAAAAGCAGCAAATAAAGAAGATTATCGGAGGAAAACCGGCTGCGATCGCGATGGAAGATGGAACAGGTAAGTCCCCCAATTTAGTTATTAATAGTTAGCATATTCCCCAAAAAAAAAAAAACCCCAGTGCAGAACCACTTTAACCACTGTTTTAATACAGCACAAGGTCACAGGCTATTTTAAAACAGCTCGGGAAATCTGCAGCTTCTGCAGGTTCCAACCGGCATATGGGCTGGAACATCCGCCAGTTATAGACAACTGGTGTCCAGGAGCTCCAGGCTATGAATCTGGCCGGGCCGCGGCTGAAGGTCCACAGGGGGCACCAACATATATTTGTAGATCTTGAATATGCCAGATGGTATCCAGGAGCAATCCATCGCAGAAACACATCCTCTAGCAAAAGAGGGGGTTCAACATGAATTCTCATACAGATATTCGTATAGAAATTTTGACAAACTTATGATCAACCCCTTTCATGTTAAAGTAATCAAAAAGCTGTGTCAACTGTTTTAAATTGCTCACTTTCGCACCTTCGATGGGTAGGTAGCACAGTTCAATGGAACTGAGACAAAGTGCACACAAAGCAAGTGGGAGCATTTTTACAGATGAATTCAAGTACATTAGACATTATATTCTGTTGGGTAACAACTTCAAGCATAAGGAAATACAAAGGCATACAAGCATACAAAGACATAGTCACAGAGCAGAGTATCTCGGGCGCAGCTGAGACTTCAAACCAACTTGCGTGCATAGTAATGCATTCTACATTGACCCAAGATCAATAGTACACATGTAAAGACACAAACGCTGTTATCATTCTATGAGAAAGTAAGAAATTGGATGGTGGAAGTCTGGTGGATGTACCGTATTTATTGGCATATAACACGCACCCCAACTTTAGGAGGGAATTTTAAGGAAAAAAGTTTTAGGAGAGAGGTTTAGGGAAAAAAAAAAAAACTTACATTTAAGCTTCATTTGCAGCCTTGCCCAGCGTCATTTGCAGCCTGCCCAGCATCATTTGCAGCCTGCCCAGCGTCTTTTGCAGCCTTGCCCAGCGTCATTTGCAGCCTTGCCCAGCGTCATTTGCAGCCTTGCCCAGCATCATTTGCAGCTTGCCCAGTGCCATTTGTAGCTTGCCCAGTGTCATTTGCAGCTTGCCAGCGTCATTTGTAGTTTGCCCAGTGTGATTTGCAGCATTGCCAGCGTCATTTGCCTTGCCCACGTTTAAATTTCCCGCCGCGAGACAGACCGCGCATGCGTCGCCGAAAAAGACTGAACCGCCGCCGAAAAAGACCGAGCCGACTGTTCGGCTCTGCTCGGAGTCCCGCCTCCCTGCTGTTTCGGGAGCGAGCGCAGGGAGGCGGGACTACGAGCGGAGCTGAACAGTCGGCTCGGTCTTTTTCGGCGGCGGTTCGGCCTTTTTCGGCGGCGGTCCGGTCTTTTTCGTCGGCGGTTCGGTCTTTTTCGGCGGCGGTCGCTATTTTTCGGCGCCGCTCGCTATTTTTGTCATTTTTTTGAGGGGTATCGGTGTATAACACGCACCCACGACTTTCCCCCGATTTTAAGGGGGAAAAAGTGTGTATTATACGCCGATAAATACGGTAGTTTATCTAGATTTTGCTATGGAGGTTGATACTGTACCTCATAAAGGTTTAATCTATAAAATAAGGTCTGTTCCATTTGATGAAATTGTATGTACAGTATATGGATATGGAACTGATTACATTAAAGCGGTTCTGCACACACTAATTTTTTTTTTTTTTTTATTGTCATGTTAAAATAATTTTGAGTCTTACAATAAACTCACTTTTTTGGTGTCCGTCCGGTATCCATGTCCGTATTTTTGAAAAATCGCCACTTTTAAAATAAAAACAGCAGCAATGTAATTTTGCTTGTGGGCATTTGAAACCCACAAGCATTCACTTCCTTGTTCCCTTTCGTTATGGGAACCAGCATGCCTCACGTCCTTCAAATCTCCTGAGATTTCGGGTCGGATGTCCGTAAATCTCGCGAGATTTTGGCCGGAGGTCCGTAAATCTCGCGAGATTTTGGCCGGAGGTCCGTAAATCTCGCGAGATTTTGGCCAGAGGTCCGTAAATCTCGCAAGATTTTGTCCGGAGCTCCGTAAATCTCGCGAGATTTTGTCCGGAGCTCCGTAAATCTCGCGAGATTTCGGGCCGGAGGTCCGTAAATCTCGCGAGATTTCGGCCGGAGGTCTGTAAATGTCGTGAGATTTCGGCGAATGTCTGCACTGACTCCTGGGATGAATGACACCAGATCCCAGGAGACAGTGCGGCATGACGAGGATCCCTGCACAGACTCCGCCCACCCCCGAAGAGACAGAGGAAAGACCGGCAGCAATTACAAGGTAAGTAAAAAAATAAAAAATAAATAAAACGGCCATTTAGTACTCTTTGCCAGATTTGGAAGGCAAAGAGATTTACTAAAAAAAGTGTGTGCAGAACCGCTTTAAAGGGTCCAGAGGGCAGGGGCGGATTCAGAGTCTAGTCTCGGGAGGGGCACTGGCAGAAAATAAGGTGTTGCTTACGGAACTGAATTTAATGTATAATACCGTGTAATACAGTGTACAGAGGTAAGTAGTATGTAAGGTAGTATACAGAGGTCAGTAGTAGGAAGGGTAGTGTACAGAGGTCAGTAGTATGTAGGGTGGTGTGCAGGGAACAGTAGGGCACACGCTGGGGGGGGGGGGTCGGGAGGGCATACACTAGGGGGGGATTGGGGGGGCATTCACTAGGGGGGGATTGGGAGGGCATACACTGGGGGTGGGGTCAGGGGGCATACACTGGGGGTGGGGGGGGTCAGTAGGGCATACACTGATACACTGGGGGGGATTCAGGAGGACATACACAGATACACTGGTGGGGGAATCAGGAGGGCATACACTGATACACTGGGGGGGGGGTCAGGAGGGCATACACTTGGGGGGGGGATCAGGAGGGCATACACTGATACACGGGGGGGATCAGGAGGGCATACACTGATACATGGCGGTCGCTATTTTTCGGCGCCGCTCGCTATTTTTGTCATTTTTTTGAGGGGTATCGGTGTATAACACGCACCCACGACTTTCCCCCGATTTTAAGGGGGAAAAAGTGTGTATTATACGCCGATAAATACGGTAGTTTATCTAGATTTTGCTATGGAGGTTGATACTGTACCTCATAAAGGTTTAATCTATAAAATAAGGTCTGTTCCATTTGATGAAATTGTATGTACAGTATATGGATATGGAACTGATTACATTAAAGCGGTTCTGCACACACTAATTTTTTTTTTTTTTTTTTTATTGTCATGTTAAAATAATTTTGAGTCTTACAATAAACTCACTTTTTTGGTGTCCGTCCGGTATCCATGTCCGTATTTTTGAAAAATCGCCACTTTTAAAATAAAAACAGCAGCAATGTAATTTTGCTTGTGGGCATTTGAAACCCACAAGCATTCACTTCCTTGTTCCCTTTCGTTATGGGAACCAGCATGCCTCACGTCCTTCAAATCTCCTGAGATTTCGGGTCGGATGTCCGTAAATCTCGCGAGATTTTGGCCGGAGGTCCGTAAATCTCGCGAGATTTTGGCCGGAGGTCCGTAAATCTCGCGAGATTTTGGCCAGAGGTCCGTAAATCTCGCAAGATTTTGTCCGGAGCTCCGTAAATCTCGCGAGATTTTGTCCGGAGCTCCGTAAATCTCGCGAGATTTCGGGCCGGAGGTCCGTAAATCTCGCGAGATTTCGGCCGGAGGTCTGTAAATGTCGTGAGATTTCGGCGAATGTCTGCACTGACTCCTGGGATGAATGACACCAGATCCCAGGAGACAGTGCGGCATGACGAGGATCCCTGCACAGACTCCGCCCACCCCCGAAGAGACAGAGGAAAGACCGGCAGCAATTACAAGGTAAGTAAAAAAATAAAAAATAAATAAAACGGCCATTTAGTACTCTTTGCCAGATTTGGAAGGCAAAGAGATTTACTAAAAAAAGTGTGTGCAGAACCGCTTTAAAGGGTCCAGAGGGCAGGGGCGGATTCAGAGTCTAGTCTCGGGAGGGGCACTGGCAGAAAATAAGGTGTTGCTTACGGAACTGAATTTAATGTATAATACCGTGTAATACAGTGTACAGAGGTAAGTAGTATGTAAGGTAGTATACAGAGGTCAGTAGTAGGAAGGGTAGTGTACAGAGGTCAGTAGTATGTAGGGTGGTGTGCAGGGAACAGTAGGGCACACGCTGGGGGGGGGGTCGGGAGGGCATACACTAGGGGGGGATTGGGGGGGCATTCACTAGGGGGGGATTGGGAGGGCATACACTGGGGGTGGGGTCAGGGGGCATACACTGGGGGTGGGGGGGGTCAGTAGGGCATACACTGATACACTGGGGGGGATTCAGGAGGACATACACAGATACACTGGTGGGGGAATCAGGAGGGCATACACTGATACACTGGGGGGGGGGGGGGTCAGGAGGGCATACACTTGGGGGGGGGATCAGGAGGGCATACACTGATACACGGGGGGGATCAGGAGGGCATACACTGATACATGGGGGAGTTCAGGAGGGCATACACTGATACACGGGGGGGATTCAGGAGGGCATACACAGATACACTGGGGGGGATCAGGAGGGCATACACTGATACACGGGGCGATCAGGAGGGCATACACTGATACACGGGGGGGTTCAGGAGGGCATACACTGATACACGGGGGGTTCAGGAGGGCATACACTGATACACGGGGGGGTTCAGGAGGGCATACACTGATACACTGGGGGGGGGGGGGGGTTCAGGAGGGCATACACTGATACACTGGGGGGGGTTCAGGAGGGATACACAGATACACTGGGGGGATTCGGGAGGGCATACACTGATACACTGGGGGGATTCAGGAGGGCATGCACTGATACACGGGGGGGTTCAGGAGGGCATACACTGATACACTGGGGGGGGGGGTTCAGGAGGGCATACACTGATACACTGGGGGGGGGGGGGTCAGGAGGGCATACACAGATACACTGGGGGGATTCGGGAGGGCATACACTGATACACTGGGGGGATTCAGGAGGGCATACACAGATACACTGGGGGGATTCAGGAGGGCATACACTGATACACTGGGGGGGGGATTCAGGAGGGCATACACTGATACACTGGGGGGGGATTCAGGAGGGCATACACTGATACACTGGGGGGGGGGATTCAGGAGGGCATACACGGACACACTGGGGGGGGGGGGGATTCAGGAGGGCATACACTGGGGGGATTCAGGAGGGCATACACTGATACTTCACTTGTCATGAAAATAGATGAAGCTCTCATTTGTCATATAACAGCACCTCTATGATAAGCTACAGTAACTCAGCATAGAGGTGCCTGTAAACAAACCCACACTGTAGTGCTAGCAGCCAAGCTCACCTCCAGGAACTGTCACATGGATCTCTCTGCTCAGCAGCTGCACACATCTCCCTCTTCCAGACAAGCGTGATCTGGGGGAAAAGGCACACCCCCATCCCGCCCACTCAAGCAGCAGCCTGCAGGAGTGAGGCTGAAAAACTTCAGGGGGAGGTACAGGGGGCGGAGAGTGCAGTCCCGAGGGTTCTGAACAGCAATTAATGCTCAGAATGGCTGCTAGTTGTTCAGCCCATTCGCTGGCCGGGTAACCAGAGCAGATCTGGTTACCTGGGGCACGCTCAGCCTCAGTCTTTAATGTTTTCTTGGGGGGTGCAATTGCCCCGTTGCCCCCCTGGATCCGCCCCTGCCAGAGGGTAATGCTGAATTACTTATTCTCTGAATTGTCTAAAGTTGTGAATGGTGTCCCCCGGGGTTCTGTGTTAGGTCACTGCTGCTCAATTCGTTTATTAATGACATAGGGAATGGAATCAAGGACTCAGTTCCAGTGTTTCTGAATGATACCACCAAGTCATGCACGGAAATAACTTTGGCACAGGATATAGCATTATTACAGGAAGACTTTGGCAAAATAGGGAGTTGGGTAGTTACATTGCAGATGAGGCTCAGTATGAAAAAATGTGAAGTTATGCACTTCTGTGCCAAAAGTACACATGAAAATTACACATTAGGAGGGGCTCCCGTGGCAGAATAAGTGATGGAAAAAGATTTGTGAATGCTTGTAGAACCCAGACTTAGCATGTAATGCCAAGCTGCAGCTAACAAAGCTAGCAAAATACTGTAATGCATAAAAAAGGCATAGATTCCAGAGATAAATCAATGATTCTATCCTTTCACAAAACATTGGTTTGGCCTCATCTTGAATATGCAGTTTAGTTTTGGTCACTGATTTCTAAGGAAGGACATTTTTGAATTAGAATTAGAGTTCAGCAAAGGGCAACAAATCTAATAAACGTAAATCTCCACAAAGGGTTCTAACCCATCCTTACGCTATCAAATATGAAAAAACTAACATTCTATTTTATAATCTCTGATACTGCGAGAGTTGTCATTAGTCCTCATTGTACAGGTGCTACAATGCCAATACTTGTCAGAAATTGTATTTTCTTTTACTTAATATAAAACATACATGTGATTCTTGTGGCCTTGAAAATTTTATTGTTTCTTTTCTTTTTCAGAAACTGTTGGAACTTATCAAACTCTATAAAATATCAGAGCCCATTTTCTTCTTTTCCCCTTTTAATTATGAGGAGAAGGGAACAGAACTGTTTAGTAGAGCCTTCTCCGACCATGATGTAAGTAATTTAAATTGTGTGTTATAACTGCACATAGAACAGGATTTTATTATTTTGTTTGCTATCCTGTTAGGCTGAATACATTTTTTGTAAGGGAGGATAATAAACCCTGTTTTTTTTTTTTTGCTTTTGTTTTTTTTTTTTTACCATCTGTGTCTCATTAGGGAGATTTCCCTTTACTTCCTGTCCCATAGCCAAAACAGGAAGTGAAAGGAAATACCTGGAAATTAAGGGAATCCCTTGGGGCCCCCCAGATCACCATAACCTGTGTCCCCATTGGAAGATTTCCTTTCTATTACTTTTCTAGGGACAACCCAAAATGTGGGATTTTCTTTTATGTTCATTTTCAATGATAATGGTAAACAGGGCAAATGGAGAGGGTGAATCTCCCTAACAGGGACACAGACAGCAATAAAAACCTAAAAGGTGTTCTAAAATCTATCTCCATTCTATTCAAAGCTAGAAGAAAAAGGTTTTCTCTTTTAGTTATATTTTAACATTGATGATAATTTGGATAGTGTAAATGAATGTTAGTAAATTAAGTCAGTACACAGTCTTAATTCTTAAATCTTGTTTATAATTGACCAATAAATTCAATGACTATAGCTGTTACCAGAGGAAGATTTAACAGTTAAATCTGAGACTGAAGATACATTTCATGAAAGCACTGACGATGAAAGTGATGGCTTCAAAGGGTTCTCGTGGAAAAAGAAGAAGTCAAAGAACAAGAAATGTATGTATTTCATAGTTAATGGTTGCATTACAAGTAATCACATAACAAATGACAAAAATACTTGAGTTTTCTCTATGTATGAAAAAAATGAAAACTCCTTTACTTCTCTTCATTTTTCTCGGTTAGCCAAAGATGGTTCTGGCAATGAGCTAGAAGACACATCTGCTCACAATATGAGTGCCAATCTACGCAGCAGTGAGGACCATGCCCTACCTACACTGGAGAGGGAGGACACTGTCCATCACAATACTGACAGGAAGAAACCAGGATTTAATAAGGTATGTACTGGATGTTTTTTTATTAACTAACGGGAGGGAGGGGGGTTGTGATAGAGGATGTGGCTAAACTGGAGCTGGGCTTTAACCACTTTCAGACCGGACCATTTTTCTGGCTTAAGACCAGACCACTTTTTGAGATTCGGCACTGCGTCGCTTTAACTGACAATTGCACGGTCGTGCGACGTGGCTTCCAAACAAAATTGGCATCCTTTTTTTCCCACAAATAGAGCTTTCTTTTGATGGTATTTGATCGCCCCTGCGGTTTTTATTTTTTGCACTATAAACAAAAAAAGAGCGACAATTTTGAAAAAAACACATTATTTTTTACTTTTTGCTATAATAAATATCCCCCAAAATTATTTAAAAAAAACATATTTTTTCCTCAGTTTAGGCTGATACGTATTCTTCTACATATTTTTGGTAAAAAAAAATCGCAATAAGCGATTATTAATTGGTTTGCGCAGAAGTTATAGCGTTTACAATATAGGGCATAGTTTTATAGCATTTTTATTAATAATTTTTTTTTTACTAGTAATGGCGGCGATCTGCGATTTTTATTGTGACTGCGACATTATGGCGGACACATCGGACATTTTTTACACATTTTTGGGACCATTGTAATTTATACAGCAATCTGTGCTATTTAAATGCACTGATTCCTGTGTAAATGACACTGGCAGTGAAGGAGTTAACCACTAGGTGGTAGTGTAGGGGTTACGGGTTACTAGGGGCGTGTTACTAACTGTGGGGGGGGGCGTGGCTGTGCTTTAGTGAACACTGATCTCTGCTCCAATCACAGGGAGCAGAGATCAGTTTCACTAGTTTCTAGGCAGAATGGGGAGATGCTGTTTACTTCCGCATCTCCCCGTTCAGCCTTCCCGTGAGACGATCGTGGGTAACCCCGCGGTGATCGAGTCCGCGGGACCCGCAACCGGACTCATGGCGGCGCGCACGCGATGGCACGGCGGCAATCTTAAAGGGGACGTACCTGTACGCCCTTTTGCCTGCCCGTGTCATTCTGCCGACGTACATCGTCATGCGCCGGTCGGGAAGTGATTAATACCAGTGCAAGGCATTCACAAGTTGCAGCTTGTTCCTTTATTGCTCAATTTGGGAAATGCATTTCTAAAGTGTGGTGGAAGCAATGGTATTGCACTGTGTACTTCTGGGTTTTCTTTTAAATGGCCTGGAACAAAAATAGATACTTTGATTAATTCATACAAGGGACTTCAAAAATGCCAAACAATCAACTTTGCATAATAAAAGTTTTATTTCATAATTAAATTAGACAGCATATAGGCACCCAGGGGTAACCCTTAGCACCTTAGGCCCCATTCACACTTGACCGTAGCATTTTCAGGCAGAAAATTGCGCAATTTTACAGTGTTTTTTGCTGCTTTTTTTCCTGCGTTTTGCCGCGATTTTGGGCAGAGCAAAAGGTTACCAATGTAAAAAGAAGAAAAATGGCCAAATCTGCCTAAAAAAAAAAAAGGTTCCAGAACTTGTTTGAGCTTCAGCCGTTTTGTAGCTTCTGGCTTCAGGCGTTTTGGAGTGGAGATGTGAACCATCTCCATAGAAAATAATTCATTTTTTCCCCTCCCGCGTTTTGTAGCTTCATGCTTCAAGCTACAAAACCCTCAGATGTGAATGGGGCCTTAGCAATCCCCTGGGTAGGTGTCCCCATGGTCTCCTCATTTCTATCCTGTACCGATGATACGGGTGCTGACATAATGATCTTAAATTTATTATATACAGGTAACACAAGGTGACTCTACAAAATCCAGTACAGATCCCTTAAGTGTCCCCACAGATGAAACAAGTACAAATTATTTGAAGGTTTACTCATCAAAAGCGGTTCCATATTTAGAGGAAGAGAAAAATACACAAAGAAAGAAGCTAGAAGAGGAGTTCCTGGATGTTCTTTATTGCTTAGCTGTTGAGTTATTCCCAGGTACATTATCTTTATTAGGGGACAGGTAATGCAACATGCAATTGTCAAGATGTCTCTCCCCCCAACCCCCCAACCCACTGCCCCAGGTGCCATCTGAGCTGTGAATGCTGGAAAACAGTGTAGAGATGTACAGTAGAATTTGCATCTTGCCACAGTTCTTTACAGCACATAACAATTACGAATGGCTTGCTTGGTGCAATGTGGAAAGCCTATGCTTAGTGCATCTGGTACTTCATCATTCCCACTAATTTAACTGACTTACAAATCAGGTGCATAATAGCAGCAGGGACAGAGGCGGCTCTCTAATTAGGCAAATTAGGCGGTCGTCTAAGGCCTCGCACTCACAGGGGCCCCGCGGCCTCCTAATTTGCCTGTGCTCAATCACTGATTCTCTCTCTCCCCCACTCTTTATCTCACCCTCTTTTCTGTGTGCTTGTATTTTTTTTCCTATCACAGGCGTGAGTGGGGCCTCATATGTAAGTTTTGCCTAAGGCCTCACAAAGCCTCGAGCCGCCTCTGAGCAGGGACTATTCCTTTTCCCTGTGTTAAAGGTAACAAAACAACTATAGAGAATTTCATTCTTTTTTTTTAAATCTTAGCATACAATGACAATTATGTTTGTACAACGATAACACTCATTAATGTTGTTAAATACTACACTGCTTGATTGTTGTCAGTATTTCTTAACTTCCCTGGCGGTATGATTATGTCAGATTTTTGATGCTGAAAGCGGTATATTGTTTTGCATGGAAATAAAATGTATTCAATAATGTAATCAAATCAAAAACACTGACATTTGGAATTTTATATTGTAGGCCTGTAATTCTTAGGAATAACTCACCTAAATCTGTCCAAACAAAAGTCTAGTACACATCCCGAGTATGATAAAGTTTGAAACACAAAATTATAATAAATAACTATAAATAATTATAACAAATAATAATAATAAAATGTATTCAATAATGTAATCAAATCAAAAACACAGAAATTTGCTCAGTTGCAGAATTGTCGCTGACGTTACTTTCAGTGTTTGATGACGAATTTCCCCACGAATCTTTATCGCTCAATTCTGCAAGTGATTCTAATTTACTATCGCAGTTTTCTAGCTGATCTAAAACCGCATTTGACGTAAAGGGACACTTTTTGGTTTCCATGGACAATCTCAAGTTCCCAGGCAGAAACAACAGTATATATAATATAAAACTGCATGCAGGGCACTGGACAAAGCATTAGGGATAAAAGGGAGGTGAAATTATTTGATACAGTAATGTAATCTGTAAGATTACAGTGTACTGTGAAGTAAATCAGTAAAGTATCGAACCAGGCAGAACTTAACCGCTTCCCGACCGCCTCACACCGATGTACGTCGGCAGAATGGCACGGCTAGGCAAAACCATGTACAGGTACGTGGCCCTTTAAGAGCCTAGCCGTGGGTCGCGCTCGCGACCCGGTCGGGAGCTCCGTGACCACGGCCGCGGGACCAGCGATCGGGTCACAGAGCTGAAGAACGGGGAGAGGTCTGTGTAAACAAACCTCTCCCCGCGCTTCCTACTCTGCCTGTCATTGATCGGCTGTTCCCTGTCATCGGGAAAGCCAAACAATGACGTCAGACGTCAGACGTCAGCCTCGCCCCCAATGTTAAAAAAAAAACACACACAGGTCACAGCCCATAACCCCTCCCCCTAGTGGTTAACTCCTTCACTGCCAGTGTCATTTATACAGGAATCAATGCATTTAAATAGCACTGATTGCTGTATAAATGACAATGGTCCCAAAAATGTGTCAAAAATGTCCGATGCGTCCGCCATAATGTCGCAGTCACAATAAAAATCGTTGATCGCCGCCATTACTAGTAAAAAAAAAATATTAATAAAAATGCTATAAAACTATCCCCTATTTTGTAAACGCTATAACTTTTGCGCAAACCAATCAATAATCGCTAACCAAAAATATGTAGAAGAATACGTATCGGCCTAAACTGAGGAAAAAAAATAATTTTTATATATTTTTTGGGGATATTTATTATAGCAAAAAGCAAAAAAATATTGCATTTTTTTCAAAATTGTCGCTCTATTTTTGTTTATAGCGCAAAAAATAAAAACCGCAGGGGCGATCAAATACCACCAAAAGAAAGCTCTATTTGTGGGGAAAAAAGGACGCCAATTTTGTTTGGGAGCCACGTCGCACGACCGCGCAATTGTCAGTTAAAGCGACGCAGTGCCGAATCGCAAAAAGGGGCCTGGTCCTTTGGCTGCCAATTGGTCCGTGGCTGAAGTGGTTAAGCAATGCAGGTTTATTAACAGCTGATAACATACAGGTTTATGTTCATAGTATTACAAGATACAGGTCTAATTTATAGTTTCTTACAGTGCAAGCATATTAGATGTAGGTATTCTTATTCCCTAACCAAATTGAAACAATTGTGAATTGTTCTCACCTTGAACCAGAATGGGTCTTTTCTGCTTATTCTTGGAAATCCGTCACCTGATAGGGACCAGTCGATCGACCAGTGGTCTGGTCCCCTCACAGAGTTTTGGGTTCCTGCTCGACCAAGTTCGTGAGGGAAATTCACCTGAGACCACACTCTGGAACAAGTTAAGAAGTCTTGCACTGTATGTAGAGAAGGAGCATAACCTGCTCAGTAGTATGTGACCTGTATGGCCTGATCTCAAGAGAAGTTTGAATAGATTATATTACTTGCAAACATTGAGCCCCTGTATACCCATTATGAGAATGCAATGTTTTAGCATTTTTCTTGTACATACCTTTTGTAGAATAGAGTGACAATTAAATATTATCTTATATTACAGGTTGTAAGATCATGATCCGATTGATTCAGCGTACCGGGTAAGTAGAAACTTGGTTGACAACTGAAGGACCTGGTATGGATTTTAGGGGGACCCCCACACAATTTTTTTAATTTTGATTCGGGGTTACCCTTAATATTCATATCAGACCCAAAGGGCCTGGTAATGGACTGGGGGGGACCCCATGCCGTTTTTTTCAATGAGTTTTATGTATATTGCCGAGACCCGACAATTTATTACTGCCGCGATCAGTTTTAAATGACAATTTTTCCTTTAGAAATGTCATTTTGCTGTGGTACTGGGAAAAATGCGCCACTTTTCAGGCATACTATAGACACCCCCCCCAGGCACGATATTTAAAGGAATATCTAATTTTTATTGTTTCACTTTAAGCATTAAAGAAATCACTGCTCTCGAAAAAACAGTTGTTTTTTTTTTTTTTTTAAATTGCATTGATACAGGTACCCAAACACTTTTTATGACAATAACTTGCATTTAAGCCTTTAAAATTAGCACTTTTGATTATTCATGTTCGTGTCCCATAGACTTTAACAGGGTTCGTGTGTTCTGCCAAATTTTTTGCCTGTTTGCATGTTCTGCTGCGAACTGAACCTGAGGGTGTTCGGCTCATCTCTAATCAAGAGTAAAGATTCAGATTATTACAGATACCAATCAGTGACGTGTTCCATTAAAAATGTGATATGAGCTAGGTCAATGTTTCCTAAACTATGGGTCAGAACCCCAAGTCACAGACGTGTTTGTGATAGGTCGCCACTTGACTATCTAGCCAAGTTGGTCCAAGCACAAAATCAGTGGCGAGTGATAAAGCATACTGAATTTAATGGGCAGCACAGACACATATAGGAAACCAGCGGCGGATCCGGGGGGCAACGGGGCAATTGCTCCCCCCGAGAAAATAAAGAGCTGGTGAGCCGGCGGTTGACTGAGCAGCTGGCGGGTGAGTGAGCGGACAGGCAGGCTGGTGAGTGAGCAATCATGCCGGTGGGCTGGCGTGTGACTGAGCGAGGCGAGCAGGCAAGTGTTATCGGGAAGCCGCTCCCCTTCTGAATATGTGACTGAAGGCACGTTGCGTCGCGGCCATCTCGGTACTCCTGCACTCGTCCACAGTAAGCCTAGTGTTATAAGTCGGCAAGCGGATATCTTTATACACCCACCAGAGTTATGCTTTTCACAGTTATTTTTAACAGTAAACTCAACTTATATTTCACAAAATAAGCTGAGTTTACTGTTAAAAATAACTGTGAAAAGCAAGACTCTGGTCGGTGTATAAAGATGTCCGCTTGCCGACTTCTAACTCTAGGCTTACTGCTGACGAGTGGGGGTGTACCAAGATGGCCGCAATGCAACATCACTTTGGTTGCATATTCTGACAAGTAGTGGCTTTCTAACATCATCTCTCACCCTGCATCACCACAGCTCAGCTTCTGACAGAACACCGCCATCATTGTGCAGGCGTGGGCAGCAGAGATTACATTATCTCTCACTGCCCGCCCTGACTCTGGGACACAGCCACTGGCAAGTGACAATCCGCATCTTGTGGCAGGCGACATTGGCAGTGGCAAATCTCATCTGGTGGCAGGGGAAGTGGCAAATAACATGGCAAGTGACAACCGGCATTTGGTGGCAGCAGACGGTAGCAAGTGACACGCTCAGGGCTCCGACTGATTCTGCATTATGGTGAGTTGAACTATTTAATTTTATATTACAATGTAATAATAGAAATAATGCGCTTTAATCATCCTGACACCATATCAACCATGGCGCTGTGATGATTGAAGCGCCAACACCAGCCATTGCCCTGACAAATTGCCCGCAAAATTTTCTGGCAGTGCCCCTCCCGAGGCTAGGCTCTGGATCCGCCCCTGTAGGAAACTGAAAGAGATTGTAAACGTTTAGGATTTTTTCTTTCTTTAAAAAGAATACTTGTCATACTTACCTGCTTTGTGCAATGATTTTGCACATAGCGGCCCTAAAACTCCTCTTCTCGGGTCCCCTTCCACTGCTCCTGGTCTTCTCCCCCTATTAAGCAAGCCACTTGCTATGGGGGTACTCGCAGGTGCTTGCTCCTGAGCCGCCTCTGTGTGTCCATTGACACAGCCTCACAGCCCTCTCTCTCCTCACTGGCTGTGATTGGCAGCAGCGGGAGCCAATGGCTCCCACTGCTGCCTCTCTGTCCCATGAGGAGAGAGAGAACCGAGAGAGGCTTTGCTCTCGTGCACATCACTGAATCGAGATCGGGCTCAGGTAAATAAAAGAGGAGCTGGGGAGGGGGGATTGGAGCTGCATGAAAAAGGTTTTTTTTTGCCTTAATCTATAGAATGCATTCAGGTAAAAAAAACCTTCTGCCTTTAGAACCACCTGCAGGAGGAGTAGGTGTAAGTGAGGAGTAGCAGAGGGAATTGCAGGCAAAGTCTAAGCTCTGCTGTACAGGGACTGAAAGAAGCTGATATTAAGTCAAATTCCAGTATTTACAGTGCTTGCATAAAAAAATCCTGATGTATCATAAATACAGAGCTGCATTCATTTATATGTCTTCATCTACCTAAAGTTTCAGCGCCCTTATGTTAGTTTTAAGAATTTAACTAGCATGGCCCTAACTAAATAGTAAGGAAAATGTAGAAAAATATAATAAAACAAATATAAACTTAGCCTACCTTTAAAAGTGGACAGTGTCAGTAGAGCAGTGGACGGTGTGTGGACAGAGTCAGTAGGGCAGTGGATGGTTTCAGTGCATTCACAAACTGACGCATAGTAAATTTCCATCATGAAGATCCCCCACAGCAGCCGTAGAGAGGGTAAGAAGAAAAGTTGCCAGCGCTGCGAGGAAGGGGGGGGGGGGGGGAACACAGGGCAGCAGAAGTTAGGTGACAGGAGTGTCAGCGGTGGGGAAATTTAGTGGATCAGATCCCCTTTCCTCTAACAGCAGCTGAATGCTGGCGGGAGTGGAGGAGAAGCAGACTTTCAGATGCTGCAGGAGGAAAGCAGATTGGTGCCAGAAATGTTGCCTCCGCTCCTGTCCAGGTTCCGGGGGTCGGCGAGGAAGGGACCTGATCTACCCCTCACCTTGCCACCTTTTTCAAATGTTTTTATTGGTTTATGGTATTATCTATAAATGTTTACAGATGTTGGTCCATGTCTGTTGGTCCATGTTCCTGCAGGATTCTTTGGTATGCAGGGGTACATGGACCTTCAGTTTGAGCTTTTACCCAAGTATCCAGCCGCATGCTCTTTGGGACTGAGGTTTGGTGATTGATGGAGCTGTGATCGAGCTGTGTTCTCATCACTGATTATCACCGCCCCCAGAACACCTGTAGCTATTGGGGGCAGTCTATTTAAGATCTATCAGTTGTCATTGTAATGATTAAGCACAAGATGTATGTGTGAAACGCGTCAACGTGACCACAGTTTGGTGTCTCTGGTGTTATCTTTGTGAAGCAAAATAAAAGGCAATCGGAAATTCTGGATGTGCAGCTATTTCTTTCTTCTTTCCACCTTGCCATGGTCAGCGGGTGGATTGCGATCAACAGGTTACCAACCCCCATGTACAGTAAAAAGATTTCCTATTTGGGGCCTATGGTAAAAGTATATTAAAACACTTGAGCTATGTAATAAGTGGAAAGCTGGATGAAAAGCTTCTTTGTACAGTAGATGTTTTTCATTTTTTGATGCTGTTACTGCATATGATAATAATTATTTATTTATAGTGTCTTTATAATGTTTTAAGCATTAGAACTTTTTAGTATTAGAATTTTTTATTTATGGGAATGCATTAATTTTTCAGGATTTTGAAAGAAAAAAGTAAGGAAATGCTAACGGCCATACCTAAACTATATTCAGAAGATTGGATTGTATGGTACTTAAATCAAACTAGTGAACTACTGCTAGCTGATGTGTGTCCACTGCCGATGTCGCCACATGAACTTCATTCAAAGGCACAGGAGCTCTTGAAAAGCAAAGTGCAAAGTAAGTTCTATTTTTGAGAATTTTGTGCCTTGCTTGTGCGTCTGTATTCAAAGTTTATTTGATTAGGTGGGATATATTCATCACATTCAACCTTGTTAGTCTTGTATGACTTTAATGCTTTAAAATTGATGAAAACCTTGTCTTATCTATGTACAAAATAGGTGCATATCTGTCAGCAATGATGATGTAATATCAATAATATTAATAATAACTCTTTTGGATTAAAAAAATTGTTAGAAACGGTGCATTCATGTTTCCACAATTCTACTGGACTAGGGATTTTTTGATCTAATACTGTATATTAATTTTATTATCTACTTAAATCATCATTTTGATTCTTAATAGTAACTATTGTAAACCTGATCTTCTCAGACTGTTTTATGCTGTTATCCTGAATGTCATTACACTGTTTTCTTGAACAGCTGATCATAGTTTGTTTTGGAACCTCAAAGACAAGTCTTTCTTTAAAACCCTGTGCATAATAATACATATCAATTCTAACAAAAAGGAGAAATTCAACCTTTAAGTGGAGCCCTGTATGAGGTGCTTACACATAGGTTGTGACAAAGGGAAGACACATACCCGAAGGTGTAGAGAGTGCTGCTCACCCTGAGAGGCAGAAAATGGAAAGAATTCCCCCACGTTGCAAGCAATTAGAGAGTCAATGGGTAATGTATTAAAAATAATAAATTTAGTAGGATAAAGGAATATAACAACTAGATTAAAACATGAGCTCCAGTAGAAAAATGATTATGGAAAATGGATATACACTTTACAGACCAACAATCTCATATCAACATGGTACATTGACTGTCATACATATGAGAGAATAGCCCTGACACGTTTCAACCCACGTAAAGGGGTCTTCTTCAGAGGGAAAAATAACTGCTAGGAGAACAATAACATAAGTATTTTTGACAAAATGACATTTTTCTACTGGAGCTCATGTTTTAATCTAGTTGTTATATTCTTTCATCCTAATAAATTAATTATTTTTTATACATTACCCATTGACTCTCTAATTGCTTGCTGCCAAAAAAAAACAACGTGGGGGAATTCTTTCCATTTTCTACACATAGATTGTGTACCCAAGTTTAGGCTTGGGTTTTGTCCAAATAACTAGTTGGCTATTGAGTCATTATAGAAAAGCTATTGCTGGGATTACATTTTAAACAAGATATATAGTAATGGCAATGATGCAAACGTTGGTAAATGTGGTCAAACCTATGCCATACAATACTTACCGGACTGCCTCTCTGCTGTGCCCAGGCACAGCCAATTTTTGCTGTCTCTCCTACCAACAACAATGCCATGTTAACCGCTTCAGCACCGGGCCATTTTACACCCTTCCTTACCAGAGCACTTTTTGCGATTCGGCACTGCGTTGCTTTAACTAACAATTGCACGGTCGTGCGACGTTACACCCAAACAAAATTGACATCCTTTTTTCCCCACAAATAGAGCTTTCTTTTGGTGGTATTTGATCACCTCTGCGGTTTTTATTTTTTGCGCTATAAACAAAAGAACAGTGACAATTTTGAAAAAAAAAACACAATATTTTTTACTTTTTGCTATAATAAATATCCCATTTTTTTTGAAAAAAACTATTTTTTTTAAGGTCATTATACTACATAATTTCTTTCCCTTTTAAAGTGATATTAAAGTCAAAAAATGTTTTTTATAATTATACTTACCTGCTCTGTGTTTTTGCAAACACACTCCTGCCAAGTGCCCCCAGAGAAAACACCTTGCTCTGGGGGCACCCGAGCAGGCTCGCTTCTGAGCCGTGGCTCTGCATGTCCGTTCACACACACAACACAGATTGGCCCCGCCCCCTATCTCTCCTCAATGGCTCACTGCCTGTGATTAACAGCAACGGGAGCCAATGACTCCTGCTGCTGGCTTAGCCAATGAGGAGGGAGAGTCCCTGGAAAGCCGAGGATCTTGTGCACATCGTTGGAGGAAGATCGGGCTCAGGTAAGTATTAGGGGGGCTGGGGGGGGGGGGCTGTGACACAGAGAAGGTTTTTTTTACCTTCATACATAGAATGCATGAAGGTAAAAAACCTTCAACCTCTACAAACACTTTAATCTAGCTATGTATGGTAAGAATTTCCCTATTCACACTAAATAGTGGGCATGGACAAATCTCCACTGACTATAGTATTAGTTTCCTTTTTTTAATTTCCAAAAATGTTTATTCTTTTTCAAAGACCTGTAACAAAAATATTTTTTTCTTTTTCATTACTCACTTTTCCAACAGGCCAAAGGGTTTCTTGTGCCCCATACACGTGGTCGGAAATTCCGACCACAAAATCCATCAGATTTTTTCAGACGGATTTTGACCGAAACTTGTCTTGCATACACACGGTCACACAAAGTTGTCAGAAAATCCAATCGTTCCAAACGAGGTGACGTGCAAAACGTACAACAGGACTACGTAGAGTCCAGTAGCCAATAGCTTTCATCCCCAAATGTATTCTGAGCACTTTGTGCGTCGGAATTCTATACACACGATCGTAAAAAGTCTGAGTGGATTTTTTTGTCGGAAAATTTTAGGTCCTGCTCTCAAATTTTTTCCGTTGGAAATTCTGATGGAAAAAGTCCGCTAGAGCCCACACACACTCCGACAACATAATCCGATCTGACTTTTTCTGTCGGAATTTCCGACCATGTGTACGGGGCATTAGAATGAAATACATTAACAAATTATCCATGTACTACACAATTATCTCAAATTACATTGAAGCTCACTGCATTGTTTGGGAAAGCCAAATGATACAACCAAAATTATGGACAGTATTGTAATGCTATATAATCTGTCTCTGACTGCAAAACATTTGTATCTAAGTTATTCATTTTTTACTGACAGGTCTACTAACAGGTATAAAGTGCCTATTTGGGAAAATTATTTTGAAGGATATAAAGGCAGCTCTTGAAGTGTTTCAAGACTCAAAGGCAAACAAAGAAACTCTTTTTGTAAGTAGATACTTTTGGCTGGAAATAGTTAAGGATAAGTAAGCTTTTCTTGCAGGATGTGGTATACGCACATTTTGAATGTCACCTGTATAAAATTTGTTGATGTTGACTGGATTGTCAGACCCTTGGAAGCATGGTTAATAATGTAATCCCATATTTTTTATTAACATTTTCCACATTGAAAAAATTTGAAAGAGCCACATCTATGAGTGGACCACATTTTTGCTTATTTTGGTTAAATCAGTTTCCCCTAAAAAAAAAAAAATAATTGAAAAAAATGTATTTTTTTACCCACCTCTAAATGCCTGTTGCTAGGGGGGTCCCTCGTAGTCTACCTCCTTCGGTGCCTGGGCTGGTGACATCACTTCCCCTCAGGAAGGGCTCCCTCCTGTCAGTCATCTGGGACACGTGACACGTGACAGGTCCCAGATGACTGTGCGGCCAATCACGGTGCACAGTGCCGCTCACGCATGCGCAGTGGGTGCCCAGCTGTAAAGCCACAGCCGGGTGCCCACAGTTGCAATGCCGGTGCCGCCGAGCAGATCAGGGGACGAGCAGAGCCCCCCGCATTGCTGGACCCTGGAACAGGTAAGTGTCCGATTATTAAAAGTCAGCAGTGCAGTATTTGTAGCTGCTGACTTTTAATTTTTTTTTTTTTTAGGGGAACACCTCTTTATATCCGCCCTTCCTTGGTGCAGCCCTAGCTACATTTTTGGACTACTTTGAGCGGTAAGCAACTCAGGGCAGAAGCTGAGGTTGTAAATCAACTGCTGCCCCTGGAGATGGGTAAACAATTCAAAAAATAAATCTGTTCTACTGACAGCTTGTCCCATTCATCTCATGCTATTTGAAGTAGATAGAATAAAAAGAAAAGCATCTAACTTGGCCCTTTCCTTTATAAAAAGACTGGTATGCATCAATAACATTGCTATTTTGATAGAAGGGACTTGATTCCCCTTGTGTTGTCTCTTGAGTCCCCACCTGATGATAAAGGGAATATGAGCAAGGAGGCCATCTGCTTCTTTAAGCATGAACGGTTTAGGCTGGTATTGTTAAGGGAATAAAAAGGTCTTGCAGCAGTGTAGTTATATGAAAGAGGCCTGAAAACAGTTCTGGGTGATGGACAATGCTTATGTGTCTTTGCAGCCAGCCATAGCTATAGTGACACATGTGGTCAGACTGTGCCTGGAGAAAGGGTTAAGTTAGTAAGAGTAAGACCCCATACACACTATACAACTTCTGTTGTCTGATTTCCTTTAGATTTACCAAAACCATGTAGTGCAAGGGCCTGCCTGATTGCATAAAAATTGAAACTCTTAACCTACCTGATGGTTTTCCCGAGCGTGGCTCGGGGTTAAATTTCAGCACCATTAGCGGTAACCCCGAGCCACACTCGGCATTGCATTGCAGGATCCTGGTGCGGTATACTTACCTTGTCCTGCGTTGTCCCCCCGCTGTGTCTGCAGGCTGTGTCCTCCGCCCGAAGCCTCTGTGTACCGAGCTCCGTTCCCTGTGAGCGCCGCGACGCACGGGGGCGGAGCCTGGCAGCAAATTAAAAAAAAATCATAACACATACAGTACACTGTAATCTTACAGATTACATTACCGTATGAAATTATTTCACATCCCTTTTGTCCCTAGTGCTTTGTCCAATGCCCTGCATGCAGTTTTATATTATATATACCGTATATACTTGAGTATAAGCCGAGTTTTTCAGCACATTTTATTGTGCTGAAAGTGCCCTCCTGGCTTATACTCGAGTCAAGCACTTTTCTGCAGCAGAAAATGACATTTTCCGACCCGAATTTGGGGCCCCGTATCTCGGGGCCACTTGGTGCTAGGAACCCCAAATTTGGTGTGAAACCCCAGTGGAACTATGCACTACAACATATCCAAATGTAGTGTACCTAGCACCAAGTGGACCCGAGATACGGGGCCCCAAAATCGGTTCGGAAAATGTCATTCTCTGCTGCAGAAAAGTGTTTGACATTTTCCTACCTGAATTTCGAGGGCCACTTGGTGCACTTGGTGCTAGGAACCCCAAATTTGGCGTGCAAAGCCAGTGGAACTAGCACTACAGCATTTAGTGTTCCTAGCACCAAGTGGCCCCAAGATACAGGGCCCCAAAGTCGGTCAACTGTGTCCATTTGCAGCAATGTCACTTCGGGACCCTTTGGCTGCCAAACTAACAAGTTTGAAGTTCGGGGGACCTATGGCTGCAAATGGGCACAGTGAGGCATGCAAATGGGCACAGTGAGGCTGCAAATGGGCATTGTTGACCCTCTTTTCCACTTACAGTAGCTGCGCATTTCTCACCCTAGGCTTATACTCGAATCAATACGTTTTCCCAGTTTTTTGTGGTAAAATTAGGTGCCTCGGCCTATATTCGGGTCAGCTTATACTCGAGTATATACGGTACCGTTCTTTCTGCCTGGAAACTGGAGATTGTCCATGGCAACCAAAAAGTGTCCCTTTACGTCAAAAGTGGTTTTAGACCAGCTAGAAAACAGCGATAGTAAATTAGAACCCCTTTCAGAATTGAGCGATAGTGAATCGTGGGGAAATTAATTTTATTATTATTATATTATTATTTTTTATAATTATATATATTAATTTATTATATTATAATTTATGATTTTGTGTTTCAAAATTCATCATACCCGGGAAGTCTACTAGACTCTGGTTTGGACAGATTTAAGTGTGTTATTGCTAAGAATTGCATGCCTACAATATAAAACGCCAAATTTCTATGCAAAATAATTGTACCGTTTTCAGCACCTAAAATCTGACATAATCATACCGCCAGGGAGGCTACGGTTTGACCTCATGTTATATGGTTTTGGTAAATCTAAAGGAAAAAATCTAAAGGAAATGTTATAGTGTGTATCCAGCTTAAATCTGTACATGCAGGTTAAGTGTTAATGTTAAAGCGGTGTTTCACCTTAAAATTTTTTTTTTAAAAGTCAGCAGCTACCAAAAAAGTAGCTGCTGACTTTTAATAAGTACACTTACCCTCCCAGGGCGCCCGCGATGTCGGTCGTGGAAGCCGAGATGTCCCTCGGCGATCCGGTTCCAGCGCCGCCATCCTCAGTAAGGGAAACGGCTTCCCGTTCCCTTCTTGCGCATGCGCGAGTCGGCGTGCGGCCTACTGCGCATGCGCGAGTCGGCGCGCGGCCTACTGCGCATGCGTGAGTCGGCGCACGGCCTACTGCGCATAAGCGAGTCGGCGCGCGGCCTACTGCGCATGCGCGAGTCGGATTTGTGAATGGGGAACGCGATGTGTTGTGGGACACCGTTCCCATAACACACCGCGCCCCATTCACTAGAAGACGGAAGGAGAGAAGATCACCGTGGCGCTGGAAGAGGCAGATTAGGACGATCTGCCTAGCAACAGCCATTTCTGGTAAGTAAAAAATATATAATTGTTATTAACATTTTTTTAAAGTTTTTTTTTTTCCAGGGTGTCCCACCACTTTAATAAGTTGAAAAAAGTATACATGTCATGTAAATTTCGGTCCACTTGAAGAGTAATTTTCAAGATGTTCATTTGTTCCCTTTTTTTTTTTGCTTACAGAGAATTCTTGAAGATCTTACCAGGATCCTCACTAATGCGTCTCAGGAAACTATCAGATATTAAAACCATTTCAAGGGGTTCTGTATGCAACATATAAAACACTCTCAGGAAATTACTAAAGACTAACTTCATGGCTTTGTAGCCCTTTTTGACAACGGTCAGACAGATTCCATACCTGTCAATCCCTGTGCTCATACATTGCTGCAGGCAGCAATACATGGTAACAAACTCATAGGAAAGAAGGAGATGACTTTAGAATGATATTGCAATATACACAGAGAAATAAGCCACAAAGAAAACTGTGAACTGCTCTAGGATCTAATCAGCCTGGTGTTTTTCTATACATAGCACTTGGTTCAAAAACTATCTATTACATGTTGAATAAAATGGCAGTCGAAATTTTTTTTTTTCCAAGAAACAACCTACAATATGTATATGCACTCAGTTACTGTGCAGCACATTTGTGGCCTGTTTGTCATATGTTGACTTGTGATTATTTTAAAAGTGTCTTATTTATCTCAGTAAAGCCCCATACACACGGTCAGAAAATCCGACCACCAAATCCATCGGATTTGGTCCGACGGATTTAGTCCGACACTGGTGTTGCATACACACGGTCGAACAAAGTTGTCGGAAAATCCGATCATTCTGAACGTGGTGACGTTTGTTGCGTACGACGGGACTACGTAGAGGTTAGTAGCCAATAGCTTTGGTCTTGTAATGTGATCTGAGCATGCGTGGCACTTTGTCCGTCGGAACTCGCTACACATGATCGGAATTGGTGTGATCGGACTTTGTTGTCGGAAAATTTTTCCAGCAGGAGATAGAACTTTGTCCGTCGGACAATCCGATGGAAACTGTCCGATGGTGCCTACACACGGTCGGAATTTCCGACAACATTGTCCGATAGGACAGAATCCATCGGAAAATCCGACCGTGTGTATGGGGCTTTAGAATTACTTGACATGCACACATTCGTGTGTTCTAGAAGGTTAACCACATCAAACTTTTTTTTTGGGTGAAGTCAGCGTTCGGAACATTATTGTCATCTTTTTATCGATATAAGCTGGCAAGGTACACTCCTAAAGCGAAGCTCCAGTCTAGAATTTTTTTTTTTTTAAGTCAGCAGCTACAAGTACTGTAGCTGCTGACTTTTAATATAAGGACACTTAGCTGTCCAGGGATCCCGCGATGCCGACACACCATGCCAATTCGTTAATTGGTTTCGGGTGCAGGCGTTGGCATTGTAAGTACAGGAAACCAGCAGTGAAGCCTTCAGGTTTTACAGCCGGTTTCCTACTGCGCATGCACGAGTCGCGCTGCGCTTTCTGAATAGTCTCGCTGTCTGTGTGTGTCCCAGAAGGCAGCGGGGGAGGGAGGAGGGGCCGGAAATCGATGTGGCGATCTTACTCAGAGGTGGGAGCAGGTACCTGTCAAAACCAGGTACCCACTCACCCCTCCCCCCAAAAAAGTGCCAACCGTGGCAGTGGAGGGGGTGGAAGGGTGCAAACATGAAAAGCTTCCCCTTTTGTGTGGAGCTCCGCTTTAAACTGCACTTAAAATAAACAACATCAGTCATTAGTAATTTGGCTGGTAAACATAGCATCTTTGGAGCGGTGAAGGATCGGTGTATTCACCGCTCCAAAACCGCGCCTACCCATTGAAATCAATGGGGCAGCATGGCAATACCGGCGGCAAAGCGCCGCTTTTAACCCTTTTTCGGCCGCTAGCAGGGGTTAAAACCACCCCATGGCTAAAACTAAGGTAAAGCAGCGCTAAATATATCGCTGCTTTACCGCCGACGCCCGAACCGCCCCAGTGTGAAAGGGGCCTAACTGTTTTGTTTCTAGGTTTAGATTAATTTAGATTTAAGGTTGATTTACTAAAACTGGAGAGAGCAAAATCTGGTGCAGCTGTGCATGGTAGCCAATCAGCTTCTAACTTCAACTTGTTCGATTAAGCGTTGACAAAATTACTGGAAGCTGATTGGTTTCTATGCAGAGCTGCACCAGATTTTGCACTCTACGTTTTTTTTTTTTAAATCTTTTTTATTCGTTTTCTTAACAAACAAACAAAGTAAAATACTACAAAACGTCATACACACTGAACCAGGAATATAAATAAAAAAAACATTTTCAAAATCATATATAGCAATGATTAATCTATAGGAGAAAGAAAAAAAAAAAAGAAGAGAACAGGAAGGAAGGCAAGCATTAATTCCTTCTCTCCCAATGGCTCCGAACCTATACTCATATGGAAGAACTCATATTATGGATAGTGGCCCCCCATGAGCGTTCGATGCTGTAAACGATTTATCCAGCCACTTAGCCCACACTTTATCAAACTTACTAGGACAACATCTGTTCATATAAGTATCTCTATATAATGGAAGACTATTATTTACCAATTGTTTCCAATACAAGAGCGTAGGAGACCGAGGTTTCTTCCAAAGCGACGCAATGGATTTTCTTGTGAAAAATAGCGTTGTATTAGCACTCTCCAGTTTTAGGCTCCATTCACACTAGCGCGTTTTTTGATGCATTTTGCATTTTGCAGAAATGCAGGGAAATTTTTTAACATGGGTTCCTATGGGACATGTTCACATCAATGCATTTTTGTGCCTCTGCGTTTTTTGGAAAGGGTCAGGGACTTTTTTTCATGCAAAATGCAGCGTTTTGCATGTAATAGAAGTCAGTGGACTGAATCGCGTTTTTACCGAGCTTTTACCGCGATTTTGCCGCGATTTGCGTTTTGCGTTTTTATTTTTTTTTTTTATAAAAATGCAAAACGCAGTAAAATCGTGGCAAAATCGCAGGTCCAAAAACGCGGCAAGCACCGCAAAAAGCACTGCAAAAACGCTCAAAAGCAAAATGCATAGATGTGAATCGAGCCTAGGTAAATAGACCCCATTAGGCTTAAGTGTTTAGTGAGGTTCCATCCATGACTGTGTAGGTACCCTTTACTGCACAGTAAGCTTAGTATGTACGTAACCTTACACTTCATTCCCTTATGTTACATGTTAGGTGGGGTGGATCGACATCACAATCTCCCCTTCCTCCAACCACAGAAAGCCTTTCATTCAGTGAAAAGAATACGTTTTCTTTTTTTCTTTTTTTTTTTAACAAAGGAGTTGTACATTAACTACCTCGCGACCGCCGGCCGTCAATTGACGGGCAGGCGGCGCAGCTCTCAGTGCGGGAGGACGTCATATGACGTCCTCCCCTTCAATGCACTCCAGGGAGCGCGCGCCGCCGGGAGCGCGTGCGCGCCCTTGCCGTGTCACTGGGCACCCGATGCGCGCGCCCAGCGGCCGTGACGTCCGCTGGGCACCCGCGATTGCCCGGTAACACAGCGGGACCGTGGATCTGTGTGTGTAAACACACAGATCAACGGTCCTGTCAGAGGAGAGGAGCCGATGGTGTGTTCTCTGTACAGAGAAACACCGATCGGTCTCCTCCCCTTGTGAGTCCCCTCCCCCCACAGTAAGAATCACTCCCAGCGAACATATTAACCCCTCCCTGCCCCCTAGTGGTTAACCCCTTCGCTGACAGTGTCATTTATACAGGAATCAATGCATTTAAATAGCACTGATTGCTATATAAATGACAATGGTGCCAAAAATGTGTCAAAAATGTCCGATGTGTCCGCCATAATGTCGCAGTCGCAATAAAAATCGCAGATCGCCGCCATTACTAGTAAAAAAAAAAATATTAATAAAAATGCTATAAAACAATCCCCTATTTTGTAAATGCTATAACTTTTGCGCAAACCAATCAATAATCGCTAATTGCAATTTTTTTTTTACCAAAAATATGTAGAAGAATACGTATCGGCCTAAACTGAGGAAAAAACATTTTTTTATATATATTTTTTGGGGATATTTAGTATAGCAAAAAGTTAAAAATATTGTTTTTTTTTTTTAAATTTGTCGCTCTTCTTTTGTTTATAGCGCAAAAAATAAAAAACGCAGATGTGATCAAATACCACCAAAAGAAAGCTCTATTTGTGGGAAAAAAATTATAACAATTTTATTTGGGTACAGTGTTGTATGACTGCGCAATTGTCATTCAAAGTGCGACAGCGCTGAAAGCTGAAAAATGGCTTGGTCAGGAAGGGGGTGAAAATGCCCTGTACTGAGGTGGTTAAGCAACCTGCTATGTACAGTACTACCACCAGAACTACAATTCTCAGTGCCGGACGTTCCAGGCTGACAGTATTGTGGGGGCTGAATGAAAGTAACAGTTTACCAAACAGACCAGCAGCCAAACCGGGGACAGGCATCAATAGTGGTAATTTATTTTTAGAACCAAAATTGCCCACATATTTCTTTCCCCAGAATTCAACATGAGCACCGGTCACGTCTTTGTACGAGTTTTGTACTCCTAATACCTGCCGTAGGTACATAGTATGGTAACTGGATTATGGTGGTCGGACTCATAACGGAAGTTCCTTCCCACCAGATAAACTAAAAAAGCCATTATCTAGATGACTGAATGCTACACATAGACGGACCTCAAAACATACGTTTCTTTTTTACTTAGCAATTTTTTGAGTGAATTATGAAAAGCTGATAATGCAACCTGTTAATGACAATCCCTTCTGTTTACATGTTCTGCTATATTATCCATAGGGTTTTAGGCCCCTTTCACACAGGACAGATCCGTAATGATCCGCCCCGTAAACATCCGCTGCTCAGCGGGGATCGATCCGCTGATCCTCTCTGAGCGGGCGGGTGACAGGGAGGTCCCTGCGCACTGTGCAGGGACCGCCCTGTCAGATCTCCGCTCTCCTCTATGGGGGATCGGATGAACACGGACCGTCTGTCCGTGTTCATCCGATCCGCTCTGCAGACGGATGGAAAAATACGATTTTCCTCAGTCTGCAGAATGGGACCATAGCGGAGACGGACGATATCGAGTGTCATCGGATGCTCATCCGCTGACACCCGCTATCCCATAGGGATGCATGTATGTTCGTATTTCTTTCGAAAATGGATGGATGAAATACGGACATACGGTCCGCATGTGTGAAAGGGGCCTTACACATTTTTAACATTTGTGGTGGTTTAAATTTTGCCATTTTAAATTATTAGGAAAGTATTTCCATTAATAAAGGTTTACATTTTTACAAATTTTGATGTTAAATTTATACTGTGTGTGCGTGTGTATATATATATATATATATATATACACACTATAATACCAAAAGTATAGTGACGTCTGCCTGTACACGCACATAAACTTTAATGGCATCCCAGTCTCCGTCCGTAGTGTTCAATATTGAGTTGCCCACCCTTTGCAGCTATAACAGCTTCAACTCTTCTTGGAAGGCCGTCCACAAGGTTTAGGAGAGTGTCTATGGGAATGTTTGACCATTCTTCCAGAAGTGCATTTGTGAGGTCAGGCACAGATGTTGAACGAGAAGGCCCGGTGTGCAGTCTCTGCTCTAATTCATCCCAATGATGTTCTATTGGGTTGAGGCCAGGCCCAAATTCGCTCATCCATGTCTTTATGGGCCTTGCTTTGTGCACTGGTTCAAATCATTTGGTGGATTATGGTGTGGGGTTGTTTTTCAGGGGTTGGGCTTGGCCCCTTAGTTCCAGTGAAGGGAACTCTTAAGGTGTCAGCATACCAAGACATTTTGGACAATTTCATGTTTAGGGATGGCCCCCTTCCTGTTCCAACATGACTGCGCACCAGTGCACAAAGCAAGGTTCATAAAGACATGGATAAGCGAGTTTGGGGTGGAGGAACTTGACTGGCCTGCACAGAGTCCTGACCTCAACCCTAGAGAACACCTTTGGGATGAATTAGAGCGGAGACTGCGCGCCAGGCCTTCTCTCCAACATCAGTGCCTGACCTCACATATGCACTTCTGGAAGAATGATTAAACATTCCCATAGACACACTCCTAAATCTTGTGGACAACCTTCCCAGAAGAGTTGAAGCTGTTATAGCTGCAAAGGGTGGGCCAACTCAATATTGAACCCTACGGACTAAAGCCCCATACACACGGTAGGATTTTCGCATGGATTCTGTCCGATCGGACAATGTTGTCGAAAAATCCAACCGTGTGTATGCACCATCGGACAGTGTACGTCGGATTGTCCGACGGACAAAGTCCTATCTCCTGCTGGATAGATTTTTTGACAACAAGGTCCGATCACACCAAATCCGATCGTGTGTAGCGTTGTCCGACGGACAAAGTGCCACGCATGCTCAGATCACATTACAAGACCAAAGCTATTGGCTACTAGCCTCTACGTAGTCCCGTCGTAGGCAACAAACGTCACCACGTTCAGAATGATCGGATTTTCCGACAACTTTGTCCGACCGTGTCGGACAAAGTATGACGGACAGGATCCGACGGACCTGGTCCTCGGATAATCCGCGCGTGTGTATGGGGCTTTAGACTGGGATACAATTAAAGTTAATGTGCGTGTAAAGGCAGGCATCACAATACTTTTGGTAATATAGTGTGTGTGTATAGATAATTAGTAATATAGTGTGTGAGCGTGTATGTGTATATATATATATATATATATATATATCATTTTTCTGTACATATTTCAATTGTTTTGGGGAAAGCAGTTACAGCCAACAACCAATAGTAATCATTTTTCAGTATTCATTTGACTGTTTGCTTTGACAGAATTTGCACATAGAACTTGGCTTTCCAAAATAAAGGTCATCAAGTCACATCAATCCACACTTTGATTTTGTTAAAATGCTGTTGTCTATGAATATGTGTTTTATTTATGCTATATATGTTTCAAATGGAGGTTATTTTAAATGCATTTTTTGATAGTTTCGGAGGAAAATGCAGTTGGAATTGTTCCAAGGAATCATACTCTAGCTAAAATCTAATATTATGCATGATCACAACCATAGCCATAATATACAGTACTATGTCAAATCAATATGAATAATCCCATAATTATATAGTCCTATAATATCATATCTATAATCATATTTCCTAGGCCATAAATTATACAATTTTCTTATTGAATATCCTTTAGATGTAGTGCAAGGGCCTGCCTGATTGCATACAAATTGAAAGTGTTTAGGTATGACCACATATTTATATGGTTTTGGTAAATCTAAAGGAAACTTGATTAAAAAAATTGTATAATGTATGGCCTTAGTATATCCCTAATTATATATTGATAAACATAATAATAGCAAATCTTACATTGTATTGTGGTTATAAAGATGAAGATAGATTATCACATCTTATTATCACATATGATATCCATTTGCTTATTTACATGATATCACCATTTACATAATCATTTTAGGGCTGTTACTGATTAAAATTTTTGTGTTCATTTGATCGATTTTTTTTTTAATCGACTAATTTCGATTAATTATAACGCACATACAGATCCAACTACTTTTAGCTGATCTCCTTGCATTGCAACTCTGCATTAGTCAGTGGTAAATGTGGTATACACTGTATACAATCACCCGACACTAGTTAGTTTCCACAATCCATGACTTAACTTCACAGTTCACACATTACAAAAACTAAGTTTTAAATTCAAACTGTAGTAACTGATATAAGTCATATTTTCCCCACAGTAGCATGACAATCCCTCCACCTCCGGTCTAACTAATCACTCTCACCTTATGGTATGGACCCCTGTGCAAACAGGTGGTCATGCAAGCGGGTATCAAAAGGGTTAACACGGACCATAAACTTCTCTCACGTCTCCTTAGATCTCAGCAAGGATGCCAGGTCATGGGTAGAAAGAAAAGATGTAAGTGCTCACCGCTTAAGTATAAGATTACATTTTTGTGTTCAAACGCAAACTACTCAGATAAAGATGATAAAAACACAGCATGTAAAGCCGACAATCGTGTTCGAGTTCCGTAGGGCAGCAGCGGGTGACGTAATGCGTAGCTCCTCCCCTGTACGCGGTACGTTTAATCAGAACAACGTCACCAGACTCCAACCCCCTTCCCTTCGTTAGCAGACGGAGGCACCTGGGGAGGAGTCTGGTGATGTCGATGTCCGTGACATCACCGGACCTCCGACGGAACTCCCTGAAGACCCAGAAGCCGGAGGAGAGGCGAGTACCGATCAAAAGAATTTTGATCGATCAAAAAATTTAACGATTAATTGAGGAATTAATCTTTAATTTCCACAGCCCTAAATCATTTCCTATCATTGATACATCATTGTAATAATATTGAACTATGTCCTGTCATATAATATACATATTCAGTCATATCAGATCATAGGAAGAAAAGCTTGAAAAAAAATAATTACTGCAACCACCACATCTAAGGAGTCCACACTATATTAAATGTTTGTTTCGGGGTTAAGATACATTTTAACCACCTGCCGACCGCAATATGTATAGGTATATATATATATATATATATATATATATATATATATATAAATAAAATATATATATGTATATGTTGCAGCTTGCACATGGTTTACCGGGGTTATGGCTGAAGATATCAGCCATAACGCCGGTATTTTTTTTTTTCAGCTGGAGATTGACTTATGAAAGCGGTCAAAATGGCTAATTAGCCACTGGATTACTTTCAGCAGCAGCAGGAGGGGTCACTCCTGTCTCTGGTCGCCTCTATGATTTTGGAGGACCTGAGCAACGTCATGGTACCACTAGGGCAGAAGTAAACTTTTTTTATTTTATGTTCTGTCTATCACAGGAGCTGGTCCAATGACAATGGCGGAGGCGGGACTGTATGTGAGAACCGAGGAAACAGATGACAGATTGTTTTTTTGTTTTTTTTATCTTTTGCTTTTTAAGGTAGAGGAGAGATTTGGGGTCTTACTGATCCCCAGATCTCCTCATAAAAAGGACCCTGTCATCCCTTATGTTTACATTACTTGTAATAGGAATAAAAGTGATAAAAAAAAAAAAAAAGAGGGACAGTGTAAAAATAAAAGATAAAATAAATAAGAAAAAAATTAAAGCACCCCATCCCTCCGTGCTGGCATGCAGAAGCGAATGCAAGTTGCGCACGCATATGTAAATTGTGTTTTCGTTAGAATGAGAGCAATAATTCTAGCGCTAGACCTCCTCTGCAGCTCTAAACAGATAACCTGTAAAAATTTTCTCGAGTGTGCATATTTTTAAAGCGTGACACATTAGGTATCTATTTACTCGGCATTACATTAGACATGTGCAGGATAAGAAAATTGTTTTGTTTCACTTCATTTTTTAAATTAATTTAGTTTTGTTAAATTCGTTACATTCGTTTAATTCGTTTTTGGAATTCGTTTAGTTTAGTTTCATAATCGAATTTGAAAAATTCAACCGAATTAAAGAAAAAAAATGTAAATATATTATCAAATTGGTATTCGAATTCGAAAATGTAGTTGAATTCAAATTTTTTCCATTTAAATGCAGCTGTTGCATTAGACTATTGATACTGACTGTCTGGCAATTCAAAAATTAGAACAGAATAGAATAAAATAAAAAAATATATAACCATCTTCCGAAATTCGAATTTCGAATAGAATGAATTCAAATAAAAAAGATTAGAATATAATAGAAAATAAGAGAATAGAATAGAAAAACAATAGAAAAGAACAGAATAAAATAGAAAGAATATAATATATAACCATCTTCCGAAATTTGAATTACGAATAGAATGAATTGGAATACATAAGATTAGAATAGAATAGAAAATAAAAGAATAGAATAAAATAGAAACACAATATAATAGAATAGAATAAAATAGGAAGAATATAATATATAACCATCTTCCAAAATTCTAATTTTGAATAAAATGAATTTGAATTCAAATAGAAAAGATTAGAATGGAATAGAAAATAATAGAATAGAAAATAAAAGAATAGAATTTCAAATTGAGAAAAAAAATTTTTTTTCAATTTCAAATAGAATGAATTTGAATTTGTATAGAAAATATAAGAATAGAAAATGAATAGAATAGGATAAAATAAAATAAAAAGAATATAACGGTTATATTCTTTCTATTTTATTCTATTCTATATTAATTGTTTTTCTTTTCTTTTCTATTACATTTTTTTCAATTTTCTATTCTAATCTTTTCTATTTAAATTCATTCTATTTGAAATTTGAATTTCTGAAGATGGTTATATTCTTTATATTTTTTACTATTATATTATATTGTTTTTCTATTCTATTCTTTTCTATTCTATTCTCTTTTTTTCTATTCTATAATGTTCTATTATTTTGGATCCCATTGTTTTGGATTCTATTCTATTCTAATTTAAATGTATTCTATTTGAAATTCGAATTTCGGAAAGCGGTCATATTCTATTTTAATTTATTCTATTCTAATAAATTCTATTCTATTCTTTACTATTCTTTTATTTTTATTCTATTGCTTTATTATTTTATATTCTTTTTTTTTGAAAATCGATTTCTATTTTTTTCTAACTCGATTAGAATTTGATTTCAAATTTTTAAATCAAATTTTTATTCGAACTTGGGTTTGTTATTTCAGACTTGTTAAAATTTGTTACAATTGTAATTCGGATACATCCGAATAACAAAAAATGTGTCTGAATTTAGATTCGGAACAAAACAAACTGCTCAAAACATCATCTTTTATATTTTACAAAAAAAGGGTTATATATTGTGTTTTTTTGCATTAAAATTTGTTAAAGTGTATTTTTCCCCAAAAATTACGTTTAAAAAAACTGCTGCGCAAATACCGTGTGACGTGTACGTTCCAAAGGAGTTGGCGTGTAGAAAGGTTAGATGCTTTTATTGCAGGAGACACAGGGGCATATTTATAAAGTAATTAAGATGACTTTCACAATTTATTAACTGGCAATGAACCAATTACTGTCATTTAAAACACTTGCACAAGGAAGACTCACCTACAGTGAATGTCAGATTCACTGCTTCATAACTACCGTATTTATCGGCGTATAACACACACTTTTCCCCCCATTAAATCAGGGGAAAGGCGTGTTATACGCCGATCCCCCCAAAAAAAGTGCAAAAAAAAAAATCAAACGGCACCGAAAAACAGCGACCGCCGTCAATAAAAAACTAGCGCCGCCGAAAAAAAACGAGCGCCGCCGAAAAAGACCGATCTGTCTGTTCGGCTCCGCTCGCAGTCCCGCCTCCCTGCGCTCGCTTCCGAAACAGCAGGGAGGCGGGACTGCGAGCGGAGCCGAACAGACGGCTCTGGCTTTTCCAGCGGCGCTCGGTCTTTTCCGGCGGCGCGGTTATTCTAGGCGGCAAATTTAAATGTGGGAAAGCTGCAAATGACGCTGGCAAGCTGCAAATGACGCTGGCAAGCTGCAAATGACACTGACAAGCTGCAAATCACACTGGGCAAGCTGCAAATCACACTGGGCAAGCTGCAATTTACACTGGGCAAGCTGCAATTTACACTGGGCAAGCTGCAAATGACACTGGGCAAAGATGCAAATGACACTGGGCAAAGCTGCAAATGACACTGGGCAAGCTGCAAATGACGCTGACAAGCTGCAAATCACATTGGGCAAGCTGCAAATCACACTTGGCAAAGCTGCAAATGATGCTGGGCAAGCTGCAAATGACGCTTAAATGTAAGTGTTTTTTTTCCCTAAACTTCCCTAAAACTTCCCTAAAACTTTTTTTCCTTAAAATGCCCTCCTAAACTTGGGGTGCGTGTTATACACCGATAAATACGATATATCCAAGACTATGTCTACTAGCAACAGAAGTGCTTTGCCTGTTGATGACCCTGTCTAGATTTCAATATGGAAACTAAGGGGTCTATTTATAAAAAAAATTAATAATCACAAATAACCTTTGTAATGTTTATAATCAGTTTATTTCCTATGATAGCCAGCTCCACCTAGTGACCATAATGCAGTATTTTCCTATAATAACTCAATCTGAAAAATAATGCATTGTAGCCATTAGATGGAGCTGCTGATCATAAAAAATAAATCTTTTAGACACATGGACACTGGGACTTTAACGCTAAGATATTCATATGATTGCATAGCTCCAATTTGACAGATTTACTTTTACCACATTAGGACCAGAGTGTTATACCCCCTTCCTGTCAGGCCCATTTTTAAGCGATGTGATACTTTGACTGACAATTACTGTACTTTCGTCATGCAACACTGTACCCAAGTAAATGTTATAGCTTTTTTTTTAAGACAAATACATCTTATTTTTTCTGGTATTTCAAGGGGTTGTAAAGTCAGAAGGTTTTATATCCAAGCGCCCCACAATGTGGGATGATGCTGATGAGGTCACTGACATGACTTGGTTGCCAGAGGAGGAAAGTGAGGGGGAAGCACAGACCCAACAAGGCAGGATGTCCTCCAGAGGCAGTCACCGTGAAAGAGTAGAGAGCAGCCACCCTATTCTAACAGATTGTGGAGCTGTTATCTCCCAGCCCACTTCCCACAGCTCAGCTGTGTGGGCCTTTTTTTTAGCACACGTGCAGCTGATTTTACTGTTGCAATTTGCAATCTCTGCTGCAAGCAGATCAAGCATGGCAATAGACACCAGCCATTTGGGTACCACATGCTTGACAAGGCATTTAACCTCCCACCACTCAGCCTGTTGGCAAGAGCACCTGAAAGCCACACACAAGGGACACAATTCTTCTCCTCCTCATCTTTCATGTCTAACCCCGCTATATCTCATGACCTCTCAGCAGCCTCCACTGATGGCATAGCAAAGGGTGTCACAGGTCCTTGCATGTCTGCTAGTAGCACACCACACCAGCTGTAGAGTAAAGCAGGCAAATTTCTCTGCCCCAGCTGCTGCATCAATAAAAAAAAATACACTCCCTGCCACCCACATGCCCAGTGTCTAAATTCCAGCTTGTCCAAATTGTTGGCTTTAAAACTCCTGCCTTTCATTCTGGTGGATTCTGCCCACATCTGTGAATTGGAAGAATGTGCTATACCACAATGGCAGGTTCCCAGTCGCTATTTCTTTGCACATAAGGCCATTCTTGCTCTGTATCATCACGTGGAAGGCAATGTTTTGGCATTGTTGGGCAAGGCAGTCAGCAGCAAGGTCCACGTTACTGCTGACACATGGTCCAGCAAGCATGGTCAGGGACGATATATTTCATTCACATCACACTGGGTAACTCTGCTTGCAACTAGGAAGGATGCAGAACAGGGCTCAGTGCTGGAGCTTGTTTTGCTGCCACATCTCCATATAGCTGATGGTGATGATGCAAGATCTGTCAGCTCTGCACCCTTCTCCATGCCCTCCTCTGCTGAATTGTCCTATGAACCACCACTACCCCTAAGCATTCAAGGGGCCATTTAACTAGTCAGGATGAAAGATGCCAGGTAGTGCTTCAGCTGGTCTGTCTAGGGGACAGGAGCAGCGTTTCTTAAACAGGTACCCAGGTTTGTAAGATCTTCTAAGGCAGGCCAGAAGAGTCTGTAGCCATTTCAGGTGGTCATACACAGCCAGTGTTTGGTTGACTGAAATTCAGCAGGAATTCCACCTGCCCGTAAACCGCCTGATTTGTGACATGCCCACCAGGTGGAATTCAACTTTGGTAATGCTGCAGCGACTGCTGTCAATGAGTACCTCTGTGAGAATGGCACAAGGACAGGCTCAGGGCAGCTTGGCTTTTTTTTCCCTACGCTAACGACTGCTGATAAAGGATGCATGCACTGTACTGTCACCATTTGAGGAGGCCACAAGGATGGTGTGCCGTGACAATTCATGCATGACACAATCCTTTTTGTGTTCTTGCTGGGGCATACTCTACGTGGCATTATGGACAGCGCATTCGAGGCAGAGCAGCAGGAGGAAGAGGAGGGCTTCCTTTCCTCTCAAGGCCCACTTTATGCAGACACCATTGTTCCTATGCCACAGAACACACAAGAAGAGAGGGAGGAGGAGGGGGGTAAAAGAGTGTGTCTGTCCACAGACTCCATTGACCGGCTGGCATTTGTCAAAATGAATCAGTCCTGGATTAGCAGCATTGATAGCCCCTGATGCCAATATCGCGGATTAAGTGTTACTGGGATCTCTAATCTCAAAATGACTGTCTAGGCTGCCTAGCTTTGTTGAGTTATTTTTTGGTATAAGTGTCAGGAACTCGCTGGCCATAGCAGAACAGATGCACAGAGACAGAGACCAGTGCACATGCATTGGCACAATACCAATGTTGTCCCTCCTGACAGGCAGATACGTGGGCTCAGGCAAACGCCTATGCGCGCAAGGGCTCACGCAGGTGTGCACCCAGGTGCACGAGGACACGCCCCCCATTAGTTTTGGCGCCCTTCTGTAGTATATAAGGATGGCAGATGTACTAGGGCCTTTGCTGTCTGATCTGCAGTTCCCACCTGTATCCTGTTCCGCTACCCCTCCATGATCTGATCGTTACCTGGCTTCCTGACTACTCTGACTCTCTCCATTCCTGACCTCGGCTTGCTTTACCATTCTTCCGTCTTACCCCTGGATTCCTCTGTTGCCAAACCTCTACCTGAATTTGACCATTCCTAAAGTATTACCTTTGATGTACCTTGTTCCCTCTGTGTCTGACCCGGCTTGTCTCACTCTGCACCTTGCTTCAGCCTCCATGTACCTGCTTCCACGGTACCCGGGACCAGCTACCTCCCTGCATCCGCAGAATCCCTGCATCCAAAAGTGCCTGCACCCACAGCCACCAACCGCAGCTTTACTACTGCTGCTGGCTGCTACGGATCTACGCCTGCTCCGGGAACATCACAGGCACTTCTACCCCACCGTGAACTCACGGCCGCTGTTTGCAACCTCAGTGGCCCATGAACCGGAGTTGTACGAGAGGCTTCCTCTGTCGTCAGTCTCTACCTTAAGGTACGTGACAGTATCAGACAGCCATGACAGAGCCTGCAAGAGGACCCTCTCTGATAGAGGAGATTTGCTAGCACCTCGATGCCCTTACACAGGCCGTCAAATCCTTGCAAGAGGGTTATACTCAACTGGACGTTCAGGTATAATCCCTGGCTACTCCACCCGGCTCTCTGACCTTTCCGGCTCCAGCACAGTTAGGTCCTCCACCTACCGTGATGATGCTACCACCAGAACCACCAGAACCGCGGGTTCCCACACCAGTGGTTCTCCGGGGATCAAAGCAAGTTTCGGCCTTCCGTACTGCCTGCAATATATACCCAATGGAATGACACAGCCTTGCGACACCAGTTCTGTCTGGGACTTTCGGAGAACCTCAAGGACGAGCTCGCCCGGGTCGGGATACCTAATACCCTGGAGGCTTTAATTACCTTGGCGATTCAAATCGACCGGCGACTCCGTGAGCGCCGAGCCGAGAGGTTTGCCCCATCCAACCGGCCGGTTTGGATGACGCCAAAAGCCCCACTTCCGGCTTATCATGCCATATACTGCGGGGAAGCCGGCCATTACGTACGTGCCTGCCCTATGTAAGTGCTTCCCGATAACTCCAGCCCATCTGTGTTCCTTGTCAACACAAGCAAACCATCTCACACTTCTCCTCTCTTTTCAGCTTCCGAACGGAGTAGTATGGGTGAACGCCATTATTGATTCGGGGGCATGCAGGTGCTTCATTGACCTGGCCTTTGCCCCTCAGCAGTACTTCCCACTACGATCCAAGATGCAGGGGTTATCAGTATACTTGTCCGATGGATCCCATATTAAGTCAGGACCAGTCACCCAGGAGACCTGGCCCCTCTCTGTGACTACGCCAACTCAGCATAAAGAGCTCCTAAGCCTGGATGCAATCTCGTCCCCACTATTTCCCATCATTCTGGGCCTCCCCTGGCTCCAAGCCCACAACCCACAGATTGATTGGAGCACTGGAGAGATCGAGTTTCAGTCCCATTACTGCCAGGAACACTGCCTCCCTAGGGCCTCCGAGACCGCAACCAGCTTACTATGTGTGGATTCAGACCCAGAGACAAGTCAGCCTGTACCCAAGCCCTATGAGGAATACCAGGATGTGTTCAGTAAACAGGGTGCAGACACACTGCCTCCCCATAGACCATACCATTGCCCCATCGATTTACTCCCTGGGGCCGAGATCCCCTTTGGGCGCAACTTCCCCCTGTCTGAGAAGGAACAAGAAGTACTAAGGTAGTACGTGGACGAGAATCTCAAGGAGGGATTCATCCACCCGTCCACATCCCCCGCAGGGGCTGGAATCTTTTTCGTGACCAAAAAGGACCAATCCCTACGGCCATGTGTTGATTACAGAGAACTGAATAAGAACCGCTACCCTCTTCCCTTGATGCCCGAGCTATTTCAAAAATTGAGGACAGCAACCATCTTCACTAAACTGGACCTCAGAGGAGCATACAACTTGGTCCGAATCAGAGAGGGGGTGAGTGAAAGGCAGCTTTTCGCATCAGGTTTGGCCACTATGAGTATTTGGTGATGCCCTTCGGTCTATGCAACTCGCCGCCCCTTTCAACACTTTATCAACAATGTGTTACAAGACTTTCTAGATATCTTTCTTCGATATCAGCTTGTCTCACTCTGCACCTTGCTTCAGCCTCCACGTACCTGCTTCCATGGTACCCGGCACCAGCAACCTCCCTGCATCCTCAGCATCCCTGCATCCACAAGTGCCCGCACCAACAGCCACCAACCACAGCTTTACTACTACTGCTGGCTGCTATGAATCTCCTCCTGCTATGGGAAAATCACAAGCACTCCTACCCCACCGTGCTCTCGCGGCCGCTGTTTGCAACCTCAGTGGCCCGTGAACCGGAGTTGTATAAGAGGCTTCCTCTGCTCGTCAGGCTCTACCTTATGGTACGTGACAATAAGTTTCATGGGCACAATTAACACCTAAGGACCAATTTTTCGGCACCTGTTTGATCGGCTCTTTTGCATGGATATTCCCCTTCTCACGTTCATGCGAGCTCCCTCACATGGTGAGAAGTGCTTGCGGGCGCGCTCCTGTGATACAGCCGGCGGCTATAGCAGCTCACTGTATCACTCGGCCCCGCCCCCCGGCGCGCTGCATCATTGGATGTGATTGACAGCAGCGTGAGCCAATGATTGCGCTGCTTTCAATCCATCCACTCTAGCCAATCAACGGCCAGGCTGAGCGGTAAAGAGGATGTCGGAGGCGAGCGCGGGACTTTCGAGGGGTCAGGTAAGTAAAACGTGGGGGTTGGAGGGGGCCGGCATTGTTTTTTAACCTTAATACATAGAATGCATTAAGGTGAAAAAAATGTTTACCTTTACAACCCCTTTAAATCAACAGTACCTCTAGAACAGTGGTTCTCAACTCCTGTCCTCAGGACTCACTAACAGGCCAGATTTTAAGTATTACCTTGGGGAGATGCAGCATAGAATACTGCAATCACTGAACAGCAAATTATATCACCTGTGATGTATTTCAGTTATCTTGCAAACCTGGCCTTTTAGTGGGTCTTGGGGACAGGAGTTGACAACCTGCTCTAGAAGGTTATGGGGTGAAGGCACCACCAACACCCAAAGACCAATTTTTCCGCAACTGTGTGACAGGGGCGTCAAATTTCAATTTTTTTACAGCAAGGCCAATTCTTACTATCATCAAGAGTACCTCTAGAACAGTGGTTCTCAACTCCTGTCCTCAGGACCCATTAACCACTTCAGCCCCGGACCAATTGGCAGGCCAAAGGACCAGGCCCCTTTTTGCGATTGGGCACTGTCGCTTTAACTGACAATTGCGCGGTCGTGCGACATGGCTCCCAAACAAAATTGGCGTCCTTTTTTTTCCCACAAATAGAGCTTCTTTTGGTGGTATTTGATTGCCCCTGCGGTTTTTATTTTTTGCGCTATAAACAAAAATAGAGCGACAATTTAAAAAAAATGCAATATTTTTTGCTTTTTGCTATAATAAATATCCCCAAAAAATATATATATAAAAAAAAATGTTTTCTCAGTTTAGGCCGATACGTATTCTTCTACATATTTTTGGTAAATAATAACCCAATTAGCGATTATTGATTGGTTTGCGCAAAAGTTATAGCGTTTACAAAATAGGGGATAGTTTTATAGCATTTTTATTAATATTTTTTTTTTTACTAGTAATGGCGGCGATCAGCGATTTTTATTGTGACTGCGACATTATGGTGGACACATTGGACATTTTTGACACATTTTTGGGACCATTGTCATTTGTACAGCAATGAATGCTATTTAAATGCATTGATTCCTGTATAAATGACACTGGGGGTTATGGGCTGTGACATGTGTGTTTTTTTTAACATTAGGGGGCGGTGCTGACATCTGACGTCATTGATCGACTTTTTCAATGACAGGGAACAGCCGATCAATGACAGGCAGAGTAGGAAGCGCGGGGAGAGGTTTGTTTACACAGACCTCTCCCCGTTCTTCAGCTCTGTGACCCGATCACGGGACACCAGCGGCGATCGGGTCCACTGGTCCCGCGGCCGTGGTCATGGAGCTCCCGACCGGCTTGCGAGCCCGCCGCCCACGGCTAGGCTCTTAAAGGGCCACGTACCTGTACATGGTTTTGCCGTGTCATTCTGCCGACGTACATCGGCGTTAGGCGGTCGGGAAGCGGTTAACAGGCCAGGTTTGCAAGATAACTGAAATACATCACAGGTGTTATAATTTGCTGCTCAGTGATTGCAGTATTCTAGTCTGCATCTCCCAAGGTAATACTTAAAAATCTGGCCTATTAGTGGGTCCTGACCAATTTTTCCACAACTGTTTAACCAGGGGCATCAAATTTCTATTGTTTACAGCAAGGCCAATTCTTCCTTTCGTCAAGAGTACCTCTAGAAGGTTATGGTGTGAAGGCATCACCAACTCCCAAAGACCAAGTTGTCCGCTACTGTTTGACAGGGGCATCAAATTTCAGTTTTTTACTACAGCAAGGTCAATTCTTGCTTTCATCAAGAGTGCCTCTAGAGGGTTACTGTGTAAAGGCACCACCAACACCCAAACCCAATTTTTCTGCACCTGTTACATCTATCCAAAGTCTGCGAAAGAGACACCAGACTTTATCTTAAAAAAATGTTCATCTTGGCCTGAGTGTATTATAATTTGTGTTTTTCACAAGGCTTGTTCACTGTGGTGCAACACTTTGTTATTTCCATCCAAAGTTTGCCAAAGAGACACCATTTATCCAACTGTCCACTAAATTGTGGCCTCATCATACAGACGGGCCCCGGGCTGTTGTTTACTAAATAATAAAGCTTGCAGGGAAAATGTATTTAAATGTAATTTTTTTTCTTTTAAATGTTTAAAAGTTTTGCTGCGGCAGGTTCTATACACGGTACAGATGCATCAGGTACAGATTTACAGGCAGACTTATGCCGCGTACACACGAAGGGACTTTGTCCGCCGGACCTAGTCCAGCGGACAATCCGCCGGACTTTCCAGCTGGGCTTCGCGGACTTGAAAGCGAACGGACTTGCCCACAATCACAATCACGCTAAAAGTCCGGCGGTTCACGCGATGACGTACAGCGCGTACGACGGGACTAGAAAAAGAAAAATACTAGAAAAATACTTGCTACTGAGCATGCGTCCTTTTTGGTCCGCCGGACCATACTACAGACGGCCGTATTGTCCGCCGGACTGCCAAGTCCAGCGGATAATTTTAAAACAAAACTTAAAACCTGGTCCGCCGGACTTTTGGAAAAAAAAGTCCGTCGAAGGCCCACACACGAGGGGATTGTCCGGCGGACTCGAGTCCAGCGGACAATCCCGCGGGATAGTCCCTTCGCGTGTACGCGGCATAAGAGTACCCCACAGGCACTATATTTAAAGGAATATTTATTTTATTTGTTGTTACACTTTAAGCATCATTAAAATCACTGCTCCTTTAAAAAGACTTTAATAACCACTTCAATTTTTTTTTATGTATATAAAGGAACAAACACTTACTTTCTATTATAAAAAATAGCAAATAAAATACCAGGACAGTACAAAAGTCCCCCAAATTAACTCATTTTGGAAAATAGACACCTCAAGGTAAGATGTCAGCTCCATCCTGTCTCTGATCTGACCTATTAAAGTGTTTCTAAAGCCTAAACATTTTTACCTTAAAGTGGAGCTCTGCTTGTTTGTCTCCTACCCCCTCCGCTACCACGTTTGGCAATTTTTGGGGGGGAGTGGGTACCCACTCCCACTTCTGGGTGACTTTGCCACAGTGAAGTCATTCGGAAGTTTGGCCCCCCTCCTTCTTCCCCTGCCGCAGGGCCATTCACAAAGTGCAGCGTGCTTCGCGCATGCGCAGTAGGAAGCTCCCTTACAAGAAATGGCGGCGACAGCACCCGAAAGACGATTGAAATCGGCTGGGGTGAGGACATCGCTGGATTCCCAGATATGTAAGTGCCCTAATATTAAAAGTCAGCAGCTACAGTATTTACATTTTTTTCTGAAGGAGCCTGGAGCTCCTCTTTATTACATTCATTGCATTAAAGTGGTTGTAAACCCTTACAAACCACTTTGACCTACGGGTAAGCCTAGATTAAGGCTTACCTGTAGGTCCAAGAAATATCTCCTAAACCTACACGGTTTAGGAGATATTTGCAAAAAGACAGGCACCACTGTCTACGGCGCATGCGCTGTAGACAGCGGCGCGCAGGTGCACTGAGCGCGCCGCTGCTAACGGCGATATGTAACTAGTGGCGGCTCCCGTGCGGGAGTGACGTCATCGCGGCTCCGGCCAATCACAGCGCCGGAGCCGCGAGACCCGGAAGTCACTCCGGGATACATGCAGTGAAGATGGAGGAGGAGGACCGCTTCAGGGGCTTCATTCTTAGGTAAGTTATTCATAACAAGCTAGTATGCTATGCATACTAGCTCATTATGACTTTGCCTTGCAGGGTGCATTTCTTTTTTTTGGATTGGCTTTACTTCCTCTTTAAGGTAAAAAATTGTTTAGGTAAAAACCGAGGGTTTAGTAACCCTTATAAGTGTACTCCTAGGGAATGCTTTCTAACTGTGTGGGGGGTGGCTTAACTGGAGGAACACAGAGATCAGTGTTTCTGCTCAGAAACACAAGATCTCCATCTTCTTCTCTGACAGAACAGCGGTCTGCCATGTTTACATAGGCAGACTGCCGCTCTGCCTCTCCTGTCAACGGACCAGCTGATTGGCTCCTGCTGTGTCCAATCCCAGTGGGTCGCTGGCAGCGTGAGCCCCAGACCCAGGAACAGACACTGGTACGTTGTTTCGCTTGGCCGGGCCGCCCTGCCGCAGTAAATGTGCGGTGGGCGGTCCACAAGCGGTTAAAGTGGAACTTTAGTCAGAAAATTAAGTCCTGCTAGATCACTTCAGGCTGGCCACTATTGCAGGTATAGCTATGTAAATCATTAAAAAATAAGTGCCTATACTGTTTAAAATCCAGTAATACACTGTCTCGCCCTGCTTTGCACATGCTCAGTTGCTCTCCATTTTTAGGCACTGCAGAGATTGTAGAGGCCGATCTGCTGACAACCTTAAAGTGTTTGTAAAGGCTCATTTATTTATTTTTTTTAAATAACAAACATGTTATACTTACCTCCTGTTATGGCAATGAGCTATGAATAAGCACTTTTGAAAGTGTGAAACGCGTCAGTTCCTGTGATCCGTTGTTTTCTGTGGCTTGTATTTTTTGTATTACTACCTCCTTTTTTTAATGAAGGCATTTGATTTTGAGTGCGGCCGTCCAGAATCTTCTCTTCATCCAATTAGCTTTAATTAGCCAGCACCTGCTGTTCCTGTTCTGAGGAGAGCTCCATTTCCAGACACCCTTCCTAGAGCGGCATCTCTCTTCCTCCTGTTACGGCAATGTTTGTACCTCACTTGAATGATTAATGATACATAAAATAAGTGATTATAACCTTTTGTCTATATAAGAATCAACCAATGCGGGTGCAGCTAGAATTAGAAATGAATGATAACTCTGCTTAAAGAATAACAATCACATTTATTTATACAGATGTGTATGAGTGAGCCAGCAGCTTACTACAGGGGGCACCCAAGCCGAGTCAGAGCTCTGTGTATCCATTCAGACATGAAGCTGTGACCTGGCCCCACCCCCTCTCTCCCTGATTGGCTGACTGACTTTGATTGACAGCCGCGGGAGCCAATGGTGCCGCTGCTCTGTCTCAGCCAATCAGGAGGAGTGTCCTGGATGGCTGAGGGGTTCGTAAACATCGCTGGAGAGAGAAGGGGCTCAGGTAGATAATTAAGGGGGTGCCGGGGGGGGGGGGCTGCTACACACAACAGTTTTTTTTTATCTTAATGCACAGAATGCATTAAGATAAAAAACTTTCCACCCCAAAGCACGGGATTATACCTTCTTCTCCCCTGTACATGGGACGTATACACGCATAGACTATTTTATAACGGATCATAATATACTCACTAGAGTGACAGACGTCGAGATAGGGATATCTACACTATCCGATCACTCCCCAGTAATGATGACCATAGAAGAAATGAAAACACAGAGACCAGTCTCCAATTGGATATTAAATGATACACTTCTAAGTGAAAACCAAGATATAGAAAGAATAAGTGATGAATTGACGCATTTCTTTGAAATTAACGACACACAAGATATCACATATTCGACTCTATGGGAGACACACAAGGCATATATAAGAGGTATCTTTATATCCATGGGGGCTGGGAAAAAAAAGGCGAGAGAAAAGGAAACTAAAATCTTAACAGAGAAAATACATGAATTAGAACAGCTACATAAAAAAACAGAAGGGAGACACCAAGAAATCTACCATCAACTTATATCCAAAAGGGAAGAATTAAAAGACTTATTAACTCAAGATACAAAAAGGGTCTTTAATAGAATTCTGAAGGGGAAATATTTAGGAGGCAATAAAATCGGGAAACATTTGGCAAAGACCCTGAGGAAGGAAAAGGCAAGAAACTACATTGAAAAAATCCGAAATAAACAAGGAGAAGTAGTGTCTAAAACAAAAGAAATAGCTGAAGTTTTCCGAAACTATTATAGTGCACTCTATGACATTAAGAAAGGCAACGTAGAAAAAAAAAAACAAACAAAATTAAACAGTTTTTGGATAAATCAGGAATCTCTCAATTAAGCCCGAATGATACGAAAGCCCCATTACAGAACAGGAAATTAAAAAAGCTATCCTAGAAACACCAACAGGGAAAAGCCCAGGTCCAGACGGATTCTCCATAAATTATCTTAAGAAATTCCAGAAAATTCTGATACCCCGGCTTTGTAATTACATGAACGGACTCGGCACAGACTACGGATTAAGCTCTGAAGCACAGAAAGCATGGATTACTATAATTTTGAAAGAAGGAAAAGATGAAATGCTATGTCCAAGCTACAGACCAATCTCTCTCCTGAATTTTGACACAAAACTATATGCAAAAGTACTAGCAAACAGACTTAGAGATAAAATGAAAGAACTAGTCCACATGGACCAGGTAGGGTTTGTTTCAGGAAGAGAGGGGCGCGATAACGGAGTCAGAACACTCCTCCTGTTGCAAAAAATGAAAACACAGGGGCCCCCAGGACTATTTCTGTCAATTGATGCTGAAAAAGCATTTGACAGAGTAGACTGGGGGTTCATGATGGAGACATTGAGGCATATAGGTCTGGGTGCCAGGATGGTACAAAGAATTGCGGTATTGTATGAAGCACCGACCGCAGCAATAAAAATGAATGGGAATCTCTCAACTCCCTTTATCATGAGAAATGGGACGAGACAGGGTTGTCCCCTGTCCCTATTGCTTTTTGTGCTCTCGCTCGAACCATTACTGTCAACAGTCAGAGCAAATAGAGAGATTAACCACTTTCAGACCGGACCAATTTGCAGCCAAAGGACCAGGCCCCTTTTTGCGATTCGGCACTGTGTCGCTTTAACTGACAATTGCGCGGTCGTGCGACGTGGCTCCCAAACAAAATTGACGTCCTTTTTTTCCCACAAATAGAGCTTTCTTTTGGTGGTATTTGATCGCCCCTGCGGTTTTTATTTTTTGCGCTATAAACAAAAATAGAGCGACAATTTTGAAAAAAATGCATTATTTTTTACTTTTTGCTATAATAAATATCCCCAAAAAATATATTAAAAAACATATTTTTTCCTCAGTTTAGGCCGATACGTATTCTTCTACATATTTTTGGTAAAAAAAATCGCAATAAGCGATTATTGATCGGTTTGCGCAGAAGTTATAGCGTTTACAAGATAGGGGATAGTTTTATAGCATTTTTATTAATAATTATTTTTTTATTAGTAATGGCGGAGATCTGCGATTTTTTTTGTGACTGCGACATTATGGCAGACACATCGGACATTTTTGACACATTTTTGGGACCATTGTCATTTTTACAGCAATTAATGCTATTTAAATGCATTGATTCCTGTAAAAATTACACTGGCAGTTTAGGGGTTAACCACAAGGTGGCAGTGTAGGGGTTAAGTAGGCCTAGGGGTGTGTTTCTTACTGTGGGGGGGCGTGGCTGTCAGCTAGTGAATGCTGATCTCTGCTCCAATCACAGGGAGCAGAGATCGGCGTCACTAGTTGCTAGGCAGAACGGGGAGATGCTGTTTATCTCGGCATCTCCCCGTTCAGCCGTCCCGTGAGACGATCGCGGATGTCCCCGTGGCGATCGAGTCCGCGGGGACCGCGATCGGACTCACGGGGGTCCCGACCGGCGCGCTCCCGATGGCACGGACAGGCTAAAGGAGGGACTTATATATACGCCCTCCTGCCTGTACGTGCCATTCTGTCGACGTACATCTGTGTGCGCCGGTCGGCAAGTGGTTAAGGGAATAAAAACGGGCGACGTTGAGCATAAGGTCGCGGCTTTTGCAGATGACCTGCTGTTTTATGTCTCCAAACCTAAACAAACAATGCCACAATTAATCAAAACGCTAAAAAAATATGGAGGAATAGCAAATTTCAAAATCAACTTAAATAAATCAGAAATTTTAAACATAAATGTTGAACCAAAAGAGATACACGAGCTGCAAAAGGAATATCCTTTTCCCTGGAAGAAGAAAGGTTTAAAATACCTAGGGATTAAATTAGCAAACTCAGTAGAACAACTATTCAGCGAGAATTATATTGCACTATTGGATGAAATTAAAAATGAGACCAAAAAACTATCTTTAAAGCCTCTATCATGGTTTGGCCGAATCAACACAGTCAAAATGGTGTTACTCCCTAAAGTCACATATACATTTTCAATGTTACCAATCCCCCTCCCAGACTATTATTTTCAAACTTTAAAATCAATAATAAATAGATTCATCTGGCAAAACAAAAAACCTAGGATCTCTAGCAATATTTTGAAGCAGGATAAGGCCCCTTTCACGCGGAAGGCCCGTTCAGATCCGCCTGTCAGTTTTGACGGCGGATCTGAACGGGCGCTCCATGTTACTCTATGGAGCGTCGGATGTCAGCGGAGACATGTCCGCTGACATCCGATCCGGTCCGATCCGCCAAATCCAGACGTATGGACCACACGTCCAGATCCGTCGGATCGGGTGAGATCGGGTGAGATCGGGTGAAAACGGACACACTGTCCGTTTTCATCCGATCTCTCCATAGAGATCAGCGGCGCTCGCAAGCCCCTCCCCGCTCAGTGAGCGGAGAGAGGCTTGTCATCCGCCGGCTCAGCGGAGATCAACGGAGAGATCTCCCGCTGAGCCGGCGGACAGAGGCGGGCTCCGTGCAAGCGGAGCCCGTCTCGTGTGAAAGGGGCCTAAGGATCAAGGAGGATTGGGGATCCCGGACCTTAAAAAATATTATTATGCGATCATAGCATCACGAGCAATAGAGTGGGCACGGTAAACAGAGGATAAACACTGGGTAAAAATGGAGAATATTATAAGTGGAGTAAGTTTAAGAAGGGTAATATGGATTCCCCCACATTTAAGGGGTTTGGGCACAAACACACAAAAAAATAACTAAAAATGTTTTAAAAATATGGGATTTGTTACATAAGCAATATAAGTGGGAGTATAATTCACCGTTAATGTTTTTGAGTGATAATGAGTATTTTCCACCAGGGAAAAGACACACAGGGGGTCAATGGTTAGGAGAAAACACGCAACTGAAAGATATAATGGATAAAGGAAAAATAAAAACACTAGTAGAATTACAACACAATGGGGCACAAATAAGAATCAATGAGTGGCGTTATCTGCAGCTGATCCATTTCGTAAGAAGCCTCCCCCAACCGATTAGAACAAAAGAAAAATATACAGCATTAGAAAAAATCTGTGCGGATTCGGGGACAAAAAAAAAAACAATATCCCGATTATATAGAGCTATACTTATAGAGGATCGGCTGGAGATACCGCCTTTCCTTTTCAAATGGGGCACGGAACTGGGTTCACATGAATATATGCACAAAATAAAAAAAATATTGAAACTCACCCACAAATCAGCTATTGACACTATGACGATGGAGATGAATTATAAATGCCTCTCTAGATGGTATATGACACCAGATAAACTAAATAAAATTCACTCAGATAATTCACAGAACTGTTGGAGGGGATGTAATAAGCCAGGCACAATGGCCCATATTTGGTGGGAGTGCCCAAAAATAAAAAAATTTTGGACAGAGATTCGGAGCCTTATAAAAGTAATTACCGACGTGAATATAAAAGAGGATCCCTGGATATGCCTATTCCACAGGACCGACGATCCAATAAAGCAATATACAAAAACATTAATACCCCAGATGTTAAATGCAGCCAAGGGCCTTATCCCGAAAAAATGGCAGCAGGAAGAAGCACCCACTAAAAGAGAGTGGGTCTTAAAAGTGGAAGAAATGTATCATCTGGAAAAATTGAGGTATAATGGAGAAGAGGGAGAGGAAGAGGATTTGAAAAAATGGAAAAGATGGCAGACTTTTAAGCAGACATGGGAATATGCCGAAACGATTATATAAACAGAATGATATAGCGAAATGGGTCCGCAACAAGAAGACGAGAGGTACTGGGAAATAGGGTGGGCGGGATAGGGAGGGGGGAGGGAAAGAACGGGAATAGGAAGATAAAAAGAAAACTCCACACATTCTACAAGTGAAATAAAAATTTAAAAGAGATAATATATAGTATGTAAAATGGTAAACTAAACTGTATGGTTTAATTCTTTTCATAATAAAATTCCACAATGATGTGAAATATAACGAGAGATACAAATGAACGCGAAGTTGAATAATAATCTCTTGAATATTGCTGAAGTGGAAAAAGAAAAAAAAAAGATAAAAAAACTTCTGCCTTTACAGCTCCTTTAACCGCTTCCCGACCAGCCACCGCAGTTATACTGCAGCAGGTTGGCTCCCCTGCATGAGCCGTCGTAGCTGTACATTGGCTCTTTAAGATGGTGTAGCAGGCGTGCCCGCAGCGTATCCCTGGAGCCGATGCGCGATGACTTCCGGGCACCCATGATTTCTCGTGACAGAGCGAGAACCAGGATCTGTGTGTGTAAACACACAAATCCCGATTCTGTCAGGGGAGAGGAGACAGATCGTGTGTTCCTACTAAAGGGGCGTTCCGGCCAAGAAATTTTTTTTTTTAAAAGTCAGCAGCTACAAACACTGTAGCTGCCGACTTTTAATAAGGACACTTACCTGTCCAGCAAACCCGCGATGTCGCCCCCCCCCCCCCCCCCCCCCGAGGCCGATCCATCCATCAGATCGGCTGCCGGTGCCTCCATTTTAACGAAGGGAAACAGGAAGTGGAGCCTTGTGGCTTCACTGACCGTTTCCTACTGCGCATGTGAATGGCCACATTGTTTTCTGGGACACACTCGTGTCTCAGAAGGCAACGGGGCCGCTGACCGAAGAGAAGGAAGCACCGCGGAATAGGAAGAGGCAGATTAGGAAGACTGCCTAGCAACAGCGGTTTCAAGTAAGTTAAAAAAAATATATATATTTTTTTAAGATTATTAATGCATTTTTTTTTTTTTTTTGGGTGGCCCTCCACTTAAGTAGGAACAACAATCGGTCTCCTCCTCTAGTCAGACACATTCCCCCCCCACAGTTAGAAACACACATACGGAACACAGTTAACACCTTGATCGCCCCCTAGTAACCCCTTCCCTGCCAGTAACATTTATACAGTAATCATTGGCTATTTTTTAGCTCTGATCGCTGTATAAGTGTCACTGGTCCCCAAAAAGTGTCAAAAGTGACCGATGTGTCCGTCCCAATGTTGCAGTCGCAGATCACCACAATTACTAGTAAAAAAAAAAAATAATAATAATAATAAAAATGCCACACTATTACATAGCCTCAATACTCACAACACAAAATATAAAAGTGATAAAGAAACAGGGGCGCCAATACTTTTAATTCAGTGGTAATCACAGCAAATAGTAAATCAATCACAGTAAAATACTGGTGGACTAGAAGAAAAAAGGGAGAAAAGGAAAATGAGAAAATGCAAAAAACATGATTATAAATCAGAATACTCTGATAAGAGCGGACTAAATCCCCATAACACTCACCCAATATGAAAAAGGTGTGTGGAATGGGATCCTATATCAGGGTGAATTAATCATCTAGCTGGAGTGGAAGTAGGCTGAGAATGTCAGCAGAGTAATCAAAGCCGTTCCTTGAAGTAGGTAAGGTCCCCTAGAGAACAGGAGAGGGGATGGTAGTATGGGGATAACGGGAAGAGAAGGGCAGAAGATTTAACTGCTTGCTGCCCGCCCTGCCATCAAATGACGGCGGGGTGGTGCAGCTCTCGTTCTGGGACGCCGTCATATGACGGCATCCTAGAACGGCCGGCCGCTCTTGCTTGCTTGTGGTGGCGTTCAGCGCAGCGCCATGTTGCTAGGACACGGTGCGACCCCGATCTCTGTAAAGAGCCGTGTCCGCGGCTCTTTAACCATGTGATCGGCTGTGTCCAATCACAGACAGTCACATGTAAACAAGGAAGTGCTGGTAATCGGCGCTCCTTGCCTCACACTGACAGAGTGTGAGGAGAGGAGAGCCGATCAGTGGCATCTCCTCACAGGGGGACATCTAGGAATGTAATCAGGGCACTGATTACAATAGTGCAATACAGTGTCACCAATCAGTGCCCACCAATGCCAGCTATCAGTGCCCACCAGTGGTAGCAATCAGTGCCCACCACTGCCCACAAGTGCCACCAATCAGTGCGCATTAGCGATGCCAGTCAGTGCTGGCAATCAGTACCACCTATCAGTGCTGCTCTTCAATACCCATCACTGCTGTCAATCAATGCCCATCAGTGTCACCCATCAGTGCCCATCAGTACCGCCTACAGTGTTGCCAACCTACCAGATTGAAATTTACTGACACAACACCCAAAATTTCCTGGCACCGCCAAGTTTTTACTGGCATTTCCAAAAGTTACAAAATACAGTTTTAAGTGCAAATTTTAGTATTTAGGCTACAAACAAGTACAATCTGCAATTAGCAATGTGATTTAAGGTAGATATTAGGGCAAAAAACATATTTCTTATTTTATTTTCGATATAGTAAGTAGTTCAGGGACAGGACTCAGGAGGGCAAGAAATTAGAATAGGAAGGCACACACACATGACGTTGACTCTTGGTCCCATCAGTCCACTCTAGTCTAAACAGCACTGACAGTCCTGCTCCTGACCTGCCCTGATCCTGTCCTGCAGGCCAACACACGAGGCTCTGGCCGCTCTGCTTGGCTCCCTTGCACCATGACATCACACAACACGCTCGGGCACCGCCTCCACCAGAGCTGCCCGAACACACTGTAGCAGGCACTCGGATGGTCTCGGCTGGCTCTGGACCAGGCCGAACATCACAGCCATATTTTTTTTACTGGCAACTTTTTCCTTTTACTGGCATTTACTGGCAGGAGAAAATTGCCTGTTTTTTACTGGCTGCGCCTGCCAGTAAAAATACTGACGGTTGGCAACACTGACCGCCTATCAGTACCCACCAGTGCCGCCTATCAGTGCCCACCTGTGCCACCTAACAGTGCCCATTAGTGCCACCTATCAGTGCCCATAAGTGCGGTATATTAGTGCCTCATCATTGCCACCTAATCAGTGCCCATCAGTGCCGCCTCATCAGCGCACATCAGTGAAGGCGAAAAATAAAAATAAAAAACCTGGCTGTGATTAAATACCACCAAAAGAAAGCTCTATTTGTGTGAAGAAAATTATAAAAAAAAAATTGTTTGGGTACAGTGTAGCATGACCGCGCAATTGTCATTTAAAGGGCGACAGCCCTAAAAGCTGAAAAATGACTTGGGCAGGAAGGGGGTGTAAATGCCTGGTAGGCAAGTGGTTAATAGATAGAAAGATGAAAAAAAATGACTGAAGTTCCACTTTAAGGAGATTGTACAATCAGATTGTGCAGTGTGTTGTATAGTAAATACAGTGAAGCTTTATTCATTCCATCCACCAATCCTATTTTTTTTATTTACGTTTTTTCCTGACATTCTATTGGCCGCACGGTGAGCACACACTACACGTCTTTATCGGTGAATCATCATCAGCAATAATTCCAGAACAGCGATGAGATGAAGGCCCCGCCCACAGCCGGGCTATGAGGCTCCACCCCAGACACACTAGAACTCTCTACAAACTGTCCCAGGACGCCGGTGTTCTATCGGATAGTGCCCGCTATCGAGTACAGGACAAGCGGCGGACACTTCTTGATAGCAGGCACTATCCGATAGAACACTCCAGAGGGCTGCCAATCAGCGGCGAGGGGTGGGAACCTTGACGTCACCTCGGTGGAGCAGCTGTTTAGCCGACGACACTGGAGAGACGATACCAATCCAGTCGTAGGGGGGTTAGTCGCAAACCACGAGTGGCACTGAAGTGCGTGTATGTTAATCCTTTATTACTGTGTGAGATTACATACATTCCCAGCACATATAAAGCCGAATTCTGTGCCTCTCGTGTGAAGACGGGGAGGTTACAGCTGGTAACGCGGGCCGCCCCCCCTCCGGAGAAGAGGTGAGGTTACCCAGCCTCAGTGGCAAAGGACTTGTTTTTTTTCTTTCGCTGTGATCACATATCCCTCCGCCAGGGTCGGAGCTCCCGGAAGAGGGCTGCTTGTTTGGTGTTCCGCCGCGGTCGGGCTCGTTCTGTTTTCTTGGTGTTTCCCGTGGTGACTGTTGTGACATCTGGTGCGGAACATTCTAGACATTCGACCGCGGCCTTCTCTGTCTCTCCTCCCTCCTTTGTCTCCACAGTCCGGCTTCCGGTAACAAATGTCAACCCCGGCCAGACGGCGCCTCATGAGGGACTTTAAGAGGTAAGACGCCGAGTCCCCGGGGGAGGATGGGGGGCGACTTGTTTACGAGGGGCTGACCGTGTGATGTGTGTTCTTCTTACAGGCTACAGGAGGACCCCCCCGCCGGAGTCAGCGGAGCCCCATCCGAAAACAACATCATGGTGTGGAATGCCGTCATCTTCGGGTAAGAGAGACGTCACTGGGCACGTCATAGGTACAAATAGGGGAGCCCCTCCCCCCATCAGGTTCTAGTAAGGAAGATATGGGACCCCACTATCTTATTCAGGTCTGAGGGTCCTCATTGGGCCTTGTCAGGGGTCATCAGGTACAAATAGGGGACCCCCCTCCCCCATCAGGTTCCAGTAAGAAAGATATGGGACCCCCCCTATCTTATTCAGGTCTGAGGGACCTCATTGGGCCTTGTCAGGGGTCATCAGGTACAAATAGGGGTCCCCCCTCCCCCATCAGGTTCCAGTAAGAAAGATATGGGACCCCCCCTATCTTATTCAGGTCTGAGGGACCTCATTGGGCCTTGTCAGGGGTCATCAGGTACAAATAGGGGTCCCCCCTCCCCCATCAGGTTCCAGTAAGAAAGATATGGGACCCCCCCTATCTTATTCAGGTCTGAGGGACCTCATTGGGCCTTGTCAGGGGTCATCAGGTACAAATAGGGGACCCCCCTCCCCCATCAGGTTCCAGTAAGAAAGATATGGGACCCCCCTATCTTATTCAGGTCTGAGGGTCCTCATTGGGCCTTGTCAGGGGTCATCAGGTACAAATAGGGGACCCCCCTCCCCCATCAGGTTCCAGTAAGAAAGATATGGGACCCCCCCTATCTTATTCAGGTCTGAGGGACCTCATTGGGCCTTGTCAGGGGTCATCAGGTACAAATAGGGGTCCCCCCTCCCCCATCAGGTTCCAGTAAGAAAGATATGGGACCTCCCTATCTTATTCAGGTCTGAGGGTCCTCATTGGGCCTTGTCAGGGGTTTATCAGGTACAAATAGCGGACCCCCCCCCCCCCCATCGCATTCCAGTAAGAAAGATATGGGACCCCCTTATCTTATTCAGGTCTGAGGGTCCTCATTGGGCCTTGTCAGGAGTCATCAGGTACAAATAGGGGATTCCCTCCCACATTAGTTTTTAGTAAGAGGCCACCAGGTAAAGATATGGGTCTCCCCTCCCCCATTATCTTAGTCAGGTATGACGGTCCTCATTGGGCCTTGTCAGGGGTCATAAGGTACGAATGGGGGATCCCCCTCCCCCATCAGTTTCCAGTAAGAGGCCACCAGGTAAAGATATGGGGACCCCCCCTATCTTATTCAGGTCTGAGGGTCCTCATTGGGCCTTGTCAGGGGTCATCAGGTACAAATAGGGGATTCCCTCCCACATTTGTTTTTAGTAAGAGGCCACCAGGTAAAGATATGGGTCTCCCCTCCCCCATTATCTTGGGTATGACGGTCCTCATTGTGCCTTGTCAGGGGTCATACGGTACAAATGGGGGATCCCCCTCCCCCCCCATCAGTTTCCAGTAAGAGGCCACCGGGTAAAGATATGGGTCCCTTCTTTATCTTCTGGTATGAGGCCTTCCTCTACATCATATTCCGGTAAGAGAGCCATGTCATGGTAAAAAGGTCACTAGATAAAGCCGTCACGGAGCCATGTCCTGGTCAGGGGTCCTCAGTTACAATATGGGAACATTCTCCCTCCATCAGACTCGGGTAGTAGAGCCATCATTGGGCCAGGTCTCTCAGTCCAGGGTCGCCAGTTAAAAATATGAAACCTCCTTTCCATTATTTGGGTAAGAGAGCCGTCACTGGGTTTGTCAGGGTAAGAGGTCAGGTTACAAAAACGCCCTCCTCCCCCATATCATATTCATGCAAGAGGGCCATGTCAGGGGTCATCAGGTACAAATAGGGGACCACCCTACCCGATCTTATTCAGGCAAGAGAGAGAGGGCCATGTTAGGCTAAGATGTCACCATGTCAAGATATGGAACTCCACCCCATTATCCTATTCAGGTAAGAGGAGCCATACCATACCAGGGGTTATCAGGTACAAGTATGGACCTCCTCTGTCCTTCATAGTCATCAGGTACAAAGAGGAGACCTCCTCTACATCATATTCGGGTAAGCGAGCCATGTCATGGTAAGAGGTCTCCAGGTAAAGCCATTAATGAGCCATGTCCTGGTCAGGGGTACTCGAGTACAATATGGGACATATTGGTACATATATGGGTACAATATGGGCATCAGATTCAGGTATGAAAGCCAACACTGGGCCATGTCTGGGTCAGGGGTCACCAGGTAAACGTATGACCCCTCCCTCCTCCCCATCCTATTTGAGTAAGAGATCAGCATGTTACAAATATGGGATCCCCCCCATCATATTCCGGTAAGAGGGCCATATCCGGGGTCAGTAGGTACAAATAAGGGACCTCCTCTCTACATTATATTCAGGTAAGAGCCATCTCTGGTAGCCAGAGGTCATGTCCTGGTCAGGGTTCCTCGGGTACAATATGGGACACCCATCAGACTCTGGTAAGAGAGCCATGTCTCGGTCCGGGTCACCAGTTACAAATATGAAACCTCCCTCTTTCCCATCTTATTTAGGTAAGGGAGCCATCACTGGGTTTGTCAGGGTAAGAGGGCAGCAAATTACAAATATAGGACACCCCCATCATATTCAGGTAAGAAGGCCATGTCAGGGGACATCAGGTACAAATTGGGGACCCCCCCATCTTATTCCGGTAAGAGAGAGAAGGATGTGTTGGAGTAAGAGGACACCAGGCAAAGATCTGGGACTCCACTCCGTTATCCTGTTGAGGTAGGAGAGCCATCGCCAGGCCATGCCAGGGGTCATGAGGTACAAGTATGGACCCCTCTGCCCTTCCTTGTCAGGTACAAATGGGGGACCTTCTCTCTACATCATATTTGGGTAAGGCTTCACCAGATAAAGCCATTGAGTCATGTCTTAGTCAGGGGTCCTCTGGTACAATATGGAACCCCCATCAGACTCAGATAAGAGGGCCATGTCTCGATCCAGGTCCACCAGTCCTTCCCATTTTATTTGGGTAAGAGAGCTGTCACTGGGTTTGTCAGGGTAAGAGGTCAGTGGGTTAAAGAGCTGTGACATCCCCCCCCCACTCACACACAAAATATTCAGTTAAAGTGGGAATCCAATGAAAATCTAACGCTAACCTCTCTATCCCTGTAAAAAAAAAAAAAAGAGCATACATACCTTTTCAGAAGCTGATCTGACCTGCTCCGACCCAATCTCCAGTGCTGGAAGCTCTGCAGAGGACACGGACGACTGGCTGTGAAATGAATGGGAAGTGAGGTCACCCATAGACTTGCTATGGGGCTTCGGTTGTTCTCCATCTCCTTTGCACCCACCTACACAGATAAGCCGCGGCTGACAGCTCGGCGCTGGATCCAGTCGGAGCAGGTCAGATTGGCTTCCGACAAGGTATGTATACTATTTTTTTTTTTTTTTCTTTACAGGGATAGAGAGGCTAGTGTTAGATCCCTGGTGTCTATAGATGCAGGGTTTTTAGATTTTGCATGGACTTCCACTTTAAGATGGTCATGCCAGGGGTCATCGGGTACAAATCTGGGACCTCTCCATCATCCTACTTGGGTAAGATAGCCATCACTGGATCCAGGTTCATCAGGTACACGTATGGGATTCCCCTCCACCTGATAATATTTGGGTAAGAGAGCTGTCACAAGGCCATGTCCAGGGTCATCGGGTACAAATGTGGGGCACCCCCTCTACATCCTATTCATATAAGAGAGCCGTGTTGGGGTCAGGGATAACCAGGTACACATAAGGGAACCCCATCTTATTCAGATAAGGACACCAGGTAAAGATATGGGACACGACCCCCCCCCCCCCCCCCCCCCCCCCCCATTATCTTACTCAGGTAAGAGCCATCACTGGGCCATGCCAGGGGTCATCAGGTTAACACATAGGAACCCTACCCCTCCATCAGATTCTGGTAATTGTGCCATCACTGGACCATGTCAGAGGTCACTAGACACAATTTGAGGACCCCCAATTATATTGGGGACCATGCATGAACTGTAATGCAGCTATGTGTGATTTGCACTCTTAAACCTGTATTTTGTCTTTTTTTTACTTTTTTTTTTTTTTTTATATTTGACACATGAGAATCGAGCCACCGAACACCGCCGATGGCTCGGTTCTCACTCCTCCCAGAGCAAAGCGATGATGACTGTCGGACAAAAGTTGCGGCTAAATGGTTAGATGATGGTTTCTAGCTGTCAAGTTAAATCGTTCAGGAGAGGTTAAACAACATCCCGTCTACATGAAGCCTTAAAAAGATCTCTGCTGGGATGTTTTACATCATCACCATTCAGTTTGTTAGAAGTCTAGATATTGAGCATATTCACTGATACAGGTGTTCAGTGGATGATCTAAATGAGCTAGCATGTGACAGATATGCATGCAAATGTAAAGCTATGGTGGGTAGTGATACAGAACTGAGCAGCATTTGCATGTTTTGTCTACTTTGACATGCTTTCAGGCTTTATTTGCCTATAGCTGAAATTCAGCAAGTTGTAAGCTGTCTTTGGCATTAGACTAAGGTGTCCGTTTATGAAGCAGTGAAATCTATTCACTGCTTCATTCTCCGGCATTCACAGAGGAGATCTTTCTCCTCTGTGTGCCAGTTTTATGAAGCTTTGTAAATCGCTTCACCTTTTTGGAGGAGTGAATCGGTCTACAAACGCTTCCAACAGTGGAGAGTGACCCCTGATACTGGAATCTTGTGAGACTTTACAAGATTACAGCACCAGAAATAGTCTGTCTCTCTGTTGGGGGGGTCTGAACGAGGTATAAGGAAGTTAAAAATCTTCCTCTTTCCTCCTCAGATTCCCTCTTCACTCCCCGATTCTCCACCTCTGAGCTGGTGAATTCTGACTGAGATCGCAGCTTCATAAACTGGCCGTTGCTGTGTCAGTCAATGAGGATTCTCCTTGTGCGGAGATCATCAGCGGGAGAACAAGTGCAAACACTTCTCCCCCGATTTTATCTCTGGTTTATAAACCATTTATGGACTGTGATCCGCGGCGATCTTCGGGATCACTGCTTCATAAACGGACACCTAAGCCCATGAACTCCAAGGTGATATGTTCCTAATAGCAGATACTATTGGGTACCTTTTTTGTGTTTTGGGTTATTATTTGCATACAGGGTGTACCCAGGTTTTACTGATCCAAAGTTGTGCAGGAGATTTTGGAAGAAAATAAAGAAGCTGCAGTCACCTTTTCATACCCACTATTGGTGACATATTGCTTAGTAATATAAAGTTGAAACACCATTGAGGTATTTTTAAATCGCTATCATGTCCCCTATCAAGAACCTCTTTTCCAGCAAGAATAAATTTAGTGCTTGTAGTCGTTCCTCGTAATTGAGGTTCTCCAGTCCCCTTATTAATTTTGTTGCCCTTCTTTGGACTTGCTCCAGCACATCCCTTCTGAGGACTGGTGACCAGAACTGGACGTATTTCTCCAAATGTGGCCTAACCAGAGTTTTATAAAGTGTCAGGATCCTCGTTTTATATCTGGAGTATATCCCCTTTTTTTTTAAATGCATGCTAAAAATCTGCCGGCTTTGGTAGCTGAAGCTTGACATTGCATGCTATTGCGCAGTCTGTCATCTACTAGGACCCCCAGATCTTTCTCCATCCTTGTTTTTTGCCCCCAAGTGCATTACTTTACAATTTTCCATTTAGTTGCCCACCCCATTAGTTTGTTCAGGTGTTTCTGTAAAATGTCTATAGCCTGATGTGAAGTTGATGCCCTGCTTATTTGTGTCGTCCACAAAAATTTGAGATTGAGCTATTTATACCATCCTCTATATCCTTTATGAATAAATTAAACAGATTTGGTCCCAAGACAGAGCCTTGGGGTACTCCAATTGCCACTCCAGACCAGATTCAGTATGTTATTTATCATCACCCTTTGGACACACCCCTGTAACCAGTTTTCTATCCAAGAACGGACCATAAGGTTTGTTCATACCTGCAGACCTCAGCTTGTAGATTAAGCATTTATGGGGAACTGTATCGAGTACTTCTGAAAAATCCAGATACACCACATCCTCAGGCCTCCCCTATCTAGATGGGAGCTCACTTCCTCGTAGAATGTTAGCAGATTGGTCTGGCAGGAACGACCCTTCGTAAACCCATGCTGATTACTACTGATACTTTTTTCCTCCAGTACATTTTTGGATATAATCCCTTATCCCCTCCAATAATTTACCTACTATTGATGTTAGGCTGACTGGCCTGTAGTTTCCTGGAATTTTGTCTCTACCCTTTTTTTGAATATTGGTACCACATTGGCTTTTCCAATCAGCTGGTACAATTCCTGTCAGTATGCTATCCACAAAGATTAGGAACAATGGTCTGGCTATTGGCTAAAGGAGGGGGGGGGGGGCATGAGGAATCTGAGCTAGCCGCAAACCCCATTATCAAATTGGAAGGTCAGGTATATTCCCCGTGGTGTTTTTTTTTTTTTTTTTTTTTTTTTTTAGCAGCAATGAGAAAATAATTTGCAAAAATTCCTTGATTTTATTATCGAAGACACACGTTAAACATCATTGGGTGCAAAATATATTTAAAATAAGAACTCTATGTATGTTCTATTTTTTTTTTTTTTTTTCTCTCTTTTTCATGTTAGTTTACTTTTATAGTAGTGATCGAGCCTGGGTATGCCCAGTAGGCTGTTTTGTTCTGTATTTACCTGAAATTATGATAAAAACAACTTTAAAAAAAAAAAAAGAGCTCTGGTGTACAAAGTGCGGAACGGTTTCAGGTAGAGGAAGGTACATACATAATTTACAATTCCTTTTATAAAGTGATTATACTGTATTCAAAATGGATTTCCATAACATTTAGTTCATATGATATACACAAATTATTTTGTTTCTCATTGCTGCTAAAAAAAAAAAAAAAAAACACGGGGAATATACCTGACCTTCCAATGGTCTGGCTATAACCTGACTGAGTTCTCTGAGGATTTTTGGGTGTAAGCCATCTGGGTTTACATCCACTTTAAGCTTATTTATTTTAGTCTTGTTTTGGAACTGAATAATATACACTCTGCTATATTCGGCAAGCCACCTACTGTAAAAATAAATCAAATTATGGCTTCATGCACACTTGAGCTCAAAAATGCTGCTTTTCTAGGCATTTGCGCTTATTTTTTCTCTGCCTATAAACGCCCCTCCATGTTAGCCTATATGTCAATGCACACTATATATATATATATATATATATATATATATATATATATATATATATAGCTATAGCAAAAAAGCCCGCCACCAAAGTCACATTCAGCAGAAGAGCTTTTGAGCATAACATGTCTGACGTGCCAAAACGCAGGTAAGCGCTAGGCCTATTTAGCACGTGAACATTTTTTTTTTCATTTCAATGGCCAAGATGAATATTGTGACCAATTTTATTGCCATCTTTGTCCCCTTGGGGAGGTTTACCTTTGTTACCTGCCCCATAACCAAAACAGAAAGTGAGAGGAAATCACTGCAAAGTAAGGAAATCTCTTGGGGTCCCCCAGGTTAGTAGAACTAGTGTTCCCATTGGAAGATTTCCCCTCTTACTTTTCTAGTGACAACCCAAAATTTGGGATTTTCTTTTACTTTCAATGATATGGTAAATGGGACAAATGGAGAGGATGAATCTCCCTAAATGGGGCACAGAAAGCAATACAAACTGATAGGGGGGTCTAATCCCTCCCTACTCTATATACAAAACGTAAAAATAAAGTTTGGCCTTTTTAGTTATGTTGTAATTACCGTATATACTCGAGTATAAGCCAAGTTTTTTCAGCACATTTTTTTTTTTTGTGCTGAAAGTGCTTATACTTGAGTCAAGCACTTTTCTGCAGCAAAAAAAATAAAATTACGACCCGACTTTGGGGCCCCGTATCTCGGGGCCACTTGGTGCTGCTAGGAACCCCAAATTTGGTATTCAAACCCAGTGGAGCCAACACTACAACATACCCAAACTAGCACCAAGTGGCCCAGAGATACGGAGCCCCAAAGTCGGTCAACTGTGTCCATCTGCAGCAATGTCATTTCGGGACCCCTTGGGTCCAGAGACCCCAAAATTTGGCTGCAGCTAGGGGGCATTTAGGAACCCTTAACTGCCAACTTTGAAGTTTAGGGGACCTATGGCTGCAAATAGGCACAGTGAGGCTGCAAATGGGCATTGTTGACCCTCTTTTCGACTTACAGTAGCTGCGCATTTCTCACCCTAGGCTTATACTCGAGTCAATAAGTTTTCCCAGTTGTTTGTGGTAAAATTAGGTGCCTCGGCTTATATTCGGGTCGGCTTATACTCGAGTATATACGGTACCTCCAGGAATACATCTGCCCCTCTGAAAAATGTCTTTAAACTCTTCCTGGCTGAAATTCTGTTCAGCCTTGACTCAGTACAATATTGCCTCCTAGACTTCTACTGGTCATTTTTGGATCATTTCCAGTCATTACAATGTAATGCAGGAGATGTAAACTCAAACACTTACTGCAGGCTGCTAGCAGATAGAAGGCAACATTGAACTTGCTTCCGGAAGTACCCTCATTTGAACATGTAAACAGAGGGGCTTCATTAATAAAGCATTAGTATGGCTACACAGGGAGCGCTGTACAAATATGCACTGCCCTCCACTTGTGTCTGGACTTTGAAGCAAGCGAGCACCATTCAGATGAGAAGCAATACTCTTTACATGGCTCTCCTGCACATACTGCTTATTGCCCTACCCTCTGCACTTCTCTCCTGTACTTGGAAAATATGGAGGCTGCCACTGTTGACCTCTGCTTCTGGAAATGCTAGTTACCTGGCTGGCATGCAGGTCCTGTCGCTGTAATATGGTCTGAGGCATAGTGCAGGTATGCAGATCAGTTCTGACTTTGCTTTCACTTCCCGATCTGCATAATCGTTCCAGTTTCCATACAGCTAGCCATTTCAGTTTTCCATTTATTCTTTTATTTTTATTTTTTTGCTGAGCTTTTAGGTAGAGCTGGTCTAAATGGCAAATTTATGTTTGCACATTTTTCCTGTTGGATACATTTCCTCACCCTCTTTTGTCAGTTGCTAGCCTTTGTATGTGAAATGTGAGGCAGTTCTATAGTACTAATTAACTTCTAGGACAGACATTTTAACAAATGTAATGCATAGATAAGTCTAATAGAAAAGAGACCGGGGGAGTGTGAATCCTATTTCTACTAATATTCCTGAGAGCTACTGGCTCAAACACATGGTGGTTTCCTGGCTCCATTATCTGTATTTAAGAGACTTGTTATAGAAAAGTATTGAGCTTTATATAATTTTTTTTCTTTTCCCCATAGGCCGGAGGGAACGCCATTTGAAGATGGTGAGTAATCACTAGGGCTTTACTGTGTAGAATGGGTTTTTGATGTGAGGTTTTACATGAACATAGTGCTGTCTCATGCTTTTAAGAGTTACATTTAGTTGCATATTGAATAAATAGAATTTGGTCTATTCTCTTGCATAATGAATTGGAAAGCACTTCATTTTTTAACTTGGGTGAAAAAATAAGCTCACTTCTAGGGTCCCCTGTGGGCTCTCTAAGCTCCTCCTCGCATCAGATAACCCCCTAGGAGAAGCCATCTCCCAGGGGTGTTACCTTACGGGCACGCTCCCGAGTCAGCATTTGCATCCATAGATAAGAATGCCGGACTCGGTCAAGCCCCCCCCCCACCCGCTGCCCGCATCATTGGATTGACGGCAGCGGGAGCCAATGGCTGTGCTGCTATCAATCTATCCAATCAAGAGTCGGGACCCCGTGGAGAGAGGGAGAGCACTTCTCCACCGACGACTGAGCTTCGGTAAGTAACAGTGGGCTTAAACTGATTGTAAAGGCTGAAGATTTTTTTTTATCTTAAAGTGTTACTAAACCCAACAATAAAAAAAACAAATCATCCGCCTACACCGCCTTCTATACATCACGGTCACCTGTTAAAGAGGAAGTTAACCCATTCAACAAAAATAAATAAAGCCTGCAAGGCAAAGGCATAATGAGCCAGTATGCATAGCATACTAGCTCATTATGAATAATTTGCCTGAGAACCAAGCCCCCGAAGCGGTCCTCCTTCATCTCCACCGCTGCCATGTATCCCGGAGTGAATTCCAGGTCTCGCGGCTGTGGCCGGAGCCACGATGACGTCACTCCCACGCATGTGCATGGGAGCCGCCACTAGCGGCATTTCGCCGTTAGCAGCGGCGTGCTCAGTGCGCCTGCACGCCGTTGTCTACGGCACATGCGCGGTAGACAGCGGTGCCTGTCTTTTTGCAAATATGTAAACCGTGTAGGTTTAGGAGATATTTCTTGGACCTACAGGTAAGCCTTAATCTAGGCTTAACTGTAGGTCAAAGTGGTTTGTAAGCGTTTACAACCACTTTAATATACAGGGTCCCAACTATTCACCAGTGTTCATAAAGATTTCACTCTCCTCTGACGAAACTTCCTCTATCAGTGACCCCTCACCCGCTAACCAGCCAGTGCTGATTGGCGCTGTGCCAATGACATGCTCAGTTCACAAAAAAAAAAAATGAAATGGGAAATGTTCTGTCCAGTATAAAAGACACAACGGTGCAGGTTGAGGTTGGCTGCCTTGCCTGTTCTTTCAAAGGTAGACATTACAGGAAGGGGAGGATCTATGCATACAGGATAAAACAGCCTTTTTACACAATGCAGAGGATTAACCCCTAAAGTTCCACAGTGAGTATAACAAGCATGCTATTCTGCATATACAGACAGATTTTACTGTTGTGGGTTTAGCAAAAATTTAATGCATTCTATGCATTAAAGAGGAAGCAAACGCTTTTTTTTTTTTTTTCCCTTACCTACAAAGTAAAGGTATAATGTGCTGTATGCATCATATACTTTCACATTATGTGAAACTTTTCTGCAATTGAAGCCCTCGTTGTCATCGCTGAATTTCACCTCCATCTTCACCCGTCTTCCTTCCGGGTCCGCAGACTCCAGCTGTGTGACTTGCCAGAGCTGCGTGACGTCACTCCCGTATACAGTAAATATCTCAACTTGCACAGTTTAGGAGATATTTAGAGTACCTATAGGTAAGCCTTATTATAGGCTTGCCTATAGGTACAAACAATACAGGGAGGTTTACTTCCTCTTTAGATTAAACCTTGTGTGCAGCAGCCCCTCTCGGCCTCCCTAATACTTACCTGAGCCCCATCTAGATCCAGCGATGTTGGAGTGTCTCGGCTGCCCGGAGCTCCCCTCCTCCATGGCTGAGACAGCAGCATGGCGCCATTGGCTGGCAGTTGGCCAATGAGGAGAGAAAGGGGGTCAGGCCATAGCTTCGTGTCTGAATGGACACCGGGAGATGTGGCTTGGCTCGGGTGCCCCCATAGCAAGCTGTTTGCTGTGGGGGCACTCAAAGGGAGGGAGGGGCCAGCAGCACCGAAGAGGGACCCCAGAAGAGTAGGATCTGGGCTGCTCTTTGCAAATCAATTGCACAGAGGAGGGAAGTATAACATGTTAGTCTTGTTTGTTGTTTTTAACTAAAAAAAATAGTAATAATTTAAGCATTGGCCTCTTCTTGCATAGCCTGGTTTAGTTTTGGTCACAGTGAGTCGGGGTCCTACGTGTGATCAAGTTGCCATGTTTCTGTATCCTCTGTGGGATGCTTGATTAGACAATTTAAACCAAGCTGGACTTCTGTGTTGTATGATTTAAGGGCATTACCTATCAAAGCCTTTGTTTCACAAGGTGTGGTTCATATGACAACAAGCTGTTGGAGCTAAGTGGTTTGTGTAATTAACAATGTTTACCTTATTTTAAAGAGGCATAAATAGCATTTTTCTGCGTCTTGGGCTTTGCGTTTCTTATGCTGTGCCATGGCTGTTTATTGCCAGTTCATAATAATTTCAGCCAACACTTGATTTATGGTAAGCGCTGAAAATTTAGATCAATATGTTTCCACTTTCCTGATTGGTTTTTGTTCTTTCCAGTGAGGCAGTTCTTCCTTTGTGTATTGCTATAGTAACCTTCAATTTGTATTACTCACTTGGGAGGTCTACATATTGACTTCGTTCTAACCATAGCTTAGTTTATAGCTGTTGATAATATAACCTACCTGGTAAAGTGCTTTTTAAGAGTTCTAGAATTCCCCAAGAATGCTGTCGCTTTATCCTGTGTCTGTCAGATTCAGGTCGAATCTGAAATGTGTTTTTGCTAAGCACTGCTGTTATATTTCCTCAAAGGTAAAGTGTCCTGTCTTCTCAGTAAATGCACATTGAGTAATTATTCTATTGTTTAGCGTAATGTGAATCTGTGCTTTGTCCATGTTCTCTGCTGCTTCATTAAGTTGGTAGAGTGGAAATAAATCCTATGTAGGTTACAAAACCTTGGGTTGTAGATCACACAAAGCCATGAACCACCCTGTGACAGCACTGATTAAACCAGGCTGAGTGCTCTGTATACCGGGACATATCTAGTATTTCCTTCACTCATCTGCCACTCTATTCAGTATCAGGAGCCGAAGGAGCTGTAGTTAACGCAAACCTACCTAACCTGTTTATCTCTGCTGCTATAAGCATTACAGCAAATATGAAAGACAGGATAAAACCAAATGCTCATGCCACCAATTTGATGTAAACATTTATTTATTTTTTATATGAAAACCACTTGGACACACATTTAACTTATGTGGTAATAAAGCCCCCCCCCCCCTTTTTTATTTTTTTTCCCCTGATATACTTGTACTTACAGGTAAGCCCATAACGAGGTCTACCTGTAGGTACAGTGAATACCTCCCAAACTTGCACAGTTTGGGAGATATTCATCCTGAACTTTGAACAGTCCTGCAGCCTCTTGGGATCTGTGAGGTCTCCCAAGAGGTTGTGGGCAGGGGGCGGGCAGACTTCTGGTGGGAGAGGGTACCTGCTAAAACTAGGTACCCTCTCTTTCCCCACCTCTCCAAAAGTAAATTATTTCTAATAATTGTTTTGGGGGGGGGGGGGGCATTATAGGGTGAAGTTCCGCTTTAAAGTGGAAGTAAACCCCCCTATCGGTTTCAGCCAAGGAAGCTGCCATCTTTGCCTCTGTTTAATCTTCAACTGACACGGTGCTGCACATGTGATCCGTTATGACACCAGCCATTGGATGGTTTGACAGTTTGGTTGAGAGCACAGCCAATGTGCAGTTAGCATTCCCGGCATGCATTTTTTTTTTTTTTTTTTTTAAACTGTTAAATCGATGGGTTTACTTCCGCTTTAAGTTGTCATTTTGCCTCCAGTTTCTTTCCTCTTAGATGCTTATCGGCTGCCAGTGGTCCCTCTTTGTCTATATGACCCAGTTCCATGATCCATTCATGATGTCTTCCCCTTTGATAAGTTTTAATGAGAGATTACACAGAACCACATGTGTCTAAAATATTGATGGACTGCACACAAATTCACATGTAAATGTTCTCCCTCATCAAAACCATTAGACTGAAAAAGTCCACATTTTAAACCATGCTTTATGCACACACATATATTTGGGCCTCGTTCACACACGGCAATTTGATCTGTGCTCTGTGCAGGGCTGTGTTTTTCAGGCATGGGGGATACATAGGTGTTGTGTGCATCCCTATGCTGGTAGTCCCGTAGCTGCCTTAGGCCCCTTACACATGGGGGGGGGGGGGGGGGGGGTTGGATTCCACCTGCTTATTGGGGAATCTGTCCACTGATCCTCAATGAGAAGGCAGATGGCTGGTCCATGTAAACTCTGCTTATGCCGAGCAGACACAGCCCGCTTTCCTCTGTGGACGGTCAGATAAATAGACCACCTGTCCGTTTACACCCGATTAGCGGACAGGATCGGATGTAGGGTGACACGTCTGATGCCCACCGTTTCATAGAGGAGACTTGAGGATCCAATCTGCCTGTGTGAAAGGGCCCTTAAGGTGTAACATGAAGCATGGTTACATACACTATAACTGAATCAAGGGAGCTTTTTAGGGTACTATTATATTTTCTTTTTAATTTGCACAACCGCAGCCCCCAGGTCTGGGATAGGCCATGAAATGTCTCATTGACCAAGCTATCTACCACTGCAGACAACACCGAGCTTGCTGGAGATCCATTCTCACTACGTCACACCTTCTGTATTAGAGGTGTACTTCCTCCAGCCCCATAACAGAAGGTCCTTTACCTTTTTTGTATGAACATGAGGGTGGAGGTAAACGGTGATAGTCTGTGCATTGTGGCTGCAATGGTCTGTAGCAGTAAATGTTGTTGTTTGAAGTAAGATTAGTGTTTCTTTTACTGCTTTTTATGTTGCTAGTCCTCTTTAAAAATATTCTCATTTCCCAATGATGGTATGTTAAAGGCCAAGCTGCCTCAGCAATATTGGAAATCTTCAGACATGTGTAGCACTAACCTCAGAAGGAACTGCTGGTTTGATGTGGGCTTACCGTTACCTTCTTGACTTCGTGTGCATCTAGGGGTTTCCCGAGGTAGATGGCCCAAGAATTGCAGAAACTGACACTGGATCCGCTTTGGGATTTTTATTTGCAATAAATGGTAGACAAAACAGTCTCTAAATGAAGGATAGAGGGTTTAGGTAGGAAGTTCAGGTACTCTTTGGAACTGCATCTTCACAGCTATCGGATAAACCTCCTCTCACTAGGCCTAGCAGCCGATGGAGTGCTCAAATGGAATAAAGTCTCTGCCACAGACTTGTTTGTAGAACTTGTGAATAAAGTCTCTGTTACAGACTTGGTTGTAACTGAAGGATGTAGATAAACTTGGAGAGCCCTCAAATGGTACCAGTATCTTGCAGCTTGTCCGGCGAAGCCAGAAGCACGTGATTTCAGTACCTTAAGTACCCTCTCCCAGAATTCGTAGCAAGACGACGCTCTCACTGGTTGGTTCCGAGAGATATTGGCACTCAATGCGCCCAGCCAAACTGCGTTCTCGTACTTGCCAGAAGTGACAGCAACACCTATGGCCAAGCAGAACGCAGTGCAATCCAGCCAGACTGGTACTGAAACCATAATTTGGTATAATTAACCCTAAAACCCAACTGTGGTTCCAGGAACATTAAATTTACAAAACGCATAGCATGCTCGCCAGGAGCCCGGCGCTATACATGTTTTTCCTGAATAAATTTGCTAAAGCCATATCGGTGAGCTGTGTGCCAAGTATAATGCAGTACTCATAGCAACCATTTACACACCATCTTATGCTGGTTTAATGTCCGCTGTATTCATTAACGCTCTGCCTTAGGCAAAGCCAAGTATGTACACACTCACTGGTTGTTTTCCGATGTATCTAAACCCAAAAGGTTTTTTTCTGTTTGGATTTAGTAGGGCAAAGCCAAACAAGAAGTGAGAGCATTCTCTGCAAAGTTAGTGAGTCCTGACCTGGAAATCCATGTCCCTATTGGTTTACCTTTGAATCGTACCCAAGGAGCTGCCTGCACCCTTTAAGTTTTGTACTGAAAACCAGGACCTACAAAGCTATTTTTTTTTTTTCTTCATGGTTCAGGAAAGCAAATTATGGATCACTTATTCTGGTTTGTTCCTGGGTCATCGAGTGTGTATATACATTAGATGTTTTATTGCATTACAAAGTGCTACATGCCTGCGGATGATACTTTGCTCTTTGCTTAGCTCTGTTAGGCTCATTTTATGAGCTCTGTAGCTTGGGCTTAGCTCCAATATAAAAAATATGGCGGCACTTTTTATGACGTTTGTAAACTTAAGCATTGAAGTATTTTTCATGTTTTGTTTTTTTCTTCATTCTTAGGAACATTTAAACTCACAATAGAATTTACAGAAGAATATCCTAATAAACCACCTACAGTTCGTTTTGTATCTAAAATGTTTCACCCCAATGGTAAGTAAAGATATCATTTTCACCTGTGCAGTTGTACTGTGACCAGCTCTTCACGTATTCTAGCCATATCTTATTTATTTCCATCATGATCACATGGTTTTTGTCTGGCATCTTACAATTGTATGCTCCTTATTGTTGCACTGTCCCGTAAAGGCCCAAAACCAAAATCTGTGAAAGTCTGTCAGAAGAAAATGGAGCCCATATTGGGTCAATGTCTCTTTATTTCCAGTACATGTAATGTCCAAAGAAAACTAGTACAGTATTAGGGCTGCAACAAACTATTATTTTCATAATCGATTAGTTGGGCGATTTATTGTTTTTGATTAATCGGATAATAACCTTAGTTGGTGTGGTGTGTAATTTTAGTTGATATGTAAAGTTTAAAAAAAAAAGGCGATTTATTCTTAAATATCTCTATGCAGTGGTAAATATAAATAACCAACTATATGGTTGGGGAGAAAAATCTCTAATCCACTCTGAGAATAATGGACAGAAGAGATATACTGTGTATATACTATTAGAGGTTGAATCTGGTAAATATCATCAGACTCGGATCAAATTTTTTATTTAAAAAAAAAAAAAAAAAAGATTAAAGACTGTTGCCGATTTTCAGACAAAACGAATATATTATATGCTGGCCATACAAAAACAATGTCCTTCATGTGATTGTAAAAACGTTTGTTTTATATTCTAGTTGTTAATGGCGTCAAATTTACGTCCTTCTTGACCAAAGTGATGGAAAAATTAGAAGGAGCAGAATAGAAAACTTTTTGGTCAAAGGAATTTTCAGACAGTGTTTTCGTTCCGAAATTACATTCATTTTAAAACAATGTTAAAAAGCAAGTGACCTTTTTTAAATGACATTCTTTCATTCAGTAAATGTACAAAGATTATTCATATGAATATTCTCGTCCGAAAATCGATACATACATTATTTTTATTTTTTTTTGGGCCAATTTGTTGGGCAGATTAAAAAATGCAAATTGCTGCAAAAACGCATTACATGCATTTCTGTAGCTTCTCCATTGAAGTCTATTGAACCAAAAAAGCATCGTTTTGCATTGACAAAGTCCTATGATTACTAGGCTTTTTTTTGTATTGCCTGTCTTCATGGGGTTAAAACTAAAATTTGGCCTTTTTTACAGTACAAAAAGAGCAGATAATCTCTACTATAAGGGGTTAATTTATACTTTGAAACAGTGACAGTAATAATATAGCCTAAATCTAATAATACACCCAGAAGTAGGATATATGGACATTTTTAACTAGGAGTCAGACATTAAGCTGTATGAAAAGGTAGAAGGGGAATTTACATCTTTTATATTAAAGTAGTACTAAAAGCTGACTTTTTTTTTTTTTTTTTTTTAAATTGATGTAATCCATTATAAATATAATGCACAATACTGGTAAAAGTTTACTTTAAATGTAATTGTAATGCCTTCTATTACCTCCAGTCTATCAGACTCCACCTTCTCTGGGTTCAGATGCTGATCTCCCCTGCACAGTCATTTTAAAGTGTTTTAAAAAAAAAAAAAAAAAAAAAATGTTTAATTGCCTTCTCTGTGTAATGGTTTTGCACAGAGCAGTCCGGATTCTCCTCTTCTGGGGTCCCCCACCGATGCTTCTTCTGCCTTCAGAGTGCCCCAATAGCAAGCTGCAAAGTATAGTATAGAGTGCCCCTATAGCAAGGTAAAAAAACTTCTGACTTTAGAACCACTGACTTCCTGCCAGGACTAAATGTCCCATGAGGCATTGCTCCTCACATTCACAAGTTCTCAGGCACTTACTGACACGTATGGACTGTGTACTGAACTGTATGTGTGCTGCACTGTATATCCTGATATGTAAACAAATAATGCATTATGTATGAGGGCCAACTAATCTGCTGGCCGATTAATCAATTATGAAAATGGTTATTTTCAGACTCGATTAATCGATTAGTTTTGGCCCTAACTAGTATAGATCAAGAATTGTGTAAATACAGAAGTTCTAAGAACACAATTTGCTTCCCTTTTTTAATGCTAATATAAAAAAATGAAATCTCCAAGATTTTTACAAATAGTGTTTTACGTGAGCCATAATCCCATTTTAATTTTTATGTAAAATAGGAGGCATAATGTTTTATTTTTTTTATTTTTTTTTTAAAATTATACCTTTTTTGTATAACACAAATGACGGAATAGCCAGACTGTTAAAATATTCTCCTCTAAGACCTAGTTAATAGTGGCACTGTCAAATCTGTGTGTAATGGGACATTCTAAACACACATATGCATGTTTTTAAAAAAAAAATACAACACAGCATTTTTTAACAAACGCATATGAAAGTACTGTAAAGATGTAAACATGGCACCTTGAAATACATTATTTTTCCTTACATATGCATTTGTGCCTCCTTTTTTAAAAATGTTATGACTGTATTAAAGGAACATCTAAACGCAGGGAAAAGGGTCCAGAAAAGCATTAAAGGTTTTAGCTTTTCTAAACTCAAGAAGTTATCTGGGAAGAATTAACACATGAGGTCTAGCTGATCTCTGGATAAAATAAAAGCCTTTTTTACTTGCCTAAACTGAGGTCACTTGATACTGCAGTCCTGGTCCTTCATTCATTTTCTTCTTACATCCATTGGGGTCTTTCTTCAGGTGTCCACGTCACTGCCTGCATGACGTGGACATTCCTATTGGTTGTCTATCGTTGGATTCCTCATAGGCTCTGAGGAGTGGCGGTGGTGCGGAGGAATTGTGGGAGACTGGCCTGCGAGAGACTATGCATCACTGGCTTTGTGGTCCCCTGCACTGGTGCAGGACCTGGAAGGCAGACATAAGGGAGTATAAATTGCTTCACCGGGTAAGGGGGTTCAAATCTTGCCCAGATTGGGGCTTTAACCTGTTCCCTCCAGCTGTCAGCTTGTATGCAGTCTGGGTGGCTTTGCTGTCGCATGTATGCATTTTATAGGGAAGAGCTTACTGTGCTGAGCGCTCTCCCAGCATAGTAAGTAAAATGTAATGAAAAGCTCCCGATGCATGATTGGGAGCTTCCAATCATTTGATCGCTGTGACAGCGGTTACATGATCGGAATGCCTGTCTCCGCTTCCCAGTATTTAGTTTCTTTTAAAGAGGCAGGGAGCGACAGGAAGGGGTTAAATAAAGTGACCATAAAGCAGAACACATCTGAATACAGCTACTATGTGAAAGAAAACTATAGTGTGATGTTTTGTACTTTAAAATGCAGATATTAACCGTGGACTACTTAAATGCATGTCTCATTAGTAAACCCCCCCCCCCCCCCCCCCCCCCCCAAAAAAAAAAAAAAATCAGCATCTACAAATACTGTAGCTGCTGACTTTTAATTTTGGGGCACTTGCCTGTCCAGGCATTCAGCGGTGTCCACACCCGAGCCGATTCTTCTATCGGGTGCCGCCATCTTGACAAAGGGAAACCCTACTACACATTTGCAAAGATTTGTGAATGGGTCATAGACGTCTGGGACCTGTGAAATGAGGCAGACATGGGAGCCGGTATCTGTCAAAACTTATATATACTTACAAATTAAGCGGTGGGACTGTCTTCATTATTCTCCAACCGGGGACCTGCCTCTCCTTCCATCTTATTTGTATATGTGATCTGGCATTTTATACTTATGTTGGCCATGTGTCTGTCCAAAATCAATAACCTTTTTTTATTGCAATATTTCTTCTCAAACCCTTTTTCTCTTGTATTTTAGTGTATGCTGATGGCAGTATATGTTTGGACATTCTTCAGAATCGTTGGAGTCCAACTTATGATGTTTCTTCTATTTTAACCTCTATACAGGTAGGTTCAGTCAAAGCTAGTTGTGTTGATTTTACGGTCTCGTCCTTTTAATGTACAGTATACATCTTCAGATATTTCTCTTCTGCTTCCAGTCCCTGCTGGATGAACCAAATCCAAACAGTCCAGCGAACAGCCAAGCAGCACAGCTGTACCAGGAAAACAAGCGAGAATATGAGAAAAGAGTTTCTGCAATAGTGGAACAAAGCTGGCGTGACTGTTGACCCATGACCTTGTATATGAACACTGACCATGCGGAAAACATATATATCAAGTGTTTGGGTGATCTTCCTCTTGCTAGAACCTTTACATTTACATCGACCTCAAATGGCTGTTGTGCTGTCACCACCTTCCTTGGCCCCCAGCTGATGCTTGCCCCCACCTTTTTGGACACCTGAAAGCATTTGTGTTAAAATCAAATGTACCATACGTGGGTTACTTGCAAAACATTTTTCCTTTATTCTTTCTGGTCCATGATTGTTCACTGTTTGTAGGTTATGAGAGTCATCTGCAGTCTACTTGATGAGCAATGGATAGACAGGCTGTATCCATACCAACATTCAAGGACATCAAGTTAGCAATGCTGGTGATCGGCATAGAAAATGTTTATTAGGTTTTATTTTGATTTGTTTTATAGGATGTTTTTGGCAGGTTAGGTTGACAAAAAAATTTGTTGTTCAGATATATAAAGTGGAAATTCCACCTTTTGCTCTTGAATAGCATTGGAAATGGCAGGAATCTCAGATTTGTATTGCTGTTTGTTGGGCAGCAATATTCACTATTTACTTTCTGTACCGCTGATTATTGATGCTGGAAGAGAGAGGAAGGTGGAATACAAAAAATTAGTGTTTACAACAGGAGATGTGTGGAAAACGTATACAAGAGACGCATTCATGTCCCACTAGGGAGAATTTCTCTTCTAGGACAGGAAGTGAGGGTGAAACGTCCCAAGGGGGGTACATGCTAAAATAAAAAGCTGAGGGGTTTTAATCATCTAACCAGATGGGGTTTTGATGCATTTACCAGACCAAAAAACTCTGTGAGAAAGATGGTTCTGCTCAAGTTTACTATGGTATGTTGATGGCAAGAAAGAATGGTATCTTTTTATTGTACTGTACTGAAAGTTTCACCTGAATTATGGGACACATTTTATTTCAGCCAATCATTTAAGCTAATCTAAAAAAAAAAGTTTTACTTTCAATTGACTTCTCTGTATAAACATAATATCTGAATTGTGTGCTTTTTTTTTTTGTTTTTTCTTTAAGCCTCCTTTAAGTTCAGTTTTGGTTCCATCTGCATAGCTTACACTGCTTCATTTTTGTACAAGTAACCCATGTAAAACTGTACATCATCTAAACTTGTAAATAAAAAGAAAATAACTGATCCGTCTTTGCGCAACCTTATGCCTTTAGAAAAATGAGGTGTTAGAGATGGTGTAGCCCAAAAGGGGCCAGTTTGACCATGTTGCCAAATGCACTCCATGCTCACCATGCTTTGATTTCAGTGGAAAATGCATCAAGAAAATAAAAGAAAATGTGTTCCCAGTCTTAAAGCAGATGTGCGGGATATTTTAAAAAGCAAAGTATATAAACTTGGCTATGTGGCTGCAGCATCAGTCCCCCGCTGGTAGTAAGACTGAGAACTGAGCGATTTCATGATTGCTGATCACTCGGTTATCTGTCTTCATTGAATAGAGAGCGTTGACTGTCGGTCACTGGCTCTCTGTTCTGCCCCCTCCAGCGCTTACTGGATCACTGGGCTGTGAAGGGGGTGGGAGTGGCTGGTCTCTCAGCATTACGCTAAGAAGCTGAGGCAGCTGCTGGCGTCAGGCACCTGAATGAATTGCAACATTATTGGGGTCCCTGCAGAGCCTAGAACACCATCGTGACATCAGTGGACTTTAGCCTGCTGTCAGCTAAATCTGGTTCTGTACTCCTGTGACCCAGAAGAGAAGTATGGTCAGAAGAGCTTTAGCCATACTTTTAAAGTGCAATTCATGACTGAGAAACTTTTGTTTTTTTATACCTCTCTTTTTGAAAAGATTTGCCTCAATTTTCTGTCAGGACCAGTGACCGGGAGCAGAAGCAAGGTAAAATCTCTCCAACGGGAATACAAACAGTAAAACTATTCTAAAAGAGCTTTTAGCTGGATTTCATTACCAGCTAAGCCAACGTGTGTGTATTTTTAATACTACATCTGGCAACCTTTTCTCATAAACTGTGCAAAACAGGTCAGTTGTGAATATCACACTTAAAGGAGGAATCCTGCACCCGTGTGTGTTTTTTTTTTTTTTTTTTTTTCCTTCTCTTGTGTGTTTTCACAGTGCTGTTAGAGCTGCAAGTTATTGCTGAGAAGCTCTTGCTCCTAGACACAATTCCTTGCAGAGATCCATATAATCTGAAGCGGGGCATGAGTGGGTGAAAAAACACATGATCCAAATGTGTTATAAAATTGAGTTGCAGTTCAGTGAGTAAAATAAGTATTTGATCCCCCCCCAACCAACCAACATTAATTCTGGCTACAGTATGTGGTACAAAGATTAGTCCTGTCAATTTAAGAAGGTGCGCCTAACGTCAACTCGTTATGTGTATAAAAGACACCTATCCACAGAATCTTCTTTTTTTTTTTTTTTTTTTCTTCATTCAAACCCACCATCATGGGCAAGACCAAAGAGCTGTCAAAGGATGTCAGGGACAAGATTGTAGACCTGCACAAGGCTGGAATGGGCTACACGACCATCAGCAAGAAGTTTGGGGAGGAGACTACTGTTGGAGTGATTATTTTCAAATGGAAGAAATACAAAATAACCATCAATTGCCCTCAGTCTGGAGCTTCATGCAAGATTTTGCCTTATGAGGTAAGGATGATCATGAGAAAAGTGAGGGATGAGCCCAAAACTACACAGGAGGAGCTTGTGCATGATCTCAAGGTCGTTGGGACCATAGTCACCAAACAAACCATTGATAACGCAATACGCCGACATGGATTGAATTCCTGCAGTACCGGTGTTCTGCCGAGAAAGTTCCCCCCAGCGGATAAGGACCCCCTGTACTGCGCAGCACAAAGCACAACGAAGCCGCCGGAAATAGCTGAAGCCAGTGAATCAGCTGTACACAGCGCCTGTAACAGGGCCCCTCGCGGGCTCGCTTTGCTTGCCGCGCTTCGGGCACGGCCTCGCTGTGCTCGGCATATTTTTTATTCTAACTCTGTCCATTTGGATGGTGGGGATTGAACCTGGACATAGGTTAAAATGTAGTGCGCAGGCGCCGTGTACAGCTGACTGTTCAGCTTCAGCTATTTTGGGAGACTCCTTTGTGCTTCGTACTGTGCAAGCGCTGTGCCTGCGCAGTACAGGGGGGTCCTTATCCCCCGGGGGAACTTTCTCGGCAATACACCAGCAAGGTCCGCCTCCTCAAGAAAGCACGTGGCCCGTCTGAAGTTTGCCAATGAACATCTAAATGAGTCGGAGAAGGATTGGGAGAAAGTGCTGTGGTCAGATAGTTACATAGTTAGCTAGGCTGAAAAAAGACACAAGTCCATCCAGTTCAACCCTAAAAAAAAAAATATCGTACAATCCAATATACCCAATTCTATACCTACCGTTGATCCAGAGGAAGACAAAAAAAAAAAAAAGATGAGACCAAAATTTTGCTCTTTGGCATTACCTCAACTTGCCATGTTTGGAGGAAGAAAAATGCTGATTATGACCCTAAGAGCACCATTCCTACAGTCAAACACGGAGGTAGAAACATTATGCTTAGGGGCTGTTTCTCTGCTAAAGGTACAGGTCAACTTTGATGCATTGAGGGGTGAATAGATGGAGCCATGTGTTGTAAAATCTTGGTTGCGAACCTTCTTTCCTCAGCCAGAACAATGTGGCTGGGTCTTCCAGCATGACAATGACCCAAAACATGGCAACAAAGGAGTGGCTCAAGAAGCAGCACATTAAGTTCATGGAGTGGCCTGGCCAGTCTCCAGACCTTAATCCTATGTAACATTTATGGAGGGAGGTGAAACTTTGAGTTGCCAAGTGACAGCCAAGAAACCCTAACAATTTAGAGAAGATCTGTAAAGAGTGGACCAAAATCCCTCCTGAGATGTGTGCAAACCTGGTAACCAACTACAAGAAACGTCTTACCTCTGTGTTTGCCAACAAGGGTTTTTCCACCAACTACTAAGTCATATTTGCTTGGGGATCAAATACTTATTTTACTCGCTGAACTGCAACTCAATTTTTAACATTTTTATCGTGGTTGTTTGTTGTTCTGGATTTTTGGTTAATATTCTTTATCATTTAAAATACACATGATAAAAAATTATAGACCCTTCATTTCTTTGTGTGGGCAAACTTACAATATGTGCAGGGGATCAAATAATAATTTTTCCCCACTGTGTGTGTGTAATATAAAAATATATAGTATTGCCAAAAGTATTGATACACCTGCCTTTACACACACGTGAACTTTAATGGCATTCCAGTCTTAGTCCATAGGGTTCAATATTGAGTTGGCCCACTCTTTGCAGCTATAACAGCCTCAACTCTTCTCTATGGGAATGTTTGATCATTCTTCCAGAAGCGCATTTGTGAGGTCAGGCACTGATGTGGATGAGAAGGCCTGGCTCACAGTCTCAGCATTAATTCACCCCAAAGGTGGTCTATCGGGTTGAGGTCAGGACTTTGTGTGGGTCAGTCAAGTTCCTCCACCCCAAACTCGCTCATTCATCTCTTTATGGACTTTGTTTTTGCACTGATGCGCGGTCATGTTGGAACATAAAGATGCCATCCCCAAAATGTTCCCACAAAGTTGAGAGCATGAAATTGTCCAAAATGTCTTGATATGCTGACGCCTTAAGAGTTTCTTTCACTAGAACTAAGGGGCTAAGCCCAACCCCTGAAAAACAACCCCACAACATAATCTCCCCTGCACCAAGTGATTTGGACCAGTGCACAAAGCAAGGACCATAAAGACATGGATGAGCGAGTTTGGGGTGGAGGAACTTGACTGGCCTGCACAAAGTCTTGACCTCAACCCGATAGAACACCTTTGGGATGAATTGGACACACTCCTAAACCTTGTGGATAGTCTTTCCAGAAGAGTTGAAGCTGTTATAGCTGTAAAGGGTGGGCCAAAGTCCACCTTAAAATGATCATAATTCTTTATAGTCCATTATATTGTACAGTTTTTAAATGTGCTTTAAGTCCAGTAGTTTGAACCAGTTTTGAAACATATGAAAATATTCTGAAAGCGATTCAGGAAATTTTTCTAACGATCCACAAATTCTATTTTGTGGTTTAGTAATAAAACCCTACTGTGCTAAGCATGGAAGTGAATGGGGTAATATTTGATTGTAAGGCTTGTAAAAGGTATTTTCATAAACTGCCTGCCTGCAGGGTTTTTTATTTTATAAAAGCCTTTAGTTGTATGTTAGGACTAACCTACTGCCCCCCCCCCCCCCCCCCTCATTCAAGACTCATCTCTGCATCCCTGTTAGAACAGCTTTTTACAATATCGGTCATCTGGCTTTTGAAGTGCTGCATCCAGATGTTGCTGGGCTAGTCAGAAACTGACCTTCAGGCACTTGGTCCAACATAAGGCGCCTTCCAGACCCTGTTCTGGTACCAGGTCAGCTGCGGAGCACGTTCAGATCCAAAGCTGCTGGCAATGTTGGGCTGAGGCCTAGGAGCTTACCTAATTTCATAGGTGGCTGGATGCCTTTAAATTCCCTGTTTTTGCCATGGAAGTGTCTAGTGCTATGTGACTGAGAACTACACTAGGTTGAGGGTCATGTGTGCATTTCCATTCATACAGCATCAAACAACCATCTCCCCCTGGCTGTTGCAAAAGAGCCATGTAGAACTCTTATCCTCTGTTCATTACTGCGCCTGCCCCCCCCCCCCCCCCCCAACAGTAACCATTGACACCTGCAGGGTTTTAGACACAGAGGTCTGCACCAAGTGACCCCAGTTTGTGCCACTATCTGTTCAGGGGATGCTTGTGCCATCCATGTGGTCTGAAGGCATCAGCATCTACAACCTGGAATCCTGTTATCCTCTCCTCAGTCTAAAGCTTAGTACACACTACTGACCTTAGTACAGCGATCTCCCCTGCTGTGCTATTGTGTTCTGACGGGGGGTGGTTTGCACCCCTTCCCTGGCAGAACACTGATCAGCATTCTGAGCCACTGCCATTGGCTGAGAGTGCTGATCAGGAGCCAATAGGCAGACCTTTTTCTGTCAAGCCCCTTCGACAGAAGCCGGCCTGACATTTAGCCTGTGTTAACTAGGCTTCGTTGGTTATCAGAGTCCTCCCTAGCTCTGAGAAATGGGGCTGAATTCCTTACCTTGGCAGCCAACATCTCTACTACAGTCACACAGGCTTTCGTGATCCCAGTTCCCTGTCTGGCTCTGACTGCAGAGACTTTAAGCTCATTCCCCTGCATATTTTAAGACTGATCTGCCTGTGGCTTTAGCAGCTTCTGAGCCATTAGTCACAGTAGATATATCTAATTTGCAGTCTATAGATATAGCTAATTTGCAGTCTATAGCTTCAGAATGAAAAAGTCTGTTTCAACTCTTATTGATGAGAGGTACACACTACTCTGCAACTCAAGGATCAGATTGCCAATGTCTTTGGTCTGTTGGAGCCCTTGCAACTGCAAAGACCTTTCAATTGTTCCCACTCTTCCTCTATAAGGATCAGTATCACTCTGACGTGCCTCTGCCACCCCTCAAACACTTATGAGACTTTTCTGGTTGAGACACTGAAAAGAAAAATGTATTGCACAGTTGGGCTACTGCTGTGGAGGTAGCTGTCACCTTCCACTGGGGTTGTTCCCTTGATGGAGGTTCTTCTATGAAAATAGACCTCTTCCTGTTGTGGTTCTTGAGTCTCCAGGTTGGGTGTGGCATTTGGGATTCTGGAAAGTAATTTACTGCCACCACGGGTCCCTGACTGGGAGACTGTATCAGCCACCAACCCTCTGGTTATAGTTGTTCTTTCGGCTGGTTTTGACTATGCCCTTTGTTTCACTAACACTCACAGAGTCATAGGTGTGTGTGCCGGACGTGCCTGGGCACACCCTAATCACCCTGTGTGGCACAGTTTCTCCCTGCTGATATTTCACCAAAGCACCCCAGCGGGGCTCCTAAATATGTTGTTTTTTTTTTTTTTAATCAATAAAAATGTAAAATAATAAAAAAAAAAACTACTGCCACCATCCACTGCCCTACTGACAAGTCCAATGCTCTACTGCCACCATCCACTGCTCTACTAACACCGTCCATGTTTTAAAAAATGTGGGGTGCACATCCTAATGCAATAGGCTGTGCACGCCTATGCACAGAGTAGCTCTGTACTTCTGCCAACAAAGTCTGGGTAGGAACAGATCCCCCCCCCCCCCCCAAAGCTCCATGGACCTGATGGCCCAACTTGTCCTGGGCCTCAGGTGCATGTGTGCTGCATCTTGGATGTGACCTATTGCCTTCTATTTTCCATCTTGGCTGCGGTGTTCTGGTCAGTTTTCTCACTTCAATGTTTGGTCTATGAGCCAGTCCTCTGAGAATGCCAAGGCTGCATCTATTAATAGATATAATATATGAATAATCTTGACTACAGGGTTTTTAGGCAGGTGACAGACAACTCCATGCCAGTAGCCCAACTACGATGCATGCACTCGCAGGGGGAGACCTAAGGAATACAGGCTAGGCCTCCACTGGCAGTAGATATAAGGCGGCTATCCTGACAACCTGCAAAACCTTTTGCAGGTTCAGAGCCTAGCACAAACAAGAAAGCCCCCTTCCACCCACAGAAAACCCCACAATGGTTGAGGGAGGAGGAAGGCCCTTGTGAAAAAAACAAAAAGACAGTCACACCACGCACCCCAAAAGGAAAGGGGTGTGTGTGTGAACCCCCACTCACTGTAGATGTGGAAAATAGGAGACCCCCCCAAAAATGGTCGTTGGCTGAAGCCTTGTCCTCTGTGCCAAAAGCCAATCACCAGGAAGAAAGGCAGGAGCAACCCAGCATCTGCCTAGAACAGCCTTGCCCTGCAGGAAAAGGAACCAGGCTCCCAAGCAGAACTAATATGTATGGGCAAATAACCAAACGCAGGATGGTGGGTGCCACAGCCCACCTGACAGGCAATAAGGTTGCTGCCCACACTGACAGTCAGCCTGACTACATGGTGTGACAACCCGCAGGGAGAACCAGAGCACCCCCGGCCTGCCACAGTGAGCATCGACCCTGGGAGCAGGATCAAGTCCTGCACTTCACACCTCTCACAGATACTGGTCCCATACACACCGGGAAGGGGGACACAGGAACACAGCTATTCCCCAGCTTCAGAAGACCCCCTCAGGCAAAACCTGGGGCCAGCACATCCGAGTGATCGTGGGAGCACGGAGGTGATTGCGACCGACGGGCACTCGCATTGGCTCCGTGGGCGAGCAGTCATACCGACGTAACATGCCGGCGATTCGCGCAGCCGAGCCATGTTGCCTCAGTACAACTGCGGCGGCTGGTCGGCAAGAGGTTAAAAGCTTAACCACTTGTCGACTGCCCTATAGCAGATATACTGCCAAAAGGTGTGTGCGCAGGATCATGTACAGTATCTCTCAAAAGTGAGTACACCCCTGACATTTTTGTAAATATTTTATTATATCTTTTCATGTGACAACACTGAAGAAATGACACTTTGCTACAATGTAAAGTAGTGAGTGTACAGCTTGTATAACAGTGTAAATTTGCTCTCCCCTCAAAATAACTCAACACACAGCCATTAATGTCTAAACCGCTGGCAACAAAAATGCCTAATAGGAAATGTCCAAATTGGGCCCAATTAGCCATTTTTCCTCCCCGCTGTCATGTGATTCTTTAGTGTTACAAGGTCTCAGGTGTGAATGGGGAGCAGGTGTGTTAAAGTTGGTGTTATCGCTCTTACTCTCTCATACTGGTTCAACATGGCGCATTATGGCAAAAAATAATTGTTGCTCTACATAAAGATGGCCTAGGCACAGACCATATCCCGCACACTGCATCAAAATAGTCTGCATGACTGTCATCCCAGAAGGAAGCCTCTTCTAAAGATGATGCACAAGAAACCCCACAAACAGTTTGCTGAAGGCAAGCAGACTAAGGACATGGATTACTGGAACCATGTCCTGTGATCTGATGAGACCAAGATGAACTTATTTGGTTCAGATGGTATCAAGTGTGTTTGGAGACAACCAGGTGAGGAGTACAAAGACAAGTGTGTCTTGCCTACAGTCAAGCATGGTGGTGGGAGTGTCATGGTCTGGGGCTGCATGAGTGCTGCCGGCACTGGGGAGCTACAGTTCATTGAAGGAACCATGAATGCCAACATGTACTGTGACATACTGAAGCAGAGTTTGATCCCCTCACTTCAGAGACTGGGCCGCAGGGCAGTATTCCAACATGATAACAACCCTAAACACACCTCCAAGACAACCACTGCCTTGCTAAAGAAGCTGAGGGTAAAAGTGATGGACTGGTCAAGCATGTCTCCAGATCTAAACCCTATTGAGCATCTGTGGGGCATCCTCAAACAGGAGGTGGAGGAGCGCAAGGTCTCTAACATCCACTAGCTCTGTGATGGTGTCATGGAGGAGTGGAAGAGGACACAAGTGGCAACCTGTAAAGCTCTGTTGAACTCCATGCCCAAGAGGGTTAAGGCAGTACTGGAAAATAATGGTGGCCGCACAAAATATTGACACTTTGGGCCCAATTTGGACATTTTCATTTAGGGGTGTACTCACTGGTAAATTTTGTTTATCTCCCACCCTGCACAGCCAGGCACCTGATTAGAAGAAACTCTTCAGGGACACAAACTATATACATCTGGTATATACACACTCCTCTTCTACCCCCAGCACAGACTTGCTTGTAGAACTACAAATCCCAGGACCAGCTAGCATAGATGGTTTGATCTAACACAAACTCAGATACTTGTGAATGCCCTTTGCAGGCAGGAACCGCAGGTCCCTTTTGGTGTAGCAAAAATAGAGGCGCTAGCTGTCCTTTCCTGTGGCTACTGCTCCCAGTACCACCACTTCAGGCACTGCCAGCCCACCTGGTTGCAGCCGCCCCTTTCTTTAGCCCTCCTGGCTAGTTCTCCACAGTCCTCCCAGACTGACTCTGCATCCATCCCAGACTGCTTGCACCCAGTTCCTTCAGGCATGCCTCTAAGTCCTCTATAACACTCACCAGCCCCCTTGGCTGTCTTCCTCTCTGTATATTTGCCCAGCAGTGTTCTCTTGCTGTCCTCTCCTTGCTCCTTGCTTCTGTGCCTCCTGGTCAGGATCCCAGCCCAGGCTTGAGTTTACCCCCCCCCCCCCCACCAAGACTGGGAAGCTACTCTCAAATGCCCCGACAGCCTAACATTCCATCTCCATTTTCCACCAGAACTCCACACTGCCCCTGCTGGGCTGACTGAGTATTTTAGGGGGCCTGCCCCCTGCCAACCCTTCTGTTGGGGATTGGTCAGGGCCCTCAGAACACTCCAGCTAGCTCCTCCTAGACCCCTCCGAACTGCTTCTGGTATCTTCTTCAAGTTTCCAGATAGCAGGGGGATTCACCAGAGAAGCTGCTGATGAGTCATCCAGCCTACCTGAGTCACTCACCCAACCCAGATTAACACACAGACTTGCTACATGTGCTTATTGGGATTTTTACCAACTATATGTAGCAGAATACACAGTGGCCTAAATTGATGAAGAAATTCGATTTTAAAATTTTTTTTTATTGGATGTGTTTTTTTCCAAAATTGTCGGTCTTTGTTTAAAGCACAAAAAATAAAAGACACAGAGGTGACCAAATACTACCAAAAGCAGGCTCTAGCTGTGGGGGAAAAGGAAATAAATGTTATATGGGTACAGAGTCACACGACCACGCAATTGTCAGTTAAAAAAATACAGTGCTGTATAGCAAAAAAATGGCCTGGTCATGAAGGGGAGGGGGTAAAGAGTCTAAAGGCTAAGGGGAGCACACACCACGAGCACAGGGTGAAAAAGCGTTTCCAAATTGTTAAAATGTCAGGTTTCTGTGATGTAAAAAAAATGAGACAAAGATAAATAATTTTAAAACTTTTTCCACCTTTATGTTACCTATAAAACTGTGCAACTCAGTTGAACAACAAACTGAATTTTTTTAGGTGGAGGGAAGTAAAAATAAAAAAATTAAATAATATGGTTGCATAAGTGTACACACCCTTAAACTAATACTTTGTTGAAGCACTTTTTGATTTTATTACAGCACTCAGTCTTTTTGGGTAGGAGTCTATCAGCATGGCACATCTTGGCTTGGCAACATTTGCCCACTCTTCTTTGCAAAAACACTCCAAATCTGTCAGATTGCGAGGGCATCTCCTGTGCACAGCCCTCTTCAGATCACCCCACAGATTTTCAGGTCTGGTCTTTGGCTGGGCCATTCCAAAACATAAATCTTCTTCTGGTGAAGCCATTCCTTTGTTGATTTGGATTTATTCTTTGGGTTGTTATGCTGAAAGATGAAGTTCCTCTTCAGGTTCAGCTTTCTAGCAGAAGCCTGAAGGTTTTGTGCCAATATTGACTGGTATTTGGAACTGTTCATAATTCTCTCTACCTTGACTAAGACCCCTGTTCCAGCTGAAGAAAACCAGCCCCAAAGCACGATGCTGCCACCACCATGCTTCACTGTAGGTATGGTGTTCTTTTGGAGATGTGCAGTGTTGTTTTTTCGCCAAACATATCTCTTGAAATTATGGACAAAAAGTTCAACCTTGGTTTCATCAGACCATAACACATTTTCCCACGTGCTTTTGGGAGACTTAAGATGTGTTTTTGCAAAATTTAGCCGGGCTTGGAGGTTTTTCTTCATAATTAAAGTCTTCCGTCTTGCCATTCTACCCCATAGCCCAGACATATGAAGAATACAGGAGATTGTTGTCATATGTACCACACAGCCAGTACTAGCCAGATATTACTGCAGCTCCTTTAATGTTGCTATATGCTTCTTGGCAGCCTCCCTGACCATTTTTTTTCTTGTCTTTTTATCAGTTTTGGAGGGACGTCCAATTCTTGGTAATGTCACTGCTGTGCCATATTTTCTCCACTTGATGATGACTATTTTCACTGTGTTCCATGGTATATCTAATGCCTTGGAAATTCTTTTGTACCTTCTCCTGACTGATGTCTTAATAATGAGATCCCTCTGATGCTTTGGAAGTTCTCTGCGGACCATGGCTTTTGCTGTAGGATGTGACTAAGAAAATGTCAGGAAAGACCTACTAGAACAGCTGAACTTTATTTGGGGTTAATCAGAGGCACTTTAAATGATGGCAGGTGTGTACTGACTCCTATTTAACATGAGTTTGAATGATATTGCTTAATTCGTAACACAGCTACATCCCCAGTTATAAGAGAGTGTGCACACTTATGAGACCACATTATTTTTGTTTTTTATTTTTCATAAGATTTTATTTTGTTTTTCAATTGAGTTGTACAGTTTATAGGTCACATTAAAAGGTAGAAAAAGTGCTGAAATTATTTATCTTTGTCTCATTTTTTTACATCACAGAAACCTGACATTTTATATCCACTGTATCCATTGTATAAAGAGGGGGGAGGGGGAAGGAGAGAGAGGAGGAGGCACGTTCCAAGAGAGAAATAGAGAGGAAAATGAGTCACCACCTAAGGCACCGGAAGAGGAGATAATGGTAAGGAGAGAGTATCAATCCCCATATCCTCTACAAGGCCACCGTAAGCTTTTATTGGGGAGCACCGCAAAATGTGTATAGGGGGGAGAGCTTAAAGGGACAAGACCACACCTGGGGAAGAGAGGAGGAGGTTATTTCAAGGAGTACAACTTACCCGGGGGTAAGTTGTACTCCTTGCAATAACCTCCTATAAAAGCTTACGGTGGCCTTGTAGAGGATATGGGGATTGATACTCTCTCCTTACCATTATCTCCTCTTCCGGTGCCTTAGGTGGTGACTCATTTTCCTCTCTATTTCTCTCTTGGAACGTGCCTCCTCTCCTCCTCTCTCTCCTTCCCCCTCCCCCTCTTTATACGATGGAGGGGCACTTTAAACTTTGCGGGGATATGGGGGGGTCATTTATTAACCACTCTCTCCCTCTCCGTATATATCAACATAGGTTTCCTCTTCCCCCTGTTTTTGATCTTCAGACCCACAGAAAACAATAGTGGACCTCTATGGGGTATATAGAAACACTTCATTCATTGGCTACATATCCAAGATCTAACATTGTGATTACTGCTATATTTAGGAGCTATATGTCTCTCTCCTTCTCGAAACTTATCTCATATTGAGTGCCTGCTCCATCGTGGTACGTGGTAATGTATTTACCTTTTGACTTATGTATGGTATATATATATTTTTGCACAATCATATATGCACATACCTTTTTTATACTAAAACTCGATTTAACGTACCGTATAATTTTCTATAACTTTTTATCTTTGTGTTCCACCCCCTCTACAGGATGGCAAGGGGAATATGGGGTGGGGGAGGGGAAGGAGGAGTCTCCCTATTTCACGCCACTAATGTGCTCTTTCTGTTTTTGTTGCTTTCTCATTATTTTTGTACTTTTTGTATCTCTATGTATGCTTCCCTCTGATTTGTCTTTTTACATTCTAGAGCGATAATTGTATTAGAAACTCAATCACTCCTGATGAAAGTTCTTCCATCAAAAGAACTGGAAACGCGTCAGGTTTTTGGGGGTCACCTACATCCAGGAGAGCTCCAGTGCTACCTATCTGTTTTTTTGTATTGTGTTGTTTTGTTTTGAGTATTTTTTGTATTGTTTTGTACATGTTGCATTGTGTACCCTGTTCTTGACAATTGGATGATCATTTTTAATATTTGAATTAAACTATTATTTTTTACATATTGTTGTCCAGTGTGGTGGTCTAAGTAAAGTCCCAACGTTAGGGGGTTCTTTCTTGGTCTATATCTAGGGATGAGACCACCACATTTAATCCTCTACCACAATGGGAGTTTGCCTTATTTTCTTCAGTTACATTCACAGGATTACATCAATATTATCCACATGGACCCTGCCTGTTTCTGAGATCAGAGGATTTGGTCTGACAAGTTGGCTACATCTGAGGACTGCTTCTCTGTGATATCTCCTGACCAACTGGACCATCTTCCATCCTGAACTGGAGCTTGGATGTGGAGGTCTTGTGTATTGGCGTTTACACCACATGCCTTGTTGAGCATATGCCCATTTGAGTCTCCTTATTCTGGTAAGCCTCCTCACTAACCAGTGGTGGTTTTATTGTCTGTGTCTTCACTCCAGCACAAATGGCATGTGGAATCCTCTTTTTGGCTAAATAGTTTCTTATCCATGGACTGTTGTATACGTGGTTTAAAAACCTCTATATGATGGAACACGGACTATCACTTATCACTGTTTTCATTTAACCTTATGGTCAATTCACATTATTTATTAGGTTGTACTTATGAATTTGTAACATTTATTAACGCTGCGCAAATTTGTTATTTTTCACATATATCTTAGTATACACTTGTACTTGGAGTCTTATTTATTATTATTATTTATTATTATTGATTATTTTAGGAAAGGAAGAAGAAATGGAGAATTGACCTGGAGTGTGCCATGGTCAGTATGCCTAAAAGGGGGAACAAAATAAAAAGACAGTAGGTTGAAGCTATCAAAGATTTATTGCAAAACTGAAATGTAACATTTAATCAGTCAGAACAACAAAAGCCCGTAACATCTCGACTAGAGGATCCGGGATATATCTAGAGAAGCATGATGACTTCCATATACCTAGTTTTTTGATCACATGAACAGGGACCCCTTGGCGAGAAGCCGCGGAAGCTGCCCTAATTCTGAAAGAATGGCCAGAATAAGCCTTGGGGTCCAAACCCGAATTGGACACTAGGGTTTGGCAATGATGCATGAACTGAGCTGTAGAGAGGGGAGCACTAGGGAAAGGCAACAGTGGACTATCCCTGGGCCTGTCCGCTGTAGCCCTCACAAGCTGGTCTAAGACCAAACCCGGGCACCATGCATTGTTGGTCTTGAAAAATCCAATGTCAGTGCCCACTCCAGTCTGCTGTGTCTTGCAAGTATGCAGACACAACTGAAAGTAGTCGGGGGTACCTGACTAGCTGATTGGCCAAAAGTATACTGGATCCTGGCCCAGAATATGTAAACTCCCCAGGCCTCAAGAAACCATAAAAGACCAGATACATTGCTGCCTTAAGCCCTAAGCTAGGTAGCAACCCGAAGGGAGACCTGGCAAATAAATTGGACATTCCCCGAAATATGTGCCTGTGATGGGAAGCCTGCTGGCTACAGCAGGAGGGCTATTCTTCTGAATCCCCTTCAGGATAGCCTTGATGGGGTGTGTAAAAAAAAATGGACAGCCTGCTGGGATCCTGTAAAGACAAAAAGTGCTGTATGCCCGCTACATACTTTCTAATGGTGCCATTGGCCACTTTGAGCTGAGTGGCAAAAGGCAGTGAAAGCTAGCAAATACTGAACGCTGTAGCCATCAAACCCAGGATACCGTGACTGAAAGGCCTGGAAAACATTCCAGGCTGTGATGTACACCGACAATGATTTGTCGATCAAGGCTGCTGCGATGGCCCAGTGGGTATCTAGACCACCATTAGTTGAAGAAAATGTGGGGATGGAGTGGCGCAAGCATCTGGAACCTGCTTGAAAAACAATGAGTAATTAAACCGGGACGAGCATCTGCCACAACATTCTCTACACATTGATAATCTTGCAGTGTATACGGAAGTTAAATTGGAGGGACAGTCAAATGAGCCTACGCACAAAAGACATGATTAAGTAAAGACCTGATCTGCCCTTGTTGACAATTTCTGACATGGCTTGATTATCTGTGGAAAAACAACACAGTATGACCTGCCCACAAATGACCCCACACCTGTGCTGCCGCACCTACGGGGTAGATTTCAACCAAAGCTGATGTCTCTGTGAACCCGGAATAGACATAACCTCATCCGGCCAAGGCCCACCAACCAGTATGAGTCAAAAATGGTCGCATAGCCCTTTGTGGCTGCTGCATCTGTAGAAACCTGGAGGGGAAATTCCTGACTCTGCAGGGATAAACATAGTAACACCATTCCAATGTTAAAGGAACTCATCCCACATGTGTAAATCCGACAAAGCAGAAGGATCTAGTTTGACACGAGAATCAGAGTCGGCACTGTAGGTAACAAAGCCAATAACCTAGAAATGAAAGACCTCCCCTGGGGAATGATCCTCATCGCAAAATTCAGCATACCCAGCAGAGACTGTAATTCAACCCTGGTACAGACCTGGGAGATCGTGAACGCATATATGCGTTCTCTGATCTTTACCAGTTTGTAGGAAGACTGGCCTGCATGGACTGAGTGTCAAGCATGATCCCCAGGAAAGTAAGTTTAGTAACTGGGCCTTCCATTTTCTTAACTGCCAGTGGGATGTCTAATGCCACAAAAACTACTGTCAGTTTCTGAAGGTTGGCGGGTGCCTGTTCGCCACTCTCAATGAGGAGAAAATCGTCCAAATAGTCGATAACTTCCTGACAATTCTCCCTGTGTGTGAGAAACAATCAAACAGCCAGGGGCTACTCTTAGAGCCAAAGGTAAGTTTGGTGGCAAAATAATAAAACCCCTTCCACTTAATGCCATGCCACTGCCAGAGTGATGGCAGAATCGGAAGAAGTTTAAAGCTGTCTGTGATATCTGCTTTGGCCAGCCAAGCGCCCTCACCTACCCCAATGATACATTATATTGCTTGATCCACCGATGCATATTTGAGTGAAAACTCCTCTGACGGAGTCAAAAAGTTAAGGCTAGGCACCTGCGAACAATGAGGGGTTGTAAATTAACTTTAATTTATTAGGAAATTTTCCTTTGACAAGGCCCAAGGGGTTGACCCTCCAAACCCGGAAAGGTGATGTTAGGAACGGACCAATGACAAAACCATTCTTGAGTTCCGACTATAGTAACCAATCCACCGCCTCTATGTCTGTGGCAGATGACCTCAGATTCCGACACTCAAAAGTGCCTAGGGGCAAGGAGACAAACCCAGTGTGGAACCCCTCTGTGAACCCTTCTACCAAATATTTGCTCAATCGTGGTGACGGATGGGAGGCTAAACAAGCCTGTAAAAAAGGCACGTTAATGCGGCTTAGTCACATAGACTTGTTCCAACTCAGTGTACAGGCTGACTTGGGATCAGCCCTGAAACAACTGGTACAGATATGTAGAAGATGTAGAAATTGTTACAGATCTGCGATTTGCCAAGTAAATTAATGGGCCAGCCTAACTTGTCACAAGTTGCGGGATAGACTGGGGTCGGGAATGCATTGCCTGAAGCTCTGGATGTCCCTGATAGCGCGGGAGTTCCGAATTGGGGCAACAGTAAGTAGTGCGAGTGGACAATTGGCAAGTAGCACAAACTGGCGATCTAAGCCCAGCGAAATGCCGGCAAAACAATTCCATTTCTATGTTACTCCAAACCGTCACCACTTGGTATTGAGCAAAACAGGATGCAGCCTTGGCAGAAAATGAACGATGATAGTCTTAAAAATTTGACCCCCCATATTTCTGACCTAATTCTACCACTGTATAAAGGTAAAGATCCAGCTCTTCCCTCCTGAGTGGACTCACAGAGCAAATTACGTCTCTGAACAAACTAAAAGCCAGGACAAACCCTGGGATGGAGAGCTTGCAGCTGAACCTATGATCCCTGGTCTTAACTACTACCAAAACCTCATCGCAAGCGTATGATCTATTATCGGCAACATCATGGGCAGCTATTAACAGGGATGCTAAATTAACATCTTTGCCCTCCAGAATGTCCTTGCTGATGTTCACAGGAATAAAATGTGCCGGGGTAATGGGAGAAACACCCATGCTATTACCTGGACCTATGGGTACATGGCTTGGTACCAAGGGGGTCCCGGGACCTGCTGATGTCCCTGGAACGGTAGACGATCCTGACACTGGGTTCGGCTGAGTCTAGGAAACCTCAACCCTTGCACGCAGTTCTTGGCAGGAAGTTGCCAGGGAACTCAGGGTAGCGTGAATTTGAGACAGGGATGAGGCAGGCCGAAGGGTAACTTGCTCCACGGTAGAGACTGAAACACAGGGGGAACAGTAACCTGAACAGCTCAGCCTTGCGCACTGAAGCCGGGTATGAAATGCCCCTGCGCTGTAGTTCAGCCATGAGTCTTGGGAAGGTCCAGGTTCTTAAGGAGGGTGTGCTACCATGTTCCGAACCCCTAGCCAGAGAAGGAGGGATGGATGGATGCAAAGTCCTCAATGGCCGCTGCCTGTGACATGACCTGCATAAAACCAAGAACAACACTGTTGTAAGCCAAGAAAAGAAAAATCAACCGTACCCATCACCTACCTTTGACCAACCGGCTGCCCCCCCCCCTTTTTTTTGTTGAAAAATAACGAAGGAACATTGTGCAGGACTGAAAACGTGTCAGCCTTGTGAAATCACCAGGCCAAGTTACCTGAGGCATATCAGGCAAATTAACAACGAGAACTCAGGCCTTTGAAACCTGAAAACGTGTCAGGCTACATGTGAGCCTTTCATCTGTGAATAATGAAATGATCGTAGCACGAGAACAGATGAGAAGACTTGCCACCGTCCAAGCCAATTAGAAACGACCATCTCAATCTGTACGTACCTATAAACCTGATAGGTAGTGCTGCAGTGGTAACGCCATGACCTAATTGTGAAGATGTGATGCTAACATGAATGTGATAACAGAAATTACAGAACTAAATGGCAGGAAGTATGTGTAAAGATTAACGTGTCCGTTTTGTGACCTCCTGTGGCCTAGCAGGCCACCCAGCGTAAATTCAAGCCCGAGGAGCCTGAAACGTGCCTAGCCAAATGACAAGAGTAGTCTAACCGTAAGCAGCGTAGAGTGGATGAGGAGACTTGCCACTGTACATGCCAATTAAAAACGATCGCCTCAATCGGTTGGCACCCATAGACGTGAAGGGTGAATGCTACAGTGGTGTATGGCCATGAGACTCAAGGTGTAAGAAACTAAATGTACCGTGAAATGGGAAACAGAAAACCAACCTGGAATGAACTGAACCGGGAAGAAAACAAGACAAAAATAAACTCTGAGAATCTGTTGAAATTAAGTAACACCACTATGGAAAGAAAACAAACACAAAGCTACCACTTAGAAACAACGCGTATATACCAACGAGTCGAGAAATGAAAATAACCATCCCCGTAAAATCCGTCACGAGGAAACAAACAATGCCTACTAGTGGCTGAAACTGCAAAATAACACTGAGTCCTGTTGATGTGTAGAAAACCAACTATGTAAAAGAGAAATAAGCATACAAAACTACCACATAGTACGAATACCTGCGCCATGAATGCAATTAATCTAGGACCAGGATTCCTCTACTCTACGTATGTCGTGAAGACGTGCATGCTCATTGACCCCCTGACCCAGAGAATGGGGTGCCCTGCTGGCCATGGCCTGGAATATGTTTCAGCATGATTACGACCATCTGTGAAAGCAGCAGGAGGAGTGAGACTAGTGCGAAAGTCACTGAGCCAATTTAAACATTCCTCCTGAAATGAAAAACACTCCCCCAGAAAAATAATACCACCCCTGTGGCAGCAGCAGCAGCCGAGGCCCCCCCAGCACAGCCCTGGCCAAGCCGACTGGCATCTGTGCTCTAAGAAACCCTCCCCAAACAATAAAACCCACCTGAACAGTCCGCCCAACCCCTCCCCCTCCAAGCCGCTGTAACAGAGTGCACCTGCTGAAACCCCAGGCAAACAATAATACCTACCTGAGTGGATGAACAGTTGTATGCGAGCATATGCTAACAAAGTGAGCTGTTGCAACAAAAACTTTAGTTTTAAAGTTTAAAATAGCAGCAGCACCTGTGGCAGTGATGTACTGCAGTGTACCAGCCACTATGCCCAAGTATAGCGTGGTAGTGGTAGAATGGTAGTGACGCAGTATATAGATATAAAAGGTAATCCTGCGCTTGCACAAAGAGTAATGACTCTTGATGACTCTGTGTGTTCGTCACCGATGAAGTCACGTGATCGGTGACGAACACGCGTCGGGACTCTAGCCTACCAGACTGACCGGAAGTGACGCTATCGAGCTCGCCGCTCGTTTGTACTCTATTGTTTGCTCATTTTAAATGTGAGTACCCCTTTCACTTGTTTTTACTCTGCTTGGAATAAACTGTTCAAATTAATTTACTACACTATGAGGCTACTTCCTTCCTTTTACATACACTGATGCGAGCCCCCCCCCCCCCCCAATAACTTGATATACTTCTGTGCAACGAAAATACCAATAGGACCCGGGACACCCATTTGGGATCTAAAGGAGCAAGGCCACCAAAGGACCACAAAGATACACACACTCATGCTGTAACCTTACAGCTGTAAGGTAAGGGGCCATCTACATCATCCCCACTAGGATCGCATGGAACTGCTATAATCGCACAGGATAGCCACAGCTAAAAAACTGCACATCCAAATTCACCAACGCAACCACTTGCACTGCACTTTGGAATGAACTTTTTTGCACTTATGTTTTATATGGACGTTTATTGAACACACTCGCTGAGATTCGTTTTTATTCCGTGTTTTATTTTATTCATTTATATATGTTATTCACTTCAGTCACCATATAGATGCGAGATTCACCACTACTAGACAGCGTTTTTTCTATTGCGATTTTCTTCCTTTAATCGCTTGGTCGCATCTACAAAATATTCATTTGACTGGATTCACCCAGCTATTTCTCTTAATATTTTTTGTGAATTTTCATCACAGTCACTATTCACTTTATTTATTGCTCACCCCTTTCTTATGCGACATTGTCTTTTAAACAATGTTTTGATATCTTTTATACATTTTATAATATATTTGGGATTTTATTTTCATAATCACTGGCACACCATTTTATGTTTATCAGATTATTGCCAATTATTCGTGATGCATTTTCTCTAGGCAATTTTATTATTTGCTATATTTATCGCAATTGGATCTATCTCCCTGATCTTTTTACCTGCTCTTAGTTTAGTTTAACTGTTTGCGCGCCACTATCTTTCTTCTTATTCAGTGACACAGTATAGCAGTAGCGATGAAACTGATGGTGTACCATTATATGCAGTAGTGATGACATTGATGGTGTACTAGTATGCAGTAGAATTCCTGGTAGAAAACAGCATAGGTAGTGAAGCAGTATGTGTGGAAAAACCCCCTCCCAGAGGCCCCCCCCCCCCGTGGTACCTGTGGCAGTAATAGCCTTGTAGAAGCCAATAACCTGGAAATGAAAGCAAGGACCGGAGGGAAGAAACGTCACCCCCTTACCTGCGCCGTAATGCACGAAGCCTTTGAACGGATAGTGGACGCCGCTGTCCTACACGAGAGGAGAGGGGCAGAAGCGACCGCATGATCTCCCTGAAAATCTGAAACCAGAAGTGATGTCAGACAAAGCCACTCGGAAATGATGCCCACACGTGACCCACCATCGACAGGCACGGAGGGACAGAGGCAGGCTTTATGCAGCCTGACTCCTCCTACAAACACAGGCTAACCTGAATTCAGCCTTACACTGGTCTTAGCATTGTGCTGGCTGCTATTAGACATACTTTTATATGTCAGCGCGATATACAAGAATTTTTCTAAATAATTCTAGCCCAAGACCTCCTCTAAACATGTAACCTGTAAAAAAAATTTAAAGCGGCGCCTATGAAGATTTTTAAGTACCGAAGTTTGGCACCATACCACGAGTGTGCGCAATTTTCAAGTGTGATATGTGAGATATCCATTTATTCGGCGTAACATCATCTGTCACATTATACAAAAAAATTGGGCTAACTTTACGGTTTTGTTTTTTATTCATGAAAAAATTTTATTCCCCAAAAAATTGCCTTGGAAAAATTACTGCGCAAGTACTGTGTGACATAAAAAGTTGCAATGACCGCCATTTTATTCCCTAGGGTGTCTGCTAATTTTTTTCTTCCAAGCAAAACAAATTATGATTTTTACATGTAGGAGAGGAGTGCTGGAATTTGCGCGGTATGGAAATGGTTAAGTGTAAGACCCCCTTTCATACTGGAGGTGTCTGTAAATGCCTCAATCCCGCCCAACACCCCAGCCCAAGATGGCAGCCCGGTGCCTTTTCGGCAAAAGGGGGAAAGCCATTCCATCCACCCCAGGGCCTAGCGAACATGATCCGGAGGAGGATAGCAGGGACCTAGATGACACCCCCCCCCCCCCCCCAATTCTGGCTAATCCACCTGCTCTGATATCCCTGTCTCACAGCCCCACACAGCTATCCATTATGGCGGCGCCCAGTATGCAGGGCAATGATGATAACACTGACCCAGAGCCAACACTCAGGGATATACTTGCTGCAGTCACTACCTGTAACTCCTCTATCACTAACCTAGTGGGGGAAGTAAAAAGCATGAAAATGGAAATATCATTTGTGCATCAGGATATGCAAAAGCTGCGTGAATGCACATCTGCAGTGGAGGGGCGCATTAGCACACTGGAGGACGAGTGGCAGCCATTGCAGAGGGATGTGAAATATACTCACTCCATGGCGACAGCAAACGCATCTAGGCTGGAGGATATGGAGAACCGCCTTCGCAGAAACAACATATGCACGGTGGGCATCCCGGAAAGGGCAGAAGGCAAGAATCCTGTGGCGTGCATCGAAGCATGGTTAGCTGATACATTTGGGAAAGATGCATTTTCACCCAGGTTTACGGTCGAGAGAGCCCACAGGGTCCCAACACGCCAGCCACCACAAAGCGCACCCCGAGACCCTTGCTGTTCTGTCTGCTTAATTATAGAGACAGGGACACAATATTGTCCAAAGCCAGGGTTGCTCCTTCTCTCAAAGTGGATAATACCAAAATATTGCATTTTTTTGACAACCCTACATCTACCATGCATTGGCTTGACAGGGAGGAATGGAATCTGGAGCGGCGCCAGCCTGAAGGTTGAAAACAGAAAGAACTTTCATAACTGGTGTTAAGCACAAGAGATGTGCAGTGCGGTGGGGCAGGTTACTTTTGTTTGATCTTACGATCTATTGGTCCCACTCCAAAATACACAGCTACCTCATTACATTTGGGGACATACATTAAGGTATCAAGTTTGACAATCGTCTGATATATTTACCTTTAGGGCTACGTTATTGCCCCCCCAGCAACCTGGTCTTCAATTCTACCAATATCTCCAACTCAGGTATGCTCTACAAACCCAGACACAGACGGTCAGCCTAAATATTACTAGATCTTCTCTGATACAGGAGGTCCTGCAAGCTGACAGCCACAAGGGATTATTATCCGGGGCTTATGCTACCCTGGTGGCCACAATCCAAAATCCGGCTCTGCTTAAATGTAGAGCACATTTATCCACAGATGTGGGAGACATAGACGGTAATCAATGGAACATGGCCCTGGAGTCAATCCCGGTGGTGTTAATTGCAGCATCTCAAATTCTCACAATTGTTTATACTTCATAGGTCATACCGTACACCCATACAAATGGGGTAGAAGAGATTCCCCTTAAGCCCTAAATGTGCTACACACAGGGGAGATTTTATACACATGATATGGCGCTGCCCGAAACTTGCTAGATATTGGACAGAGGTTGCAGACTGTATCCACCGTAGCACAGATGCCCATACCATGTACACCTCTGGTGTGTCTTCTGGGTTCAGTTGATGCTGAAATGTAACCAAAAGGCGTTTATATAATGGTAACTAGATTACTATATCTGGTCAGAAAACTCATAACACGTTATTGGCTTGCGACTAACGTGCCTACAAAGGCCCAGTGGATTACATATGCCAATTCCCTCCTTCTTGGGGAGCAATTGGCATACCGACACTGAAAGGCTCCAATTTTTTTTTACCTTATATGGCATATCGCTGCCCCCCAGTTAATCATGGATAGACTGCTACGGTTATAAAGACTCTAATGTTGTAGATGGGCACTCCTCTTCAGCCTGCGGCCTCTCCTATAATGCATATGCTGTGCTGAAGGTAACTCATATGGTAACAAGGCCAATAGACAAGGCTGGAGGAACGAGCCTATGCCTGATAATATTCTATTTTATGTTAGCTATTACTTTATTGCCCCCCTTTTTTTTTTTTTGTTTTGTTCGTTTTAAGTTCTACAAAAAACAAGGTTATATGTGCCTAACACTAGGTAACTGTATTATATGTACGAACATGTTTTATTTTATGTTTAAAAATAGAATGGGGAAATGTGTACCCCTTTATTGTAAAAGTTGTGATTAACAAACAAAAAAAACAAAACCCTCATCTGCAGTCCCAGTGTGAATGCCCGAGTGCTTTCACACTGGGGCGATGCGCTGGCAGGACGTTAAAAAAAAAAAGTTCTCCAAGCAGCATCTTTGGGGCGCTTTAGGAGCGATGTATACACCGCTCCTAAAGCGCCCCTGCCCTTTGAAATCAAAGGGCAGCGCCGACGAAGCACCTCTGCAAAACTAGCAGTGCTTTACCGCTACCGCTGCCTGTGTGAAAGGGCTCTTACTAAACCCAGGACCCTGCATTCACTATATCTGTTCTCCCATAGTGCACAGAACATGCTAAAATACCTTTTCTCATCAGCAGTATATAGCAGTCTTGTGACTTCTATCAGTGTTCAGCAGAGCACTGGTTAAAGCTCGTAGGAGGAGTTTTCATTGTCCCCCGATTGTCATTTGAGGCTGCAGGACTCCTGACCCTCTGTCTGGACATTGCTGATTGGCCCTGTGCCAATCACAGGCACAGTTTCAAGAAAAAAAATTAAAAATTAAAACACGCTTTACTGCATATACAGACCGATTTTACTGTTGTGGGTTTAGTAATACTAAGGAAACTTTCCTTTTTCACCATCAAAATATACATACAGTGCCTTGAAAAAGTATTCACGCCCCTTGAAATTTTCCACCATTTTGTCATGTTACAACCAAAAATATAAATGTATTTTATTGGGATTTTATGTGACAGACCAACACTAAATGGCACATAATTGTGAAGAGGAAGGAAATGATAGATGGTTTTCAAATTTTTTACAAATGAATATGTGAAAAGTGTGGCGTGTATTTGTATTCAGGCCACCTGCGTCAATACTTTGTAGAACCACCTTTCGCTGCAATTACAGCTGCAAGTCTTTTTGGGTTTCTCTCTACCAGGTTTGCACATCTAGAGAGTGAAATTTTTGCCCATTCTTCTTTGAAAAATAGCTCAAGCTCTGTCAGATTGGATGGACAGCATCTGTGAAGAGCATTTATTAAGTCTTGCCACAGATTCTCAGTTGGATTTAGGTCTGGACTTTGACTGGGCCATTCTAACACATGAATATGCTTTGATCTAAACCATTCCATTGTAGCTCTGGCTGTATGTTTAGGATCATTGTCCTGCTGGAAGGTGAACCTCCACCCCAGTATTAAGTCTTTTGCAGACTCCAACAGGTTTTCTTCTAGGATTCCCCCAATTACTTATTGTAACCCACAATGGACTCCAAGAAAATGATTTTACAATGAGTAAAGTATTACACCACACAGCTCTAAAATCATACAAAAATACATAAGTAAAACTAGCTATACACAGCTTACCTTCCAGGTGACCGAACACTCTTTTTCAAGTGAGGAATAGCCTAAAGCTCCACTTATTTTCACCATTCCGCCCTCCACTGCCACATTTGGCACTTTTTTGGGGGGAAACGGGTACCTGGTTTTGACAGGTACCCATTCCCACATCTGGCTCAGATTATCACGGCATACTGAAAGTTTGCCCTTTCCCCAGGTCCCACATCACAGGTCCCATAAGACTACAGGACCATTCACAAGGGGCAGCGCGACCCGCGCATGTGCAGTAGGAAATAGGCTGTGAAACCGCAAGGAAATTATCTACTTTGAGGCATGGTTAGGTCGTGGTGTGACAGCAAGCATTTTGTGAATTCTCTGTAAAGGGGACTAAACCCTGTGGGTTGGGAAAACATTTCAGGGGCGTGGCCTGGATGGAGTCAGGCTGAGGCTGTTATAATCGATTACATGCTGGGCTTGTATGGTGTGCGGTGGCTGAGATTTTTCTTTTCTTGTTCTCTGTAAGATGGATCAATGTTCTTTGATCTCTGCCACTTGGTTTGGTCCAGCTCAGCTTTGCGGACACAAGAAGCCTTGCCACTGGCAATAATGCGCAATACCTCTGTCAGTATTGATGCCTGCACACAGAAGCAAATTGTGTTACCACACAGCTGTTCGGTACAACCAGGAAGTAACTGGAGCTGCTCTGCCCTATTTCTTCATTACTTCCCAGTGCTCTCTGGGATGCCTCTCCCTCAGTGCCCAGCTATCACTTATATATAATTGCTTCACCATAAATGCTATAGGTGCAGTTATAGAGCATTACTATTGAAATCAATGAAGGCAGCTGACAAGCGTCGATGCCTCATGAAAGTGACTTGCCACTTCATTTTTAACATGACACAATACAACGCTGCCACTCCTGTGTGAGCAGCACTGTGTAGCGCCCATTGCAATATTCAGCCTCATCTGCCAAGGGAGCAGAATTTATTTTGCAGGGTTTTTTTTGGTGGTAGTACATGGTAATGGCATACAAATATACAGTTAAAGCTTTTTATTTTATTTTGGGGCAGTTTTCCTTTGATAATGAAATAATAGTGGTCATTTTTTTTTCTCATTTAAGATACAGTGCAGAATTGGGAATTGCCGGATCTTAAAGATATGGCAGCAAGGGCCCAACCAGGACATAGACAACACCACCCCCCCCCCCCCCCCCATCTCCAAAACTCTTTCTAGAGCCCTCTATAACCACTGTAACCCTTCTTTTTTTTTTTTTTTAACAAGAAAAACCCTTCTTTTTTTCTACTCTGGTTCCTCACTTTTAATTTTGGCCACCCTCCCTTTTGGTTCCCTTAGGGAACATTGAGATTTGTCTAAATGATAGAGACCCAAGGGGCGTCTCCCTACATAATCTATAAAATGCTTCACATTTTAAAGGAGGGCGATTTTGTAACAATTATTAATAGAAAGCATTACATTTTGTATCATTGTTCTCTACCAACAATACCTTGTAACTACTTAGTGTATCTCAAGGTGCTCTGCTGGTAAAGAATCCAGTGTCTCACTGCAACGTAAGGGTGCATGCTGTCTTATGCTAGATCCAGAAAGCAGTGAAGCATGATACACATTGCACACCACTAGCTCAACAGGTGGAGAGGAATGTGAATGACCTCAGCCTTGAACTGCTCCTAAGCCACACCCTCTGATGTAATTTGCTTGCCCTCCAGCTAGTGGTGTGCAGTGTCTCTCATCCTCTCATTGTTCTGTACCATGCTGCCCCATTGTGTTTAAAATGGTCAATAAAAAAAAAAAAAAAAAAAAAGGTATCAAAACGAAGAGACAGTGGAGAAATTTAGGCTTTAGATACACTTAAAAACAAGAAGCAGAGATCTGCAGAACAAGCCATGCAAAAATAAAAACTCAGTTGTCTTTCAACCATAAAATAAAAAAGTTTTTTCCATAATAAATAACATATGCAACATAAACAAAAGGAGTCCATTAGGGTTCCCCGTTTGAGAAACAAATGCCATTTCAACAGGTTTCGGTAGAGTCTGGTGCGAAACGATCTTATTATGTTTTTATCGGAATGTCCTGTACCACACATTTTGCTTCCATCTTCCTAAACCTGAGAAACAGATTTACCAGAGGATTCTCTGAGTCTTACAACCCACGGTAGGCGAGGTGGAAGAAAACAGAATATTGACAACAAAGAAGAGGATATATAGATTTCAGATTTAGACACCAAGCTTGCCCTCCCCCACTTCCCTCACCCATATTCACTGAGTGGGAGTTTTTATCAAGGTCGCTGGCTGGTTTTCTACAGACATAACAAGTCTTTATTTTTAATCAGTAAAGTAAAATAAGTAGGAACCATTTATTCAGTTCTTATACACTGTGCTCTGTTGTATACAGGTATAACCTTAAATTGAACGCAAAGTCAATTTTCAGGCATAACAAGCGCATAGGATCCAACCTGGCCTTCTTGTTTAAGCTGAAGTATGAGATCTTGCCTGCTTCTTTTCCTACTTACAACCAGAAATCTCTCGGTGCCTTGTCCATGGGACTTACTTTTGAGACCATATTTTTGAGATATCTGATGAATGTATTTTCGTTCCTCATTGGTCAGCTCCCTGGAGAACGTTAGATCATCCTGATTACAAGAGGCAGCATAATTTCTTATCATCTGTTCAATGTCTCTCTTGGTGATCTTTTGGTTAGTTGTCATTAAGCCAAGCCCCTCCCGACTAAACTGCTCTTTTACAGAAATAGGTTCAGCTATTCCTTCTCCTCCTTTTCCCAAACCTCCACCAGTCCATCCCATCTTTCGTAGAAGCTGGTTTCCAATATTGTCTTCTTTGATCTCCTTTTTGTATGCATCCTGGTTTGACAACCCTCTGATCCGATTTCGAGAAATTACATCTTCAGCCGGACCCCTTTTCAGATTGTTAACCACCACAGGCTGGGTTCTCTTTAAAGCCTCCACAGCTGCGTGTGCAGCATCATGCTTTACGGTTTTCTTAATACCTACAGCTTCTGCTACAAACTGTTGTCCTATGAATACCTTACACTTCCAATCCAGTCCTGATGTTCTCTCAAAGACATATTCAATGGCAACCTTATTAAACTGAGCAGTGTCATTTAATGTACATACAGGATTTGAGGCATTTTCATAAACCACAATGTCTTTCAGCTCTTTTGAAAGACAATTGTCTGCGCTTTCTGCATTATTGGCCCTTTGCATGTTAGGTTGCATCGACTTTAGCATTTTTATTGCCAACTCAGCTGCTGAATGCTTGCTGCTCTTTTTATTACCAAATCCTTCAGCTATAAAATGATCTTGAACATACACACAGCAACGCCACATATTGTTGGACATCATGTCATACTTGTAGTCAACTGTCATTTTGTTGAAAGTAGCTGAATTGTTCAGAATGCCAATTGCATCACAAGCATTTTCAGTAAGGATGAACTCTGACCATGGTCTGGTTGAAGTACCTTTAGTTGCCTCGGAAAACTGTTGGCTTGACTGACCACTGTCATTTAAGAAAGCATCATCTTGCTTTAGCGCTGGGGGGAGGTCATTCATACGAAGGTCAGTTGAGCAGGCCACCGTATCATCGCGATAACCACGTCCACACTTCCTTTGAACAGTGGCAACATCCACTAAAGGCTTCTGTAAAAGCTGTATGGCTAATTCAGCAGCTCGATCTCTGGCCCCAATTTTGCTCCAGGAATATCCAGTAGCCAAGTACACATCTTGGTACCTGACCTCACAAGCATAGCCATCAGGTGGGATTCTCTTATGTTTTGGGACGCTGCCAGGTGGAAGGTCTTTAATAGGTGCATAAATATATTCTGGATTGGTTTTACATGCCTGAATGCTCTGCGTTAATACATGGGTGAAGTTAATGTGTCTGCTATCTGAAGTCATTTTGGGATTTACCAAATTTTGTTTCACAATTGCAGAAAGTTGCTTAATAATGCCCGGTTTATCTACAGAATTTCCTGCACGAGCCATGGAATTGTTTGCATAACTTTGCTTTTCAATTCCAGTCCTGCCTGTCTTTTTCGGTGGCTTTACAAAACCAATTCCTTTTCTCCCTTGCTGGCTCAAACCTGTCCAACTATCAAGAACATTAGACCGAAAATCTTTGCCCAAAGATGAATAGTGAGATTCAAATTTTGCCGAGTAGTCTTGTTCCATTTTAGTCATAAAATTGACAGAGTCATTTCTATTCTGATCATCTGTGTCATTTGGGTCATATACATAGGGACGACAAGCCAACTCTGGTTCAGTGTGCTCTTCTGCGTCTGAATGGTCGCTGGTCGTGGTACATACAGTGGACGCTTGCGACTTTGCATTTGAGGGATATAAGCTGTCCCACTCTGTCTGTCTGTCCAGGTTTGTATTGGTTTCTCGTGTTTTTTGGAAAGCTTTGTCTTCCTCCACTGTGCTGACTACAAAATGCACAGGTTCAAAACGTGGCCGTGGTCCAAACTTTTTCTTTGAAGGTTGCCCATCTGAAAAAGCAAGTTAAAAAAGTATTTAACAATTCAAATATGTTGAAGCGAATCGTTTATATAAAAGTAACACTGCATATTATAACAACTCTAACAGAAAAATCACAACATGCAACGCCACAAATCATGAAGTATTTAAAATCGTTTCCTATCTACAGACGGTAATTTGGTCCCTCATTGTCAAATCATGCTTTTAATGTAGATCATGTAACTTTTAAAAGACTATCCATTATAAACCTTTCACTACTTCAAATAAGATACTGCACAAAACTAAAAATGTAGTACTTTACTATAATTGTTCAGGCTTGTGGTGAAAGGATTCAAAGTTTCTAAACTGCGAGCAGGCAGCTGTTTATTTCAGAAGACTTGCTAGGTCTCTTCCGCAAACCCTTACCGGTCTACTCGCAGTCTTCGATTGAACGCACACTGGCCTGTGCATGCATCAGCTCAGCTTACATTCCTGGCAAACTCTGGCTATGCTAAAATGATGAACTCCTGTGAGCATGTCTGGGATGACATAAATCCCAGACTACGCAATCAAGAAGCCAAAAACCCAGCACTAAGAAGTAGCTGGGGAGAATATGACAACAGCCAGTGGGGGGGATTAACCATTGCATCGCAGGAATGAGGGGGTGATTATGTTTAGTTCTGCTTTAAGCAAAGGTGCCAGGGGATAAGGCCTCATTGTACACTGCTGCTGCTAAACGGTCGTTTAGGAGCAGTTGGGCATTTTTTTCAACTGCTCCTGAACTCTCCTCTATGTTATGTTATCAGTACATGTACACAGGTTATAGTCGTTTCTAGGCAGTTGAGTTTAGAGGCCTTTTTTGGAAAGCAAAAAAAATGGACAGTTCAGAGGCTTTTTAACCTCTTCCAGACCGGCGCACGACTATATACGTCGGCAGAATGGCACGGACAGGCATAAGGGCGTATAAATGTCCCCTTTAAGATGCCACCGTGCCATCGGGCGCGGACCCCCGTGAGGCCGGTCACGGGTCCCGCGGACTCGATTGACGCGGGGACACCCGCGATCGTCTCACGGGAAGGCTGAACGGGAGATGCGGAAATAAACAGCATCTCCCCGTTCTGCCTAGCAACTAGTGACGCCGATCTCTGCTCCCTGGGATTGGAGCAGAGATCAGCATTCACTAGCTGACAGCCACGCCCCCCCTACAGTAAGAAACACACCCCTAGGCATACTTAACCCCTACACTGCCAGTGTCATTTATACAGGAATCAATGCATTTAAATAGCATTGATTGCTGTATAAATGACAATGGTCCCAAAAATGTGTCAAAAAATGTCTGATGTGTCCGCCATAATGTCGCAGTCACAATAAAAATCGCTGATCGCCGCCAATACTAATAAAAAAAAAATTATTAATAAAAGTATCCCCTATCTTGTAAACGCTATAACTTCTGCGCAAACCAATCAATCGCTTATTGCGATTTTTTTTTACCAAAAATATGTAGAAGAATACGTATCGGCCTAAACTGAGGGAAAAAAAATGTTTTTTTTATATATTTTTGGGGGATATTTATTATAGCAAAAAATAAAAAAAAGAATGTTTTTTTTTCAAAATTGTCGCTTTTTTGTTTATAGCGCAAAAAATAAACCGCAGGGGCGATCAAATACCACCAAAAGAAAGCTGTATTTGTGGGAAAAAAAAGGAAGTCAATTTTGTTTGGAGCCACGCCGCACGACCGCGCAATTGTCAGTTAAAGCGACGCAGTGTCGAATCGCAAAAAGGGGCCTGGTCCTTTGGCTGCAAATTGGTCCGGTCTGAAAGTGGTTAAGTGCCAAAACACGGCTTAACTCGTGTTTAGCCACGTTTTGTTTACAGGTGTTTTTCATTTTTGGCAATTTTGAAAAAATATATATTTTTTTCAAACGCTTCTAAACGCAAACGCAGCATTTAAATGTGGCAAAACGGACGTTTTAAAACGGGGGTTTCTATCTGTAAAGTTAAATTGTTCAGAAGAGGTTGTAAAAATGTCCAGTGTACATCAAGCCTTATAGGTAAACTGCCTATCTTCACGCACTGCATACCCAGATGGTGGAAGACAATGTATAACGTCAGGCAGGTAAAAAAGGTAGGAGACCTCGGGTACCCTCTTACCCTCTTGCTGCTCCAGCTACTGATCTTTCCCATATTTCTATGCCGATAGGCTCTTTTTAAGGTCCAGTTCATTGCACGGGAAAGCATGTAAACTGTTTGAGAACGGTTTGATAAAGACCACAACTAGTTCAACAAACACAACATATACCTTAGAAGCTGGGAAAATAAATTAATTACGATCAATTCCATTTTCAAACCTCTCCATTTCTATCAGCACACCTGAAACAGTCATAGCAGAGTTTTTAAAAAGCAGGCTCTTGTACCCATATACCCCTTATAGGCCAAAGCAGTTTTTACATTTCCACTATGGGCTTTTTTTATTTGGAAATACCCTCGTCATTAAAGGGTTAGCTTACTTTTTCACAAAAATAAATAAAGAAAAGGTAAACAAAAAAAAAAAAAAAACACCATAACCCAGCCCTCTACTCCTCATTGCACGCAACTTATGTGATCCCCATCTTCTGCTGCCCACTCTAGCTGGCATAACGATCCAGCACTTTAAAACATCACTACACACCACTGAAGGCGGTGTAACAGTATAATGTGAGCAATAATGAGCACTCGTTGGTTAGTGCAGTCACATGATCAGGACTGACCAATGTGCACTTGCAAATGTAATCAATAAGGTGAATTACAGCCTCCACTGGTGTTTAGCAAAGATTTAAAGTGCTGGAGGTGTCAAAAGAGAACTCATGTTTTCACTCCAAAACAATGTTTTCACTCCAAAACAATGTACCCCTCCAGTGTCACATTTGGCACCTTTCAGGGGGTGCAGATACCTGTCTAATCCTGGTATTTGCTCCCACTTCCGGGCATAGATAGTGGCAGTATCTGCGGATATCCAAGCCATGTCCGGCGCCTCCTCGGTCCCCCCCAACGCTGTCTTCTGGTAGACACACAGGTCCCAGAAGACAGCAGGGACCAGTGGGATCGCCCAGCGTGACTCGCGCATGCGCAGTAGGGACCCAGGCTGTGAAGCCGCAAGGCCTCACTTCCCGATTCCCTTACCGAAGATGGCGGCGCCTCCACCAGAGACACAGATTGGCTTTGGGTGCCGACATCATGGGCGCCCTGGACAGGCAAGTGTGCATATTTTAAAAAAGTCAGCAGCTGCAGTATTTGTAGCTGCTGACTTTTAAAAAAATAAAATTTGGTGGAACTCCGATTTAAGGGGTTGCATCGATTAGCCTTATTTCCACAAAAGAGGTATGACGATGTATGGCTTTCGGGCCAGCCTTTGATGGACAATAGATGGATGTACCTGGGTCCCACCGGTTTCCGCCAGTTCTGTACTGATGGCACTGCTGGACATCTTCCAATGTCAAAAGAAAAGTAAGCATGATGTGTCTCATCTACTGCATTAAGTTTCCTTGACTGACCACTGCGTCTATGGTCTTCAAGCTTGCACATTACTTTGAGCTTCAAAAGGGCTTGAACTGCACATTTTGAAGCTCAGTCTTCTTTAAAATATTTGCCTGGGAGAGACCTTGTTGATGCAGTATAACTACCTCACGTCTTGTTACAGTGCTCAGTCTTGCCATGGTGGGTGTATGACCTGTGACATGAGGCCATCTTCCGCAACCTCACCTTAGTAGCAGACCTTGGTCATTCCTCACCCAGTTTTAAGCCTCCTACACCGCGGTTTCTGTTTCAGGTAATGACTGTTTCAACCTACATATGAAATTGATGATCATTGGCACCTGCTTGGTATAACTGGTTAATCATACAGCTGACTAATCCTACAAAATCCCTGACTTTGTGCAAGTGTACAAAGTGTGCAAGTGTAAGGATTGACGCTGGTTTGAAGGAGTAAAAATAAATAAAAATGTGGTTGCATAAGTGTGCACACCCTCTTACAACTGGGGATGTAGCTGTGTTTAGAATTAGGCAATCACATTCAAACTCATGTTAAGACCCCTTTCACACTGGGGCAGTGCAGGCGTTAGCGGTAAAGCAACGCTAGGTTTAGTGGTGCTTTACCGCTGTTGTAGCGGTGCTTTTCGGCCACTAGCGGGCTGCTTTTAACCCCTGCTATCGGCCGAAGAAAGGGTTGATAGCGCCCATGTTGCAGCGCTGCCGAATCGGTTTGCAGATGCTTCGGCAGCGCTGCCCATTCATTTCAATGGTCAGGGCGCTTTGGGAGTGGTGCATTTACCGCTCTCGCATCACCCCAAAGATGCTGCCTGAGGGACTTTTTCCCCCATCCTGCAAGTGCACCGCCCCAGTGTGAAAACATTTGGGCTTTCACACTGGGGTTGCTTGAGAGACGCTTCATAAGCGCTAAAATGCCTGAAAAGCGCCCCAGTGTGAAAGGGGTCCAAGTAGAACTCAGTACACACCTACTATCATTTAAAGTGCCTCTAACCCCAAATAAAAAGTTTAGCTCTTCTAGTAGGTCTTTCCTGTCGCCAGAGAATCTCTTGTTCGAGACACAAACTGCTATAGCTTGTTGTTGAACCTGGATGCCAGTAGGTCGACTTCTGGCCATCCCCGACGTTGGCAAATTTCCTGGAACACCTCTGGGTGTAGAGCCCATTCCCTCGGCAGATCTGCTGGCGGCTAATCTGCCTTCCAGTTCTCTATTCCCGGGATATGGACTGCCAATATAAATTGCCACATGTCCCTCTGCCCAGGCTAGTATGTAGTTCACCTCCTTCAAAGCTGAACAACTCCTGGTACCACCTTGGTGGTTTATATAGGCCACTGCCGTGGCATTGTCAGACTGAACCCTGATGGGGCAGTCCTAAAGCTCCACCGTTGAGGACCGTAGGGCCAGACGTACTGCCCGTAATTCTAGGATGTTGATGGGCGGGGTCTGCTCTGTCCCTGACCATTTCCCCTGAGCTGTGAGCCTGTCTAGGGTTGCTCCCCAGCCTGAGAGACTGGCATCTGTAGTCAGTACTCTCCAAGTAACCAGGAGAAAGGATTTTCCCTTTTGCAGGTTCTGATCCTGCAACCACCAGTTTAGGCTTAAGCATGCCTGAGGAGAGAAGCACATTGGAAAATAAAGGGCTTTTCTTCCTCCGTTCCAAGAAAACAAGATGTCCTGTTGTAAAGGCCTGGAATAGAACTGGGCTTAGGGCACTGCCTTGAAGGAGGATACCATCCTCCCTAGAAGGCTCATACAGAGCCGAAGGGAGGGTTGTCTGGTGCCCCTTATCTGACGGACCGTGTTTAGAATCAAACCTAAATATCTTTGACTTTGAGCTGGTCTCAAGGCTGACTTTTCGGTATTTATGATCTAGCCTAAGCTTTTCAAATAATAACTATTGGTATTTTAAAGAATACCGCCCACACTTAAAATACCACCACTGCGTCAAACAAAAAAAAAAAAAAAAGGACCTTACATGAAGCTGCCACTTTATTATTATTGCATTGTTATTATTTTCATGTGTCACAGGGTGATTTTAATATACATTTAAATTGTATGTTTTTTACTTTTACAATTGGTTGAGCTAACACTTAAAGTGCTTAATTCTTTAGCACCGTTTTATCTTTTTAATCACCATTTTCTCTGAAAAGGGTTAAAATACAGTACACATAAAGCTTTTCAAATACCTCACTGTGTATATTATGCTCTGTTCTAGAGCCTGTACTGAGTGATCTCTGAGCAGAAGGTCGTCCAGATAACCAAGCACCAGGATCCCTTAGGCCCTTAAGTGACCCAGTACTGGTGCTAGAACCTTTGTGAACACCCGGGGAGCTGTAGCAAGCCCGAAGGGTAGAGCCTCAAACTGAAAATGACGTTCCTCTAGTGCAAAACGTAGGAACCTCTGATGAGGCTGAAAGATAGGAATGTGTACGTACACATCCTTTATATCAATGGAGGCTATAAAGTCTCCCCTCTGGAGTGAGGTTACTACTGAGCGGACAGACTCCATTTAGAAAGGACTGTATCAAGATACTTGTTCAGGGATCTTGGGTCCAAAATGGGCCTCGTGTCCCTGTTTGGTTTCTGAACCGCAAATAGGTTTGAGTAAAACCCTGTGCCCCTTTCGGATACCGGAACCTCTACAATCACTCCTTGACGCACTAGATGATGTAGTGCCAGAAGCAATGAGTTTCTTTTTGGAGGATCCGAGGGAAAGCTGAATCTTAGAAACCTCTGAGGGGCCACCCCTCATAACTCCAGCTTGTAACCGTGAGATATAAATTGAGGTGACCCACTTGTCCTGAATTGTTTTTCCAAATGTCTGCAAAGTGCAGCAGTCCCCCCCCCCCCCACCCGATGTTCCCTCAAAAGGAGGGCTTGGTGCTGGGTTTAGAAGAATTTTGGACCCAGGGCCTTTTCTGGCCCTGCGGCTTGCCCCTGGCCCTAGCGCCCTGTTGGCGGCAGGAACGCCCTGACGTTGAGACATTTGAGGAAGCAGTCCCTGGGTTTTTAAACAAGGGACGTTTGGTGCGTTTCTTCACAGGAAGTAAAGAACTCTTCCCTCCGGAAATCCTTTGGATATATTTGTCCAAGTGATCACTGAATAAACATTCCCCATGAAACGGGAAACCAGCCAATAACTTTTTACAAGAAAGCTCGGCTGACCAGTTCTTAAGCCATAAAAAAGTCTGCGGATATGTACAGACAAGAGAGCCAGACGAGAAACCTGCTGTATTGAATCCTTTATAGCATCAACAGCAAAACACAGCGCTCAAGGAATATCGGTCTTACTTTCAGGCAGATCAATCCTCCTGGTTAGGCCGATCAGGCCGTTTGACCTGATCCTTTTACGGACTGGCAAATACCAATTGCTGCAAAAGCTGGCTGAATAGCTGAACTGGCCAAAAAAAAGGAAGCTTTTAATAATAAATTCCAATTTCTTGTCAACAGGGTCTTTCAAGCCTTGTGAGTTATCTACCGGACAAGTTAAAGCGGGGTTCCCACTTAAAAAAAAAAAAAATTAAAAGTCAGCAGCTACAAATACTGCAGCTGCTGACTTAATAAATCGGACACTTACCTGTCCCAGGGACCAGCGATGCGGGGGAATCGAAGCCCCGCGCGTCTCTCCCTCTGCTTGGCGGTGCCAACATTTTAACTGTGGGTGCCCAGCTGTGGCTTCACAGCCGGGAACCCATTGCGCATGCGCGAGCCGTCACTGGCCGCACAATCATCTGGGACCGGTCACGTGTCCCAGATGATGAATACATTTTTTTTTTTTGGGGGGGTGGATCTCCACTTTAAGTTCTTGTTTAAGGAAGAGACTGCTGTATCTATAGCTGGCATGCTTAATTTTTTAACAAAATTTTCATCCCTGGGATATAAAAGGGAAAACCTTTTAGGAGGCAAAAAAGTCCTGTCAGGATGTTCCCAATCAGCATACACCACCTGTTCCAACAGGGGGTGTAGCTGGAAAGTCTGTGCCACCTGAAAAGGTCTCAAAGATCCCAAAGAGGACCAGGGGGGCTCAGTCACCTCTGCAAGAGGCAACTTAAAGGCAGAACAAACAATTTCAGTCAGAGTCAGGATCAAAAACCTCTGCGACTGAGGCAGACATTGAGCGGATATCTTCTTGTCCAGATTGCTTGAAAGCAGACTCATCTGCCGGGCACTCCACCAAATCCTGAGCTTTAAAGTGGTTTTAAACCCTTACAACACACTTTTTGCTACATGTAAGCCTATAATAAAGGCTTACCTGTAGCTACCCTGGATATCTCCTAAACCTGAACAGTTTAGGAGATATCCCCTGTATTTGCATGTGCCGACATCATCGGCACATGTGCACTGAAGCAAACTAAAGCAATGGCACATAAGTGTGCCGTTATCGTGACGTCATCGCGGCTCTGGCCAATCACAGCGCCGGAGCCCTCGATACCTGGAAGTAACTCCGGGAGCGATGTCGGCCGCCGGATCAGTGTACAACGATGGCTGCAAGGGCTTCGATCTCAGGTAAATAATTCATAATGAGCTAGTATGCTACGCATACTAGCTCATTATGCCTTTGTCTTGCAGGTTGTTTTTTTTTTTTTTTTTTTTGTCCTAGGGTTTACAACCACTTTAAGCTCTTCCCCATCCTCAACTCATATGATGTGATCTGTGATTAAAGCTTTGGACCCGTTCTGGAGATCCTTGGTGTGCTGGTGACACACTTTCCCCATGGAACCTTGTGGTTCCTTCAGAAGTTGCTAGGGGTTGCTTGAGCATTGAAGTGTTTCTAACTCCCAGTAACCACTGCCTTGTCATATCAGCCAAATCGCAAAAAGATGAACCTGTGGAATACCGAGCATCATTTAAAACCAGTGGTGATCTAGCCAACCTACCTGCATCTGTTGAACTGGATCTTTTTGCAGCTTTGGCACCAGGAACAAGCTCAAAAGAGGGCACCTCTCCAATGTCGATTCCCTCAGCCATCTGGTGAACTTTCTCTGTTAGCTGCTCTCCATAACTAGAGACAAAACAAATCATATATGTGAGGATTATTACACAGCTATGTTTGTTACACACATTTTAGGAAAATCTGAGTACGTGCGTGTACGGAAGATTTCTTCAATACATTCTTTTTTTTATTTTTATTCCTGTGGTGCCATTTTTGTTCAGGTATCTCCTAGTTTTGTCAGTACAATGCTTTCTAACAAATGTATTGTAGAAGATGTGACATGGGCATAGGGGTGGGGGAACCTGTGACATGGACATAGTAACCACATGGGAGAAGGGGTGTACATGTGGCACAGAAGCAGAATTGGAGGTGAGAACATGCCATGAGGGGAATACATATGATGCAGGGACAGTCACCCTGGGGGTGGATGTGCGATATGTGTAACGTAAGTACAGGTGTCAAAGTGGGGGATGCAATACGTGTGACACTGACACACTCACCACGAGGGGGAGAGAGACGTGCAACACAATCACCAGGGGGGGCAACATGTGTGCATATCATAAGGTGTAAGGCAGGGGTATATGTGACGCAGGCAGAGTCATCATGGAGGGAGAGTACATGCGACGTGTGCAGATCATGGGGGGGTAACATGCGACGTGGGCATAATCATGGTGGTGGGGGGTACATGCGACCTGAGCGCGATCGTCAAGGGGGAAGTGTGACGTGTGCACAGTTGTTATGGGTGGATACATGTGATGTTGGCATGATCGTCATGGGGTGGGTACATGTGATGTTGGCACGATCAGCATGGGGGGGGTACATGTGATGTTGGCACGATCAGCATGGGGGGGGTACATGTGATGTTGGCACGATCGTCATGGGGGGGGGGGTACATGTAATGTTGGCACGATCGTCATGGGGGGGGGGGGGGGGGGGTACATGTGATGTTGGCACGATCGTCATGGGGGGGGGTACATGTGATGTTGGCACGATCGTCATGGGGGGGGTACATGTGATGTTGGCACGATCGTCATGGGGGGGTACATGTGATGTTGGCACGATCGTCATGGGGGGGGTACATGTGATGTTGGCACGATCGTCATGCGGGGGGGAACATGTGATGTTGGCACGATCGCCATGGGGGGGGGGGGGGGGGGGGTACATGTAACGTGGGTACGATTGTCATCAGGGACATGAGCACAATCATGGGGGGGGGGGTACATGTGACATGCACACTCTTGTCATTGGGGGGGGGGGGGGACTCTCTGCTCTCACCGGTTTCCTATGAAGACGATGTTGCTCCACACCACAGACAGGGCGATGAGTTGGTCGGCCTTCGTCCCGGGGTATAGGTGGATGTGTCTGGCCAGGAACTCTCGGCGGGCCCCCCACTGCTTGTCATTCTCATGGTATTGGCGGAACTCCTCCAGAAACACCGGCCTTTCCCCCCCGGGGCCGTGCTCGCTCTGTCCGGCCATTTTCCTCACAGGTGACCGGCCCACCATACGGCGGGAGCCCCGACTCTCTCCAGCTGGAAGCGCACCTCTCCTCACACGCCAGACCGGTGTCCTCTCTATGGGAAATACCGGCGCACCATTACCGGACGTCTTATGCGGTGCTACAGTTGGACCATAAAGGAGACGAGGTGAAGGGCCGCAAGAGAACGGAACCATAGAGTCTTACCGCCTTGTACATGGGAAGATGCGCAGCGCCCCCTGGTGGAGGGCTGAGGAGTGGGCGGAATGTCTCAGCTGGAAATGTCTTTTAACAATCAGATTTTTTTTCATTCCTGTCGTCAATAAAAGATCAACTCATTGGCTGCTACGGAATCGTTTTCCGAGTGTTCTTCCTTCCATTTCACACCCTGCACAGTACACCTAGAACAAGTACAATATCCAGGCCTCTCCACCATCCTGTTCATCTGTACAACCAACATCTCTTTCCTCTAAGGACACCACTATGGAGATCACCTTATAAAGCAAACTGAAGGTCTCCAGTTCTCCACATACATTAGAACAGAGAGCTCAATCTTTCTGGTGCCAAAAATATTTATATTCTGATAAAATACAAATTATAGCCTACATAGGCAGGCCAGTGTATACAGCAAAGAACACCATACAGGGCTATATACACATATAGAAAACAATCAAACCAAAGTGACGTGAGCGCTAGATAACATTATAGCACCTGGCACAAAAAAGGTGAATATACAACCTCCAACTGATAATACAAGAAAGACCGCAGTGCCTGAATATAATTAATAAAACAAAAGTCCTGTTGTGTAAAAAGTCCAAATGTTAACCACTTCAGCCCCGGACCAATTTGCAGCCAAAGGACCAGGCCCCTTTTTGCGATTCGGCACTGCGTCGCTTTAACTGACAATTGCGCGGTCGTGCGACGTGGCTCCCAAACAAAATTGGCGTCCTTTTTTCCCCACAAATAGAGCTTTTTTTGGTGGTATTTGATCGCCCCTGCGGTTTTTATTTTTTGCGCTATAAACAAAAATAGAGCGACAATTTTGAAAAAAATGCAATATTTTTTACTTTTTGCTATAATAAATATCCCCAAAAAATATATAAAAAAACATTTTTTTCCTCAGTTTAGGGCGATACGTATTCTTCTACATATTTTTGGTAAAAAAAAAAAAAATCGCAATTAGCGATTATTGATTCGTTTGCACAAAAGTTATAGCGTTTACAAAATAGGGGATAGTTTTTATAGCATTTTTATTTATTTTTTAGTGGTGGACTGCGGCATTGATATGTAAATAGAGGCAGCATTCATATGTATATCATGTCCCCCTGAGGTCACATCAACCATTACTTTTTCTGAATGCTGCCCACTGGGGAGGTAAAGGAGCATGCTTGAAAGTCCTGCCTACAACTGTGGTCATTAAGTCTAACATCAGCCTGTTCTGTAAAAGTAAGAAAATTGGAGGTGGAACCCTTCTTCAAAATAACATGGTGCCACAGCACCCTGATTTTTGGTAAATGTGAATACGCAGGCAGGCAGTGAGGAGATGATGTTCTGTAACCTTTAGCAATAACCTCTTCCAACCAATCAGTGAGCAGTAATAATGTGCAGTAACCTCTAACAACCAATTAGTGAGTGGTATAGATGTTCAGTAACCTCTAGCAATCAATCAGTGAGCAGTTGTCATGGATCTTCCCATAGTCGACCCAGCGATGGGCACCCTGTGGAGCGCCGTTGTGCGCATGCCTGAACCTGCGCCCGTGGGTGCGATCAGGTGCACGCTCGCGTTGGTGCGCGCGTTTGGCGCCAACCGGCCTAATGTTACCACCCGAGCCCCGGGTGACTATACCTGAGAGATTCTCTGGAGACCGCAGCAAATTCCGATCATTCCACAGTGCCTGCGAACTTTACTTCGCTCTGCAGCCCCGTACATTTTCCTTGGAAGCAACTAAGGTGGGCTTTGTGATCTCTCTCCTATCCGGCGAACCACAGACCTGGGCCCACCGTCTCGTGAGGCAGAAATCTGCTTTCCTCGACAATCTGGACACCTTCTTTGCTGCCATGTCTCAGCTGTATGAAGATCCCCAGCTGAAAGCGACCGCTGAGGCCGCCTTACATGCCCTACAACAGGGACGCAGGGCAGTGGAGGATTATGTGACAGAGTTCAGAAGGTGGAGTGCCAACACCGAGTGGAATGACGCGGCCTTGCTTCACCAATTCCGCTTGGGACTATCTGACTCCCTTAAGGACGAGCTGGCACGGGTCGGAATTCCTCAATCCCTGGAGGAGCTTATCAACCTGTCAATCCAAATTGACCGGCGCCTTAGGGAACGCCGCTCGGAGAGGTCCACCAGTCAGTTTCGCCCCACCTGGATGCTTCCTAAGGTCCCTAGTGCCACCAGCTCTTTCGGACAGACCCCCCATGCACCTCCTTCTCCGGTTGTTGATTCCTCTGAACCTATGCAGCTTGGTCTCCTCCGACCATCCCTTACCCTGGAAGAACGGCAGCGCCGAAGAACCAATAACCTATGTATGTACTGTGGTGAACCCGGTCACTACGTGAGATCTTGTCCCAACAAGACACGTAAGTCTCGCTCAACATTTTCACAGCTTGCATCTGCTTTACTTAAACCTGCTTCTCATCTCGCTCTCTCTGTCATCCTACAGCTTCCCGAAAAGGACATCCAAGTCCCAGCTATAATTGACTCCGGAGCATGCAGCTGTTTTATTGACCTCACGTTTGCTGCCAACCACCGCATTCCCCTGCAACCCAAGCCACAGGAACTTGCTGTACACCTTGCTGACGGCTCTGCTCTCAGTTCCGGACCTGTCACGCAGGAGACCGCCCCCCTACTGTCCACCTTGGGCACTCACCACCAAGAACTGTTACGTTTGGATGCCATTTCCTCTCCCCTTTTTCCCATTATCCTGGGAATACCGTGGCTGCAGGCCCATAACCCCAGTATCAATTGGTCAACAGGGGAAGTCAAGTTCCTTTCCGGATATTGCCGGCAGCATTGCCTTCATGGAATCCCTGTAAAACGGGCTCAGCTCCTCTGTCTGGACATTGACATGGAATCACAGCAGGCAATTCCGGCACCCTACCGGGACTTCCAGGATGTCTTCAGTAAGAAGGGAGCAGAGGTTCTCCCTCCTCACAGGTCTTACGACTGCCCGATAGAGCTTCTGCCAGGAACTGAGGTACCTTTCGGGAGGATCTTCCCATTAACAGGGCAGGAGCTTGAAACCCTAAAAACCTACATTGATGAAAACCTACAGAAAGGTTTCATCCGCCCATCAACCTCCCCAGCCGGGGCTGGAATTTTCTTTGTCGAGAAAAAGGACCACTCCCTACGGCCCTGTATCGATTATAGGGAGTTGAATAAAATAACAATCAAGAATCGCTACCCCTTGCCCCTTGTGCCTGAGCTCTTCCAAAGGTTGGGATCTGCCGTCATCTTCACCAAATTGGATCTTCGCGGGGCCTACAACTTGATCCGTATCCGAGAGGGTGACGAATGGAAAACGGCCTTTCGTACCCGATTTGGGCACTTTGAATATTTGGTCATGCCCTTCGGACTGTGCAACGCACCGGCTACATTTCAACACTTTGTTAATGATATCTTCCGTGATCTCCTGGACCTGTACGTCATAGTGTACCTGGACGACATCTTAATCTTTTCTGCCTCAGTCAGCGATCACAGCAGGCACGTTCGGAACGTCCTAACCCGGCTCAGGCAACATGGGCTCTACGCCAAATTGGAGAAATGTGAATTCGAGCTTCAGTGCATTCAATTCCTCGGCCTAATCATCTCTGTCAACGGCATTAAAATGGACCCCAAGAAGGTGTCCGCCATCCTGGATTGGCCCGCTCCCTCCGATAAGAAAGGGGTCCAACGCTTCATTGGCTTCGCCAATTTTTATCGAAAATTCATTAGGGGCTTCTCTACTATAGTTGCACCCATCACCGAGCTGACCAAGCAGGGAAGCCGATTCTGCTGGACCCCTAAGGCACAATCCGCCTTTGAAAAACTCAAGGGACTTTTCACCTCGGCCACTATCCTAAAACACCCGGATCCTGCCCTGCCCTTCGTCCTTGAGGTGGACACTTCGGAAATCGCGGTAGGAGCCGTGCTCTCCCAGCGGCAGGGCCCCAAGTCCCTTCTCTTCCCGGTGGCCTTCTTCTCACGCAAACTCTCCACAGCGGAGAAAAATTATGATGTCGGAGATCGGAACTTCTGGCCATCAAGGCCGCCTTAGAAGAGTGGCGTTATCTGCTGGAGGGGGCTGCACACCCCATCCTGGTTTACACTGACCACAAGAATCTGGAGTATCTGAGAACGGCAAAAAGATTGAGACCACGGCAGGCAAGGTGGGCCCTCTTTTTCTCTAGATTCCAGTTTCACATTACCTATAGACCTGGTTCTAAAAACACCAAAGCTGACGCCCTTTCCCGCATGTTTCTTGATCCTGAGAGATCCTTACCACCAGACACCATTCTCCCTGCTGGCAATTTCCTGTTACTCCAAGGGGATCTCCTATCCCGGTTAAGGCAAGCTTCGGTAGGATGGTCCCCTTCCACTGAAAACGAGGTGAGGGCACAAGATGGCCTATTCTGGCACAAAGGCAGAATTGTGGTCCCTGAAGGTCTAAGGATGGCAGTTTTGGAGCTTTGCCATGACCACAAACTAGCCGGACATTTTGGCACTCTAAAGACGGCAGAACTGCTTCAGCGTACCTTCTGGTGGCCCCAACTGGTAAATGATTGCAAGAGGTACGTGGAGTCCTGCACCACCTGCGCCAGGAGCAAGAATAGCCGGGCGAAAGCTTGGGGTCTACTGAAACCCTTACCCGTCCCAGAGAGACCCTGGAAGATGATATCGATGGATTTCATCGTAGAGCTTCCCCAATCGGAAGGATTCTCGTCCATCTTCGTTGTGGTCGACAGGCTGTCCAAGATGGCTCACTTTTTACCAATGAAAGGGACACCTTCGGCCAAGGAAACTGCACAGGTCTTTGTCCGGGAGATAGTGAGGTTGCATGGGGTCCCATCAAGCATAGTTTTGGATCGTGGTGTTCAATTCACCTCCAGGTTCTGGAAGGCTCTCTGCGATTCCTTGGAGATCGAGTTGGCTTTCTCCTCTGCCTACCACCCCCAGACAAATGGGCAGACGGAGAGAACTAATCAGACTTTGGAGCAATACCTCCGCTGCTTCTCAACTTTCTCACAGGATGACTGGGCCTCTCTACTACCCATTGCTGAGTTTGCCTATAACAACTCCTTACACTCTGCCATCAAGCAAACGCCATTTTTTGCCAACTATGGCTTCCACCCGTCCTTCTTGCCCGGTTCCTTACCTGAATGTTCCATTCCTGCAGTCTCTGAAACTATGGACTTCTTCCTTGCAAACAATAAACTACTACAGGAAACCATGGCTAAAACCCAGGAGTACAACAAAAGGATGTTTGACAGAAAGAAGCGGGGCGAACTTGTCCTGGAACCTGGCAACCAGGTTTGGTTGTCTACGGCTAACCTAAAATTAGCGTGCCCCTCAAAGAAATTGGGTCCCAAATTCACGGATCCCTTCTCTGTTAAAAGAAAAATTAACGAGGTGACTTATGAGCTCAATCTACCCTTCCATGTATCTCTGCTGAAGCCCGTTAATCCCAACCCCTTTACTGGCCGAAACACTGGCCCCCCTGAACCAGTAATCATCGACAATGTGGAAGAATTTGAAGTGGAAGCAATCCTAGATTGCAGGAAAAGGCACAATCAGACCCAGTACCTTATTAAATGGAGGGGATACGGACCGGAGGATAATTCTTGGGAACCCGAAGGCAATTTGCATGCCCAAGAGCTGTTGGAGGCTTTTAAAAGGTTGCACGCCAATAGACTGGCCCAGATGGGCATCTGGAGGCTGCCCTTGAGGAGGGGGCACTGTCATGGATCTTCCCATAGTCGACCCAGCGATGGGCACCCTGTGGAGCGCCGTTGTGCGCATGCCCGAACCTGCGCCCGTGGGCGCGATCAGGTGCGCGCTCGCGTAGGTGCGCGCCCGCGCCCCCCCCTTGGGCGAAGCGCACGTGACCCGGACTGTGAACTTGCCTGCTCCCCAGTATAGTGCCAGTGTGTGGACTTGTTGTTCAGCTCCTGCCCTGCATCCGCTGCCAGTCACCAGCTGCCTAGCAGACGCCACCTCAGCAGCACCAGAGCCGTTGGACCTCTTCACCTGCACTCACCCGCCAGGCTCTCATACCAGCTTGTGCTCCCGTGCCTCCTGTCTATACTACCAGGGGCCGTGAACCAGGCACATAAGGGAGACCTTCCCCTGCTATATCGGGCTCACCTGTCAGGTACGCGAGCGTGACAGCAGTATTGATGTACAGTAATCTCTAGCAACCAATAAACAAGCAGAAGTCATGTGCTGTAACCTCTAGAAAATAACAGTGAGCCATAATATGTGCTGTAACCTCTAGCAGCCAGTCAGTAAGCCTTAATGATATATTGTAACCTCTGGCAACCAATCACAATCACTGCCTGATCTGAATCAGTAAACTTATTTTGAGTCTAGCTGCTATTTATTGTATGTCTCAAAGCATGTGGAGAGAGCGAAATTGTGTGGAAGAGGGGGCACAAGAAAATGTTTGCCCAGGGTCCAGTCAATATTAAAGACAGCCCTGGGTGGATCTCTTTGGCTGAAGAAACTTGCTTCTTCCATGGCATAAACACAGGATATCCTCATAAACCAAACAAACGGAACCTCATAGTGAAAATCCGGATGGTTATTTATTTAAAAACGTCTTTAAAATATAAAAACAAGTTGGTATCCAAAAGCCTGACTCAGTCAGGTACAAAACTAGCGTGTCTTGGTTGTAACACCTGATCTCCTGACCAGCGTGCGTTCAACGGGCCAGAACTCTGCAACTGTAAGTGACGTAAGTGCGTACCAAGCTCCGCCGTACGCGTTTCGTCATAGGAAGTTGTCTTTATCCAATACAGGTCACAGGCTATATATACACTTTTTATTTTTTGTAAAAGCGATCACGGGAACAAGCAAAAGTTACCCATTTGTATACTCACCCAGGAAGAGTGACCCACTCTGTGGAGTCGCCCTTCAGGTGACGGGTCATTTTCTCCATAGTAAAAAATTATTTATATTTATACTCACTTGGAAAAGTGAGTTATTGGAGAGAAATCACTCTTCAGGTGATAAGCAGTGCCATTTCCCCATACAAATACTTTTTACATTGGAGATTTTAACCAAAGCACCTTAGGGGAGGCAGCGGCTTCCTTTTCTAACCTAAGCGCAGAATATAACAACTTAAGTATAATCAGTATTGCGACTGCTTGGAAAAGTCCAGCTTTAGACATAGCTTTAATGGAACGTAAACTCATGTGGATCATGTTAAAGTGGAAGTAAACCCCCCTATCGTTTTCAGCCAAGGAAGCTGCCATCTTTGCCTCTGTTTAATCTTAAACTGCCACAGTGCTACACATGTGATCCATTATGACACCAGCCATTGGATGGTTTGACTGTTTGGTTGAGAGCACAGCCAATGTGCAGTTAGCATTCACGGCATGCCTTTTCTTTTTAGACTGTTAAATCGATGGGTTTACTTCCGCTTTAAAAGAAAAAAATAGTGAGCGTCTTGCGAGACAAACAACCCTCTTTTTTATGAAATACGGTCCCCTTTGGCTCGCCTACTTGCAGGTCCCAAACATATGGTGTGGACTCCAGGAACACTTGATGGTAGATACCTGGACAGACTCACCTTCTCTTTTTCTCCTTTCTTTACTCATTCTTTTCTCTCTTATTCCTACCGGCAGCCCTGTGACCGGCCCCCCCTCTCCTTTTCATCCTTTCTTACTAATGTTCAACAAATTGTCAGTAATGGGGAGTAGTATCCCACATAAATGACCATCAGTGGTATGACAATGGAGGTATCATTTGAATTTTTAAATATAAGCCAATTGTCTTCTCAATCTAAAGATCTTTGGAGAGGTCACACACTTTTGACGTGTTAAATTTCATAATTTCTTTTTTTTTTTTTCACAAGAAATTAATTTCATAATTTCTATGTATATCACAGGCGGACCAGACAAGCCATCTCTGTGATGGCCTTTATTCATTCCTTAGGGCATTATGGGGATAAGTGAAGTCGTTTTTTTTTTTTCATATATGTGACATGAGCTGCACAGTGACTGAAGTACTAGTAATCCTGTGACCTGAGCACTGACTGGGAGATCTCAGAGGAAAAGCAGAGAGGAGAAGCTGCTGGAAAGCGAGTGACCAGGAGTATTACCAGTACATACACAGCACAACTAGGCCTGTAGGGGCCTTTACTTGAGGTGAGAGGCTGGGGGAAACTAGACATGTGCAATTCGTTTCGTTTTTTCATTTTTTCCTCAGTTTAGGGCGATACGTATTCTTCTACATATTTTTGGTAAAAAAAAAAAAAAATCGCAATTAGCGATTATTGATTCGTTTGCACAAAAGTTATAGCGTTTACAAAATAGGGGATAGTTTTATAGCATTTTTATTTATTTTTTAGTGGTGGACTGCGGCATTGATATGTAAATAGAGGCAGCATTCATATGTATATCATGTCCCCCTGAGGTCACATCAACCATTACTTTTTCTGAATGCTGCCCACTGGGGAGGTAAAGGAGCATGCTTGAAAGTCCTGTCTACAACTGTGGTCATTAAGTCTAACATCAGCCTGTTCTGTAAAAGTAAGAAAATTGGAGGTGGAACCCTTCTTCAAAATAACATGGTGCCACAGCACCCTGATTTTTGGTAAATGTGAATACGCAGGCAGGCAGTGAGGAGATGATGTTCTGTAACCTTTAGCAATAACCTCTTCCAACCAATCAGTGAGCAGTAATAATGTGCAGTAACCTCTAACAACCAATTAGTGAGTGGTATAGATGTTCAGTAACCTCTAGCAATCAATCAGTGAGCAGTTGTCATGGATCTTCCCATAGTCGACCCAGCGATGGGCACCCTGTGGAGCGCCGTTGTGCGCATGCCCGAACCTGCGCCCGTGGGTGCGATCAGGTGCGCGCTCGCGTTGGTGCGCGCGTTTGGCGCCAACCGGCCTACTTAGCATCCTCATGCACTGTGCTCAGTGCTGTCCGATCTTCAGCTCCCAGTACCCCCGCACCCGTTGCCTTATCTGAGTCTCCTGATTGCCCTCCTGACTACCCGGCTTGCCCTTGGATTATCCTGTCTTCTGCCTGTACCCGACCTCGGCTTGTCTTGACCCTGCACCTGCCTGCTCCTTTGTACCACGTTGCCCGCCTGCTGCCTACCTTGCTAGTGACCCGGACTCTGTACCTGCCTGCTCCTTTGTACCACGTTGCCCGCCTGCTGCCAACCCTGCTAGTGACCCGGACTGTGAACTTGCCTGCTCCCCAGTATAGTGCCAGTGTGTGGACTTGTTGTTCAGCTCCTGCCCTGCATCCGCTGCCAGTCACCAGCTGCCTAGCAGACGCCACCTCAGCAGCACCAGAGCCGTTGGACCTCTTCACCTGCACTCACCCGCCAGGCTCTCATACCAGCTTGTGCTCCCGTGCCTCCTGTCTATACTACCAGGGGCCGTGAACCAGGCACGTAAGGGAGACCTTCCCCTGCTATATCGGGCTCACCTGTCAGGTACGTGAGCGTGACAGTATCGGACAGCCATGTCCGAGCCCGAGCAGGGAGCCTCCCCCATGGAGGAGCTGTGTAGACACCTGGCGGGTCTCACCCAAGCTGTAAAAAGCCTTCAGGAAGGCTATACAAGGTTGGAAGGTCAAGTTCAGATCCTGTCGTCTCCTGTACACCCTCAAGGTGCCTCCGCTTCTGGACCCCCTTCTGCACCCTCAGTGGTAATGTTACCACCCGAGCCCCGGGTACCTATACCTGAGAGATTCTCTGGAGACCGCAGCAAATTCCGATCATTCCACAGTGCCTGCGAACTTTACTTCGCTCTGCAGCCCCGTACATTTTCCTTGGAAGCAACTAAGGTGGGCTTTGTGATCTCTCTCCTATCCGGCGAACCACAGACCTGGGCCCACCGTCTCGTGAGGCAGAAATCTGCTTTCCTCGACAATCTGGACACCTTCTTTGCTGCCATGTCTCAGCTGTATGAAGATCCCCAGCTGAAAGCGACCGCTGAGGCCGCCTTACATGCCCTACAACAGGGACGCAGGGCAGTGGAGGATTATGTGACAGAGTTCAGAAGGTGGAGTGCCAACACCGAGTGGAATGACGCGGCCTTGCTTCACCAATTCCGCTTGGGACTATCTGACTCCCTTAAGGACGAGCTGGCACGGGTCGGAATTCCTCAATCCCTGGAGGAGCTTATCAACCTGTCAATCCAAATTGACCGGCGCCTTAGGGAACGCCGCTCGGAGAGGTCCACCAGTCAGTTTCGCCCCACCTGGATGCTTCCTAAGGTCCCTAGTGCCACCAGCTCTTTCGGACAGACCCCCCATGCACCTCCTTCTCCGGTTGTTGATTCCTCTGAACCTATGCAGCTTGGTCTCCTCCGACCATCCCTTACCCTGGAAGAACGGCAGCGCCGAAGAACCAATAACCTATGTATGTACTGTGGTGAACCCGGTCACTACGTGAGATCTTGTCCCAACAAGACACGTAAGTCTCGCTCAACATTTTCACAGCTTGCATCTGCTTTACTTAAACCTGCTTCTCATCTCGCTCTCTCTGTCATCCTACAGCTTCCCGAAAAGGACATCCAAGTCCCAGCTATAATTGACTCCGGAGCATGCAGCTGTTTTATTGACCTCACGTTTGCTGCCAACCACCGCATTCCCCTGCAACCCAAGCCACAGGAACTTGCTGTACACCTTGCTGACGGCTCTGCTCTCAGTTCCGGACCTGTCACGCAGGAGACCGCCCCCCTACTGTCCACCTTGGGCACTCACCACCAAGAACTGTTACGTTTGGATGCCATTTCCTCTCCCCTTTTTCCCATTATCCTGGGAATACCGTGGCTGCAGGCCCATAACCCCAGTATCAATTGGTCAACAGGGGAAGTCAAGTTCCTTTCCGGATATTGCCGGCAGCATTGCCTTCATGGAATCCCTGTAAAACGGGCTCAGCTCCTCTGTCTGGACATTGACATGGAATCACAGCAGGCAATTCCGGCACCCTACCGGGACTTCCAGGATGTCTTCAGTAAGAAGGGAGCAGAGGTTCTCCCTCCTCACAGGTCTTACGACTGCCCGATAGAGCTTCTGCCAGGAACTGAGGTACCTTTCGGGAGGATCTTCCCATTAACAGGGCAGGAGCTTGAAACCCTAAAAACCTACATTGATGAAAACCTACAGAAAGGTTTCATCCGCCCATCAACCTCCCCAGCCGGGGCTGGAATTTTCTTTGTCGAGAAAAAGGACCACTCCCTACGGCCCTGTATCGATTATAGGGAGTTGAATAAAATAACAATCAAGAATCGCTACCCCTTGCCCCTTGTGCCTGAGCTCTTCCAAAGGTTGGGATCTGCCGTCATCTTCACCAAATTGGATCTTCGCGGGGCCTACAACTTGATCCGTATCCGAGAGGGTGACGAATGGAAAACGGCCTTTCGTACCCGATTTGGGCACTTTGAATATTTGGTCATGCCCTTCGGACTGTGCAACGCACCGGCTACATTTCAACACTTTGTTAATGATATCTTCCGTGATCTCCTGGACCTGTACGTCATAGTGTACCTGGACGACATCTTAATCTTTTCTGCCTCAGTCAGCGATCACAGCAGGCACGTTCGGAACGTCCTAACCCGGCTCAGGCAACATGGGCTCTACGCCAAATTGGAGAAATGTGAATTCGAGCTTCAGTGCATTCAATTCCTCGGCCTAATCATCTCTGTCAACGGCATTAAAATGGACCCCAAGAAGGTGTCCGCCATCCTGGATTGGCCCGCTCCCTCCGATAAGAAAGGGGTCCAACGCTTCATTGGCTTCGCCAATTTTTATCGAAAATTCATTAGGGGCTTCTCTACTATAGTTGCACCCATCACCGAGCTGACCAAGCAGGGAAGCCGATTCTGCTGGACCCCTAAGGCACAATCCGCCTTTGAAAAACTCAAGGGACTTTTCACCTCGGCCACTATCCTAAAACACCCGGATCCTGCCCTGCCCTTCGTCCTTGAGGTGGACACTTCGGAAATCGCGGTAGGAGCCGTGCTCTCCCAGCGGCAGGGCCCCAAGTCCCTTCTCTTCCCGGTGGCCTTCTTCTCACGCAAACTCTCCACAGCGGAGAAAAATTATGATGTCGGAGATCGGAACTTCTGGCCATCAAGGCCGCCTTAGAAGAGTGGCGTTATCTGCTGGAGGGGGCTGCACACCCCATCCTGGTTTACACTGACCACAAGAATCTGGAGTATCTGAGAACGGCAAAAAGATTGAGACCACGGCAGGCAAGGTGGGCCCTCTTTTTCTCTAGATTCCAGTTTCACATTACCTATAGACCTGGTTCTAAAAACACCAAAGCTGACGCCCTTTCCCGCATGTTTCTTGATCCTGAGAGATCCTTACCACCAGACACCATTCTCCCTGCTGGCAATTTCCTGTTACTCCAAGGGGATCTCCTATCCCGGTTAAGGCAAGCTTCGGTAGGATGGTCCCCTTCCACTGAAAACGAGGTGAGGGCACAAGATGGCCTATTCTGGCACAAAGGCAGAATTGTGGTCCCTGAAGGTCTAAGGATGGCAGTTTTGGAGCTTTGCCATGACCACAAACTAGCCGGACATTTTGGCACTCTAAAGACGGCAGAACTGCTTCAGCGTACCTTCTGGTGGCCCCAACTGGTAAATGATTGCAAGAGGTACGTGGAGTCCTGCACCACCTGCGCCAGGAGCAAGAATAGCCGGGCGAAAGCTTGGGGTCTACTGAAACCCTTACCCGTCCCAGAGAGACCCTGGAAGATGATATCGATGGATTTCATCGTAGAGCTTCCCCAATCGGAAGGATTCTCGTCCATCTTCGTTGTGGTCGACAGGCTGTCCAAGATGGCTCACTTTTTACCAATGAAAGGGACACCTTCGGCCAAGGAAACTGCACAGGTCTTTGTCCGGGAGATAGTGAGGTTGCATGGGGTCCCATCAAGCATAGTTTTGGATCGTGGTGTTCAATTCACCTCCAGGTTCTGGAAGGCTCTCTGCGATTCCTTGGAGATCGAGTTGGCTTTCTCCTCTGCCTACCACCCCCAGACAAATGGGCAGACGGAGAGAACTAATCAGACTTTGGAGCAATACCTCCGCTGCTTCTCAACTTTCTCACAGGATGACTGGGCCTCTCTACTACCCATTGCTGAGTTTGCCTATAACAACTCCTTACACTCTGCCATCAAGCAAACGCCATTTTTTGCCAACTATGGCTTTCACCCGTCCTTCTTGCCCGGTTCCTTACCTGAATGTTCCATTCCTGCAGTCTCTGAAACTATGGACTTCTTCCTTGCAAACAATAAACTACTACAGGAAACCATGGCTAAAACCCAGGAGTACAACAAAAGGATGTTTGACAGAAAGAAGCGGGGCGAACTTGTCCTGGAACCTGGCAACCAGGTTTGGTTGTCTACGGCTAACCTAAAATTAGCGTGCCCCTCAAAGAAATTGGGTCCCAAATTCACGGATCCCTTCTCTGTTAAAAGAAAAATTAACGAGGTGACTTATGAGCTCAATCTACCCTTCCATGTATCTCTGCTGAAGCCCGTTAATCCCAACCCCTTTACTGGCCGAAACACTGGCCCCCCTGAACCAGTAATCATCGACAATGTGGAAGAATTTGAAGTGGAAGCAATCCTAGATTGCAGGAAAAGGCACAATCAGACCCAGTACCTTATTAAATGGAGGGGATACGGACCGGAGGATAATTCTTGGGAACCCGAAGGCAATTTGCATGCCCAAGAGCTGTTGGAGGCTTTTAAAAGGTTGCACGCCAATAGACTGGCCCAGATGGGCATCTGGAGGCTGCCCTTGAGGAGGGGGCACTGTCATGGATCTTCCCATAGTCGACCCAGCGATGGGCACCCTGTGGAGCGCCGTTGTGCGCATGCCCGAACCTGCGCCCGTGGGCGCGATCAGGTGCGCGCTCGCGTAGGTGCGCGCCCGCGCCCCCCCCTTGGGCGAAGCGCACGTGACCCGGACTGTGAACTTGCCTGCTCCCCAGTATAGTGCCAGTGTGTGGACTTGTTGTTCAGCTCCTGCCCTGCATCCGCTGCCAGTCACCAGCTGCCTAGCAGACGCCACCTCAGCAGCACCAGAGCCGTTGGACCTCTTCACCTGCACTCACCCGCCAGGCTCTCATACCAGCTTGTGCTCCCGTGCCTCCTGTCTATACTACCAGGGGCCGTGAACCAGGCACGTAAGGGAGACCTTCCCCTGCTATATCGGGCTCACCTGTCAGGTACGCGAGCGTGACAGCAGTATTGATGTACAGTAATCTCTAGCAACCAATAAACAAGCAGAAGTCATGTGCTGTAACCTCTAGAAAATAACAGTGAGCCATAATATGTGCTGTAACCTCTAGCAGCCAGTCAGTAAGCGTTAATGATATATTGTAACCTCTGGCAACCAATCACAATCACTGCCTGATCTGAATCAGTAAACTTATTTTGAGTCTAGCTGCTATTTATTGTATGTCTCAAAGCATGTGGAGAGAGCGAAATTGTGTGGAAGAGGGGGCACAAGAAAATGTTTGCCCAGGGTCCAGTCAATATTAAAGACAGCCCTGGGTGGATCTCTTTGGCTGAAGAAACTTGCTTCTTCCATGGCATAAACACAGGATATCCTCATAAACCAAACAAACGGAACCTCATAGTGAAAATCCGGATGGTTATTTATTTAAAAACGTCTTTAAAATATAAAAACAAGTTGGTATCCAAAAGCCTGACTCAGTCAGGTACAAAACTAGCGTGTCTTGGTTGTAACACCTGATCTCCTGACCAGCGTGCGTTCAACGGGCCAGAACTCTGCAACTGTAAGTGACGTAAGTGCGTACCAAGCTCCGCCGTACGCGTTTCGTCATAGGAAGTTGTCTTTATCCAATACAGGTCACAGGCTATATATACACTTTTTATTTTTTGTAAAAGCGATCACGGGAACAAGCAAAAGTTACCCATTTGTATACTCACCCAGGAAGAGTGACCCACTCTGTGGAGTCGCCCTTCAGGTGACGGGTCATTTTCTCCATAGTAAAAAATTATTTATATTTATACTCACTTGGAAAAGTGAGTTATTGGAGAGAAATCACTCTTCAGGTGATAAGCAGTGTCATTTCCCCATACAAATACTTTTTACATTGGAGATTTTAACCAAAGCACCTTAGGGGAGGCAGCAGCTTCCTTTTCTAACCTAAGCGCAGAATATAACAACTTAAGTATAATCAGTATTGCGACTGCTTGGAAAAGTCCAGCTTTAGACATAGCTTTAATGGAACGTAAACTCATGTGGATCATGTTAAAGTGGAAGTAAACCCCCCTATCGTTTTCAGCCAAGGAAGCTGCCATCTTTGCCTCTGTTTAATCTTAAACTGCCACAGTGCTACACATGTGATCCGTTATGACACCAGCCATTGGATGGTTTGACTGTTTGGTTGAGAGCACAGCCAATGTGCAGTTAGCATTCACGGCATGCCTTTTCTTTTTAGACTGTTAAATCGATGGGTTTACTTCCGCTTTAAAAGAAAAAAATAGTGAGCGTCTTGCGAGACAAACAACCCTCTTTTTTATGAAATACGGTCCCCTTTGGCTCGCCTACTTGCAGGTCCCAAACATATGGTGTGGACTCCAGGAACACTTGATGGTAGATACCTGGACAGACTCACCTTCTCTTTTTCTCCTTTCTTTACTCATTCTTTTCTCTCTTATTCCTACCGGCAGCCCTGTGACCGGCCCCCCCTCTCCTTTTCATCCTTTCTTACTAATGTTCAACAAATTGTCAGTAATGGGGAGTAGTATCCCACATAAATGACCATCAGTGGTATGACAATGGAGGTATCATTTGAATTTTTAAATATAAGCCAATTGTCTTAATCTAAAGATCTTTGGAGAGGTCACACACTTTTGACGTGTTAAATTTCATAATTTCTTTTTTTTTTTTCACAAGAAATTAATTTCATAATTTCTATGTATATCACAGGCGGACCAGACAAGCCATCTCTGTGATGGCCTTTATTCATTCCTTAGGGCATTATGGGGATAAGTGAAGTCGTTTTTTTTTTTTTCATATATGTGACATGGGCTGCACAGTGACTGAAGTACTAGTAATCCTGTGACCTGAGCACTGACTGGGAGATCTCAGAGGAAAAGCAGAGAGGAGAAGCTGCTGGAAAGCGAGTGACCAGGAGTATTACCAGTACATACACAGCACAACTAGGCCTGTAGGGGCCTTTACTTGAGGTGAGAGGCTGGGGGAAACTAGACATGTGCAATTCGTTTCATTTTATTTCGTTTTTTTTCGTTATTTTCGTTCGTTCGTTTTCATACGAATGAACGAATCATTCGAATCGTACGAATCCGAATAACGAATCGTAACGAATCGTTCGAATCGTACGAATCCGATTAACGAATCATTCGAATCGAACGAATCCGAAAAACAACGAAAATCCGAAAAAAAATAATTAGAAACAACGAATGTACTAATGAAGAAAATCCGAAAAACAAAAACGAACGAAAAAATTCGTACATTCGTAACTTTTTTTTTTTTTTGAATTGGTCATTTTCCGTGTCCCTTACAATGGTGCTGCTAAACGTGCTTCGAATGGATTGAACAAAAAAAAAATTCGTACATTCGTAACTTTTTTTTCGATTCGTAACTTTTTTTTTTTTCGATTCGTAACTTTTTTTTTTAACTTTTTTTTTTCGATTTGTAATTTTCTGTGTCTCTATTGAACAAAAAAATTCGTACATTCGTAACTTTTTTTTCGATTCGTAACTTTTTTTTTTTCGATTCGTAACTTTTTTTTTCGATTCCTAAATTATTAAAATGTAATAATAGCATACACATTACATCAAATTCTGAATTATGCTCCGATTACGAATCTACGAATGTTACGAATGCGTCCGAAAATTAAACTAACGAAAAAACGAATCAACGAAAAAATAACTTACGAATGTACGAATCGTTACGAATCCGAACCCCCGACGACTTACGAATGTACGAATCGTTACGAATCCGAACACCGATGACTTACGAATGTACGAATCGTTACGAATCCGAACACCGACGACTTACGAATGTACGAATCGTTACGAATCGATGGAAACGGAAAAAACGAAATGAAAAAAAAAAGATTTTTTTTCGGAAACGAAAAAAACAAAAACAAAAATAAACAAATTTTTTTGTTGTGCACATATCTAGGGGAAACAGTGGAGTGCACCCCTGAACAAGCACCGAGCACACTGTTTGCATGGATCAGCACTGAATACTGGAGCACGATTTGCTTGAATTGTGCACATACACATAAGAAGATCTTTTGCGATTTTATTTTCCAGCACACATTGTGTGTTTTTTTCACATTTCTTATTTTTTCTCAAACTGCTGGGACTTGTAGTTCACCGATTGTTAGATACATTTTTTTTTTCAATTTTATTTTCAATATTTTTATTTTCCTTATTTGTTTTTTTTATTTATTCATTCATTATTTTGAGGCGTTGTAATACGGATATATTTTGATTTTTTTTTGCACATCACTTGGAACTTTGCCCTTGTTGCACAATTGCACTTTGGAATTTTGTTACCATTTTTGTACTTTCGTATATTTATTTTATTTATTCGATTATGTCTGTTAATTTTATCCTGCCAAGATTGATGAAGGTTCACTTAGTCACGTTTTTTGCATTATATTTTGCACATTAACACTATAGAATAATATTAGCATTCTTTATATTTCACTGAAGAAGAAATTTTATTAGTACATATTTAGTTGAATAATCTATATATCTGTTGTGATATATACATGTTCGGAACATCTTAAATATTTTATTATTTTATTTTTGGTCAGCGCCATATACCCCCTTTTAACAATATTTTTAAAGCAGCTTTTTATTTTTCTTATTTTTCATATAATGTTGCCTCCTCACTGGGTTAACCCTCAAAATGCTGCAACCGCTTGCATCCCGCAGTCATGGCCCTGTTTATATGAATGGGTCGTGTTAGGAGCCAGTGCTAGCCACCAAGGGCGACAAGCTTTTTAATTTGTGCTGCAGTATGTGTGCAACCCTGTATGGCTACATGCCCTCATTCATTTGGGGGAGAGCGATAAAACCGCAGCTCGGCCATCCGATTTTACTAACCTCTGGCCATTCATGTAAATGGCGCCGTAGATCTGGTTTGGCTGCAGCTTCCAGAGGTAAATGCAGGTCCTACTACTGCTTGATTAATAAAAAAAAACAAAAAAAACACTGGTTTTACAGCCAAAACCACCTAAAAAAAAAAAACTTTTTATTGAAAAAGGGGAAATAAATCAAATTGTGGCACTTTTGCTGTATTTAGATCAAGTGAAAAATAAAAGTAAACAATCCAATGACACAGAATATGATGTCTCTGTCACTGTTATTGAAAATTGTACTTTTCCATAAACCACATGCAGAGTAAAAGCATCTACCAAACATTTAATTTAAAGGGCACTAACCACTTGCCTACTGGGCACTTTTAACCCCTTCCTGCGCAGACCAATTTTTAGCTTTCAGTGCTGTCACACTTTGAATGACAACTGCGTGGTCATGCAACACTGTACCCAAATTAAATTGTTATATTTTCACACAAATAGAGCTTTCTTTTGGTGGTATTTAATTAAATCCTGCTGTTTTATTTTTAGCTAAATAATCTAAAAAAAGGCCGAAAATTTAGAAAAAACAAAAAACTTTTTCGTAGTTCGTTATAAAATTTTGCAAACAGGTAATTTTTCTCCTTCACTGATGGGCATTGATGAGGCTGCACCGATAGGTGGCACTGATGAGCACTGATTGGCAGCACTTGTGAGACTGCACTGATAATCAGTGTACATGTCCCTTTTACGCAAGCCAGTTATCGGCTCTCCTCTCCTCACGCTGTCAGCATGGAGAAAGGAATGCCAATAACAGGCTTCTGTTTACATCGTGATCAGCTGTGATTGGACACAGCTGATCATGCGGTAAAGAGCCGCTGATTGGCTCTTTAGCTCAAACTGTGATCAGCAGTCTCCGGGGGGACACTGCAATCACAGTGTGTGCAGCCCGCGATCACCGGAGGAAGTCATACGACGCCCTCCCATAACTGCTGGTCGTGCTGTAGCCATCATTCGGCTATAGCGTGGTTAAAATGGACCCCGTGTCTGCTGTGTGGTGTTTTAAAAAAAACTGTCTTATTGCTTTGTTAAATGTTTGAATCTTGGAGGACTTGAAATAAAAAGACTTCCCATTTAAATGCTACCTATGGCAAGCTTTGCCCTGCACCTACAATGCAAGCCAGTGGAGTACATATAAATGTAAACAATTTTACATACCTGCAATTTGTTTCTCTCTTGTCAGAATGCAGTGGGGTCGGCTTCAATCCATCTCGATCATCCATAACACCTGGAGTTTTCTTGTTTGCAGTAGAAGATCTCTTCACAGAATAATTGGAGCTCTGTGGTAATCATTGGTGTATCTCAAAATAAGGATTAGTCCTTACAAAAAAAAAAAAAAAGAATCCACACCAATACGTATTCATCAATGACTCAATAGCAAATGTCATATTTGTTAAGTAATCCCAATAAAAAGGTTTGCTTGCTCATCATGTCAGTTTATTAAAGGCAGGATATATGTATAACTGTTGCTCACAGTTCCACAGACCTCTCCCAAATTCTTTTGATGTAGTTATTTTAAAAGAAGAGCCCCCTGACATTTTTATCCAAAGCCAAGATGGTTTCTACTCCATTTATGTTGAATGCCTTAAAATGGATGTAAACCATTTTTTTTTTCATGTCATAATGTAGAGCAGGGATCCTCAAACTACGGCCCTCCAGCTGTTGCGGAACTACACATCCCATGAGGCATTGTATAACTCTGACATTCACAGACATGACTAGGCATGATGGGATTTGTAGTTCCTGAACAACTGGAGGGCCATAGTTTGAAGACCCAGGATGTAGAGCAGGGATCCTCAAACTATGGCCCTCCAGCTGTTGCGGAACTACACATCCCATGAGGCATTGTATAACTCTGACATTCACAGACATGACTAGGCATGATGGGATTTGTAGTTCCTGAACAACTGGAGGGCCATAGTTTGAAGACCCATGATGTAGAGTATAAGATTTCCTATCATTTGAGCCCAGTCTTGCCACAAAGAGTTAATCGAGATCTGAGCAATCCTCTTTTATTGTTCAGTGAGATATTGACAAACAGAGAAAAACTTTGTCAAATCGTCCCCCTTGCTATGAGTGACAGGTGATTTACATATCTCGTGCACTAGCCTGAGAGACATGCGTTATTTTTTAATTCCCACCCCCACACCTTTCTTCTGCTTCTCTGCAAGGATTGGCTGTTCCACACCTCAGCATAATTGGGCATGCTGAAGTAATGCGATTACTTTCCTGTCCTTTCACTGGATGTTAGAGATCATAGCAGAAGTTCAGTATAAGAAATACTCAGGAGAAAATGCATATTGACAAGGGGAGTGTAGAGGTGAGTGGGGAGTCTACTGACATCACGACTCCACCCACCGAGCCCTGGAAAACAGACCCACCCACAGAATCTGCAGTTTTTCGGGTCTCATAACACAGTGTTCATCAACCCTGTCCTCAGGGCCCACTAACCAGCGAGGTTTTATGTATTACCTTGGGGAGATGCAGACTAGAATACTGCAATTACTGACCAGCAAATGATATCACATGTGATGTATTTCAGTTATCTTGCAAACCTGGCCCGTTAGTGGGCCCTGAGGACAGGGTTGATGACCATTGTCATAACAGACAGAGGGGAGACATTTGACAGGTAAAGATACATGCAGGAGGAATGTATATCCTTATAGATAACCACTATGGCAGTAGTTTAGAAAGGCTGACATTGGGTTTACATCCACTTTACTAGTAAAATTGCAGTCCCCAACCAGAGGTTGCAACCCTATGTTGATCACAACAGACTTCACTAAATGTAGCAGTGTGGGAAAACCTGTTCAATTATAATAAACGTGAATCTAAACAGAAGGCACACATATCGCACCTCTAAGGTAAAACAAAATACAAAAAACTTTATTTTTAGATTTGGATAGAGTGGTATGAACCCTCGTCGGGCTTCTATTGCTGTCTGTGTACCCTTTAGTAGGTTCACTGTCTCTAATTGTCCTGATCCCCAATATCACGGGGCAGTTGCTGCCAGAATAGAAAAAAAAAAAAAAGGAAATCTTCTAAAATGGGGACAGTTGATCCTGTGACAGCTGTCTAAAAGGGGATTTCCCTCATATTGGAAAGAAATCCTCTTACTTCCTGTTCAGTCTGCAGGACAGAAGGTGAATGAAAATCTCTCTAATAAGTCAAAAGTTGGGAAAAATTTTACAAAAAAACTGTAGCTATAAAAAAAAAGTTTATCTAAACCCAGAACAAAAATTAATCGTTTGGCAGCTTATCAGTCTTTAGATGTGGTGGCTGCATTTTCTTCCTGCAATCCAAAAGCGCCAGATGTGAATGGGGCTAGGTTTTAGAATGGCAGAATTTCCCAAAGATATCAGATGTAGTAGCAGTGAAATCTGCCCCAGTCATATAGGCCTGTCTAGAATTAGAGGAAGCAAACTGTGTCAAGATAGGACCTCTGTACAGTGCATAGAACTGCTAACAACCTGAGCATTTTGCTGGTATTCCTCAATGCTGTTAAATGCTATTGGGCCCTTTTTTCTCAGCTCCTCTGTGCGATGTCTCCGTCATCACTAAGCCTGGGTTCACACCTATGCAAATTTGCAGCGGTCTACCACGCTGCGAATTCGCAGGACATTTCAAAATACATTGTTTTTAATGAGGCATGTTCACATATCTCCGGTGCATGCGCACTGCGCATTGCAGAAAAAACGCGTGCGATTTTTGGGCAGTGCGGTGCGGATCAGGTGCACGCATCTGATTCGCACCTGACTTGCGTTGTGAACAAAAATTCACAACTCATTGTACTACTTGAGGGGGAAGTCCACGCCAAATTTTTTAAAAAAAAACGGCATGGATTCCCCCTCCAGGAGCATACCAGGCCCTTAGGTCTGGTATGGATTTTAAGGGTAACCCCCTCCGCTGAAAAAACGGCGCGGGGGTCCCCCCAAAACCAATAGCAGACCCTTATCCGAGCACGCAGCCTGGCAGGTCCGGAAAGGGGGTGGGGACGAGCGAGCGCCCCCCCCTCCTGAACCGTACCAGGCCGCATGCCCTCAACATGGGGGGTGGGTGCTTTGGGGATCATCTTCTTCTTTCTTCCCCCATACTCATTCACATAGGGTGGGGGGCAGGGCACCCACCCCCCATGTTGAGGGCATGCGGCCTGGTACGGTTCAGGAGGGGGGGGGTCGCTCGCTCGTCCCCACCCCCTTTCCTGACCTGCCAGGCTGCGTGCTCGGATAAGGGTCTGGTATGGATTTTGGGGGGACCCCCACGCCGTTTTTTCGGCGTAGGGGGTTACCCTTAAAATCCATACCAGGGCCTGGTATGCTCCTGGAGGGGGAACCCATGCTGTTTTTTTTAATAAAAATTGGGCATGGATTTCCCCCTCAGAAGTAGTACAATGAGTTGCGAATTTATGTTAGCAGCTGATTCGCACCTAAAACGCTGACAAACCGCAGAACAACAGACGTTTCAGTGCGCAGTCATGCTGGACATTCAATTCGCACCGCACTGGTGTGAACCCAGGCTAAGGCTGGCCATGGAGGAATCAAAATTTGGACGGTTCAGCAGGGAATGGTCAAATTTCAATCCATCTATGGCCTTTTCCGCTCAACAGAAGTCAATCTAATGATCAACTTCTTTCAAATCAGGGCTGTTGGAAAAATTTCATTCAATTAGTGGCTGCAGCAGGAGTCACCACCGTCAGAATACAATAGCACAGCGAGTAGAATTCCTCAATCCACCCCACTTACTGGTTGAAAAAAAAAAAAAAAAAGACCCATGTATGGGCAGCCCAAGTGAGGGAATTCCCTATAGGGTACTTCCAAATGGATGTGGAATGAGAGGGCATTAGCGTGTCTAGGAAAGGAGCTGCAATGCAAACTTGCTTCTTGCATTCCCAGCAGAGACGGCAGGTGAAAGAGCATCATCCAGAAGGTATAGGGTAACTATGTCATAAAAGCCAATTCTTTGTAAATCTAAAAATTAACATTACCTAGTGCCAATATAGTAGAGATATTTACAGTGGTGAAAAACAAATTAAAGTGAATAAACACCCCACATGTATAAACAAGACCCAGTCACAAATACAGGAGAACCATGTCGTACCTTACCCATGCTGCAAGTTCCCAGATGGAACCAAACTTCACCCGTCGTGTGGAAGGAAAGAAAATCGCTTGATACCCCCCCATCAACACTGACTGAATGCCTCCCACAGTGATATTTTGTTCTGCTTGGGGGAGCCTTCTTGGCTGGTAAAACACAAGGATTACTGCTAGTGGCTATAGCCACCAGCAGTATTTGGGTACAACGAGCCTGCCCATAGATGGATTAAATCTCAGCAGGTGCCTGCTGAAGCTGAACTGGCCAAGATTCAATCCATCTATGGCTGGCTTCAAAGTGCTGAAGTAAACAGGTCAATGTGACAGCCAAGCACCTAGCATTTTGCAGAGGAAATGTCAACAATGGCAGCCTCCATGTTTTTTCAGTGACAGGGTTCCTTTGAAATCATTGGAGACTTCGGCCGTAACATACATTTAAGTTGAATCTGTCACAAAGCAAGATGCCACTTTAGAAACCTTGAATGTAAGCTACCATTCTTGGAATGAAGACCAGGCATACATTTCAGGGCAGTCTCTTCACTTACATTGAAGCTTAATTGTAGATGCTGATATTTTGAAATGTTCAGAACGCCTTCTGGTGTTCTCCTGTTTTCTAAAACATGGCTTTATTAATATTGGGCACTGGTAGGCCAATACTTAGTGTGGCAAGGTTAGTGATGGGCCACACCAAGCCTCAATAATTAGAGTCAGTGTACTAAAATGTATTTTCATCTCCTCTTCTGTCAAATTCTTACCAAGACCAATTTTGTGGCAAGGCTTAACAGTAAATAAGCTCTAAAACAAACCCTCACTGACTTCTGGAGCTGTAGATACTGCGTCAGTAATTCATCCTCAAGGCTACCAGCAGAAGAACTGAAGTCATTCTTTCGGCAGGGTGAGCTGAGCTGCCTTATGCCCCGTAGACACGGTCGGAAATTCCGACGGAAAATGTCCGATCGGACCATGTTGTCGGAAAATCCGCCCGTGTGTGGGCTTCATCAGACTTTTTCCATTGGAATTTCCAACGGAAAATTTTTTAGATCCTGCTCTTAAATTTTCCGATAACAAAATCCGATCTGACTTTTTCCGATCGTGTGTAGAGAATTTCCGACGGACAAATTGCCACGCATGCTCAGATCAAATTAGGAGACCAAAGCTATTGGCTACTAGCCTCTACGTAGTTCCGTCGTACGCAACGAACGTCACCACATTCAGAATAATCTGATTTTCCGACAACTTTGTCCGACCGTGTGTATGCAACACCAGTGTCGGACAAAATCCGTCGGAAAAAATCCGACAGATTTTGTGGTCGGAATTTCCGACCGTGTGTACGGGGGCTTTGACAACTTTAGTTCTTTTACTGTGAACATTGAGAATAAACTGCTGCACAGTGCCTGCAACTACAAAGGTCAGTAAGACAAGTCTTGTACTAAAGCTCATTGGCTGCTCGTTTAGGATATATAAAAACATGAATGTTCTTGGCCTGATAACTGATCATGTGTTCATTGCAGTGCACCCATAAGAAACAGGTGTAATTTACAACAGACCCACAATTTAAAACACACTTTGCTATGTACATTACCAGTGCTCCTCATACTGGATTACCAAATAAGACCAAATATTGCAAATATCATGTAATGCAAATCATGACAAAAAAAAAAAAAAAAAGGCAAAGTCTTTGTTTTTTTGTTTTTATTTAAAATGTACATAAAAGTATTACATGAGATAGTGTTGGTTCTTTAAGTTCAGAAATAAATATGTATCAGCATCCTACCATCCACACCTTATCTTCGTGTTTTACACCTTTAAAGGAAACCCGCATATACGGGAATATGTAGACTGCAATTAGGGGGCTCCTTTTGAAAATGCTGGTTGCTTGGCTGAATCAGCGCTAAGCAAATCTCCTGATCTGCATACAGGTGCCAAGTCAATGATTTAAAGTATCAGTAAAACAGCCAGGCAATCAGCATTTTCAGGCCAGCATCGGCAGCCTACACATTGCGCTTAGTACAGGCGTCTTTCAAGCAAATTCTGCCTCGCTAGTTGCTGAACTATTGTTACACTTGATTGTGCAACTGGAAGAGCTTGGTGGGAATTGTAGTTCAACAGTGTGTGGTGTGCTAAAATTTTCTAAACTTTATTTAGCAAGAACACAAAGAACATTGTAAAGCACTGAGGACTGTAGCAGAGATAAAAGGAAATACAGTTTCTGTACCCAGTCACTAATGAGAGAAGGGGGATCATTTTTGTATATGACCTAAATGTCACAGACGTGGGAATAACAATTTCATTGATGGGTAGCCTTAGCAATGTGGCAAGATGTACAGCATGTCACAAAAGTAAGTACACCCCTCACATTTTTGTAAATATTTTATTATATCTTTTCATGTGACAACACTGAAGAAATTACACTTTGCTACAATGTAAAGTAGTGAGTCTACAGCTTGTATAACAGAGTAGATTTGCTGTCACCTCAAAATAACTCAACACACAGCCATTAATGTCTAAACCGCTGGCAACAAAAGTGAGTACACCCCTAAGTGAAAATGTCCAAATTGGGCCCAATTAGCCATTTTCCCTCCCCGGTGTCATGTGACTCGTTAGTGTTACAAGGTCTCAGGTGTGAATGAGGGGCAGGTGTGTTAAATATGGTGTTATCGCTCTCACTCTCTCATACTGGTCACTGGAAGTTCAACATGGCACCTCATGGTAAATAATTCTCTGAAAAAAAGAATTGTTGCTCTACATAAAGATGGTCTAGTCTATAAGAAGAAGATTGCCAGGATCCTGAAACTGTACAAAAAGAAGGGGGGCACCTCTGAATATGTGTAAAAAATCAGTTTTATTAAATAAAAGTATCCACTCACATGGAAATATAGGGAGTCCTGTTCAGGTCCTGCAAGCTGGGCTGAGGAGGTGAGGAAGCTGCATGTTTTCAGCAAATCCACTTCACTTTCTTTTCTCTTCTTCCAGCTTAGGATCTTAGTCACAGAGTAAGGTATGGCAGAGCGGAGTGGAGAGAAGGATATCCAGATAAAGTCCAGATGCAGGTTTTCCTGGGGTGGTCCAGTCTGGTAGTGGGGCATAAAAGCTCCCTTATTATCAGAGCAGGGGTTCCGGTGGTGGGGTACAGTGAGGAGGGAAGGCGTCAAAGCTGTGACAGCGCCGGGGGATCACTCAGGAAGCCATCAGTCCTGTCAGGGAGATGTGTTAGAAGACACGGCCGTGTTCCAAGCTGACAAAAACGAGGCCTGGAGAGCAAACAGACGGCGTCGCCCGGCCGTGACGTCACAGGTATGCGACGCGTTTCGGGATAGGCTAGCCACTCTATGGGGGAGTGGCCGCATTCCTTTCTCAAGCATCCTCTCAAGGATCCTGAAACTGAGCTGCAGAATGGTGGCCAAGACCATACATCGGTTTAACAGGACAGGTTCCACTCAGAACAGGCCTCGCCATGGTCAACCAAAGAAGTTGAGTGCACATGCTCAGGGTTATATCCAGAGGTTGTCTTTGGGAAATAGATGTATAAGTAAGTGCTGCCAGCATTGCTGCAGAGGTTGAAGGGGTGGGGGGTCAGTCTGTCAGTGCTCAGACCATACGCCACACACTGCATCAAATTAGTCTGCATGGCTGTCATCCCAGAAGGAAGCCTCTTCTAAAGATGATGCACAAGATAGCCAAAAACAGTTTGCTAAAGATAAGCCGACTATGGACATGGATTACTGGAACCATATCCTGTGGTCTGATGAGACCAAGATAAACTAATTTGGTTCAGATGGTGTAAAGCGTGTGTGGCAGCAACCAGGTGAAGAGTACAAAGACAAGTGTGCCTTGCCTACAGTCAAGCATGGTGGTGGGAGTGTCATGGTCTGGGGCTGCATGAGTGGTGCCGGCACTGGGGAGCTACAGTTCATTGAGGGAACCATGAATGACAACATGCACTGTGACATACTGAAGCAGAGCATGATCTCCTCCCTTCAGAGACTGGGCCGCAGGGCAGTATTCCAACATAACAACCCCAAACACACCTCCAAGATGATCACTGCCTTGCTAAAGAAGCTGAGGGTAAAGGTGATCGACTGGCCAAGCATGTCTCCAGACATAAACCCTATTGAGCCTCTGTGGGTGCATCCTCAAATGGAAGGTGGAGGAGTGCAAAGTCTCTAACATCCACCAGCTGTGGAAGAGGACTCCAGTGGCAATCTGTGAAGCTCTGGTGAACTCCATACCCAAGAGGGTTAATGCAGTGCTGGAAAATAATGGTGGCCACGCAAAATATTGACGCTTTGGGCCCAATTTGGACATTTTCACTTAGGGGTGTACTCACCTTTGTTGCCAGCGGTTTAGACATTAATGGCTGTGTGTTGAGTTATTTTGAGGGGGCAGCAAATTTACACTGTTATACAAGCTGTATACTCACTACTTTGCATTGTAGCAAAGTGTCATTTCTTCAGTGTTGTCACATGAAAAGTTAAAATAAAATATTTACAAAAATAGGTGTACTCACTTTAGTGAGATAATGTATGTAAGACACAGGTATGACTATGGTACAGCTTCAAATAGTTTTCATTTTCAGCTTTTTTTATAGGATGGCAATGAATATTTATATTTTAATATAATGAAATGCATGTGCAGCTAGAGCATAGACCTATGTTGGTGGGCTTTTGTTTTCTTCAAGCAGGTTTTGCATTCCCATACAAAAAATAAATCAACCGCAGGTCAGTTGCACCTGTCAGTAAATTCATAATGGTCTCATATTAAATTGATTCTATTGACACAGGTGGACAATATGTGGGTTAGGAGACCAAATGGTGTTTCCAGGATCCTTTTTGGAACCCCCTTCATAATTTTTTTCCGACACCTAAAAACCAAAACAAATTTAAGCCCATTTGTTTCCTAAAGTATTATTTACAGTGTTTATTAGTTTGATGACTAAAGTAATAAGCAGAATTGTGTTCGAAGCACAGAAACAGCCCATTAAAAATGTTTTGTGCATGCCTGGGAATTTCAACCTTTGGGTTCTTAGAAAATCAGGAAGAACTCCGGACAGCCGCACACCGGGAAAATAAAATTCAAAATGGTTTATTTAAAAGCAAAAAATCACTTCAATCCAGACACGGCAAAAAGGGGGGTACAGAGCTGACGCGTTTCGCACTACAACTAGTGCTTACTCATAGGGTTCTTAGAGTAAAACGGAGATTTAAACAGTAGCCGAACTCTGAAAGCGGTGTCCAGAACTAGTCACCAATCTAAAGTGACACTAAACTCTAATGCCGCGTACACACGGTCGGAATTCTCGTCGGAAAAAGCTCTGATGGTTTTCCCGTCGGAATTCCGACGGAATTTCGCTCAAACTGTCCTGCCTACACACGGTTACACCAAATTCCGACGGTCAATAACACCACGCCTTAAAAAACTTTCGACCGCACTATAAAAAGGGAAGTTTAATGCTTCTGAACATGCGTCAAATTGTTTCCGAGCATGCGTCAGAATTTTGCGTGTCGGAATTGCATACACACGATCGGAAAATCCGATAGAAAGGTTTTCCGTCGGAAAAATTAAGAACAGGTTCTCAATCCAAAATCCGTCGGAAATTCCGATAGAAAAAGACCGATGGGCATACACACGGTTGGAAAATCCGATGAAAAGCTCCCATCGGACTGTTTCCATCGGAAATTCCGACGGACTTTGGATTGAGAACCTGTTCTTAATTTTTCAGACGGAAAACCTTTCTATCGGATTTTCCGATCGTGTGTATGCAATTCCGACACGCAAAATTCTGACGCATGCTCGGAAACAATTTGACGCATGTGAACTGGCATTAGGGCCAGTTCACACCAGATGCAGTTCCATACGGTTCAGTTTTTTCTGCAAAAATACAGTTCTGGTCAGTTTCCGGTCAGTTTCTGGTGCAGAAACTGACTGCAAGGCGTGAACTAGAGCCATTGGAATACATGGAAAACACTGTGCATGCATTTTTAGTGCAGAAAAAAAGCACACGGAACTGAACGGAACTGCGTCTGGTGTGAACTGGTCCTTAACCTCATTGTGACCGCCGGCTGTCAAATGACGGCCAGGCGGCGCAGCTCTGAGCGTGGGAGGGCGTCATATGACGTCCCCCCCTTCTGTGCACTCCAGGGAGCGGGAGCGCGCGCGCGCGCGCGCGCGCTCTCGCCGTGTCACTGGGCACCCGATGCGCGTGCCCAGCGGCCGCGATGTCCGCTGGGCACCTGCGATTGCCCGGTAACACAGCGGGACCGTGGATCTGTGTATGTAAACACACAGATCAACGGTCCTGTCAGAGGAGAGGAGCCGATGGTGTGTTCTCTGTACAGAGAAACACCGATCGGTCTCCTCCCCTTGTGACTCCCCTCCCCCACAGTAAGAATCACTCCCAGGGAACATAATTAACTCCTCCCCGCCCCCTAGTGGTTAACCCCTTCACTGCCAGTGTCATTTATACAGGAATCAATGCATTTAAATAGCATTGATTGCTGTATAAATGACAATGGTGCCAAAAATGTGTCAAAAATGTCCGATGTGTCCGCCATAATGTCGCAGTCACAATAAAAATCGCTGATCACCGTCATTACTAGTAAAAAAAAAAATATTAATAAAAATGCTATAAAACTATCCCCTATTTTGTAAACGCTTTAACTTTTGCGCAAACTAATCAATAATCGCTAATTGCGATTTTTTTTAACCAAAAATATGTAGAAGAATACGTATCGGCCTAAACTGAGGAAAAAAAATGTTTTTTTATATATTTTTTGGGGATATTTAGTATAGCAAAAAGTAAAATATATTGTTTTTTTTTTTAAATTTGTCGCTCTTCTTTTGTTTATTGCGCAAAAAATTAAAAACGCAGAGGTGATCAAATACCACCAAAAGAACCACCTCTATTTGTGGGGAAAAATGATAACAATTTCATTTGGGTACAGTTTCGTATGACTGCGCAATTGTCATTCAAAGTGCGTCAGCGCTGAAAGCTGAAAAATGGCTTGGTCAGGAAGGGGGTGAAAATGCCATGTACTGAGGTGGTTAAAGAAGAAACCTGTTAGAGCCTCTAGTTAGAGCACAGCAGTGACATCACCAAATCTCATGAGACTAGCAGGTAGAGGTAGCAGTGCCTTAAAGTGTTACCAAACCCAGGAACCTGCATCCACTATATCTGGTCTTCAACAGTACACAGAACATGGAAATGCAATTATTTTAGTAAATATAAACTGCTAAATAGCTTTTCCCATCAGCGGTATATGCTGATTGGCCCCATGCTGATCACATGCACCCTCCTAAGGAGGAAAAAAAAAAAAGAAGTCTTGGCTTCATACAGGGGTGCATAAAAGTTGCAGTCTTTGCTTGTTTGTGAAAATGTAAAAATCCTTTTTTTTAATTTACACAAATTGCTGCTTAGCTTAAAACAGTGCTCTTCTGAGTAACTTGATTGCCAAATCTGAAGTTGACTAAAACAAAGCTTTCCCATCTTATGGTGGACATAGGTCTTATGAAAACAATGAGTAGTAGGAAATCTGTACATCTTGAACAAGTCATATGCCATTAACATCCATCAAGATCTGCCTTCCTAATCAGCAGCATGAAAAATGCTGCAATTTCAAAAGGGAAACGTCATCTTTTGCACCCATATTTAGGGTATAACATGTACATTGATGCAAATTGGTTATCCCCACAATATCTTTATAAAACATGCTGGGAATTTGGGAAACACTGTTCTGGATCCAGAGAAAGAACATCTGAAAGTTTGAAAAAGCTGACAAAGATAAAGAGCATGTGCTTTAACATACCATAGAACATCCACACTTACCATTTCCCTTTAAGTGGATGTAAACCCCAATTTTTTTTTTTGATGTCATAATAAGAAATAAGATTTCCTTTCATTTGAGCCCAGTCTTGCCACACAGATTTACTTGAGGCCTGAGCAATCCTCTTTTATTGTTCAGTTAGAGAAATCTTGACAAAGTCTTGAAAACTTTGTCAAAAACGCCCCCTGGCTGTGAGTGACAGGTGATTTACATCATGCACTAGCCTGAGACAGGTTATCATCAGATCACTGGATGTTCTATTCTGCCCAGCTCTGACTACATACATGTCCCCTAAATCACTTGTCTGTTTATAGTCTGCTGACTGTTCACTGCATCCCATGATGAGAAACATCCAGTCAAAACACAGTAAAGCTGGGAGAGCTGGAGGGGAGGGGGTGTGAATTGTGAACTTTTTACACAGGATGTGCCCGTCTCAGGCTAGTGCATGAGATATGTAAATCACCTGTCACTCACAGCAAGGGGGCGTTTTTGACAAAGATTTCAAGACTTTGTCAAGATTTCTCTAACTGAACAATAAAAGAGGATTGCTCAGGCCTCGAGTAAATCTGTGTGGCAAGACTGGGCTCAAATGAAAGGAAATCTTATTCTCTACATTATGACATCAAAAAAAAATAAAAATAGCCTTACCCCACTATTAGATAAAATGACTTCCCCCTTTATCTGCTCCATCATTGAACACATTCACAAAGCTGAGAACTACTTGTGAAAATGGCTTTGTTAGCACTGACCTGAGCATTGCTCTCTGGGTAAATAGAATAGCAATATGCATTAGCCAATGTCCATCCCAAGCATGGCAATAGTTACAGTATGTATAGGTACTTTTGTTAGTGGCAGATGTTATTATGCAGTACTGTTTAATCTGATTAATAGGCTGCATATACCATCAAAATGTTAACCATTTCCCAACATCTCAATGGATACCATGCAAGTCACAGAAGCACACTGTTCATTTATTGACACCATTGGTTAGGATAATTATTATTTTTTTGTTTTTTAATCTATTGTTCCTCTCTCTCTCTCCCAGATAAAACGGGACCTCTACATCTTCTACAGAGCAGTCTTCTCCTTTTGACAGATGCGGAGAGATTAAAAGAAGCTATGAAAAGAAAAAAAAAGGAGAGAAAAGAGGGTATTATCAAGTGGCAGATAAATGCGCAGTGATTAAAGCTTATCAGCCAAAGAGCATTAACGTTATTAGCATTCAGCAGCAGTAAAGAAAATAGTGGTTAAGGAAAGCAAAAAGCCATAAAACTTGACAGATACACAAATAGATTAATATACTAATGGCCATCCAACTTCAAGCAGACCTGTATTAAACCTAAACCTGTAAAAAATAGGTAAACAAAAGGTTTACCTAAAAGGACAAAAATGTAATTATTCAGGTGTATTTAAGACCTTACATCTATCCAACTGGTAATCGCAAATGGTGCAAACCAAAGTATAGAAGGTTTCCAAACATTATACCCGTTCATAAACAAAATATAAAAAAGGATTAAAAAAATTAGGTAAAATTAAAATGAAAACTTCTCTGAACAAATGAAGAAGTGCATTATCAAACCTTAAAGTGGTTGTAAACCCATTACAACCACTTTAACCTACAGGTAAGCCTAGATGAAGGCTTAGCTGTAGGTGCAAGAAATATCTCCCAAACCTAAAAGGTTTAGGAGATATTTGCAGAAATAGCAGCACCGATGTCTACGGCGCATGCGTCATAGACATCGGGCGCAGGCGCACTGAGCGTGCCGTTTCCAATGACGATCATGCCGTTAGTGGCGGCACCAGGGTGCATGCGCGAGATTGGCGTCGTCGCTGCTCCGGCCAGTCAAAGCGCCAGAGCAGCGATACCGGGAAGACACGCCAAGTCAACATGTCAGCGACGGAGGAGGTGAACGAGGGTTGCTTCGGGGGCTCCGATCTCAGGTAAGTAATTCATAATGAGCTAGTATGCTATGCATACTAGCTAATTATGCCTTTGTCCTGCAGGGTGTTTTTTTTTTTTTTTATTAAAGAGAGGGCTTACTGCCTCTTTAAAGTGGAACGTCACCCAAAAGGGGAAGTTCTGCTTTAAGGCCTCTTCCCTCTCGTTAATAAAATGGCACTTTTGAGAAAGGGGGAGAGTGGGTACCTGATTTGGAATTTGTCTCCCTCCCCTCGCAGTCTTCTGGGACATGTCACAGGTCCCAGAAGACTGCAGGACTATTCACAATGATGAGCGTGGCTCGTGCATGCGCATTGGGCACCTGGCTGTGAAGCTGTAACAGCCAGGTGCCCACAGTTCAGATGCTGGAGACAGAAGAATGTAGGTGAAAACGGCTGGGGTGAGCACAGTGCTGGATCATAGGACAGGTGAGTGGCTGTTTATTAAAATACATTTTTACACAGGAGACTGGGGCTCCTCTTTAAGGGTTTGTTCACACCAGCGCACAAAACAATCTCACGATGTGCAGGCTGGTGTTCCAGGTGTACGAATGGCACCTTTTTCTTTTAACTTCATGGGAATATCACAGATAACATGCGAGTTGTGGTGCATTGTGGAACATGTCTACATTTTTACGCAATGCACTGCACCCCACCTTAAAGGGGAAATTCAGTTTGTTTCCCTACAGCACATACTGTAGCGGTTGGCTTTTAAAAAACAGGTACTCACCAGTACCTGGAGTCTAGTGCTGGTTCTTGCAGCCATCAGCTGAACCACATGGCACACTGAATTATCCTTCAGCCTTCTGTGACACAAGACAAGACAAGTCCAAGGAGACCACTACATGGGTTTGTGGCCACCACGTTTTTAAATAAAGTTTTAATTATAATATAAAAAAAAAAAGCGCAGGCTTGTCACAAAGCTTTCGGGCGGGAAACACGTTTTTCCGCACGTGTGGGGCTGGGGGGGGGGGTCTATAAAAACCCCTGATGTGACAGGTCCCACTCACAGTTGTCCTGGATCGGCTTGGTTGAGCTTCTCCCTCCTCCCACTCTTAAGTCGCAGGCACCATTATGTGGTTTTGTCACCCTTGAATCAAGGGGGGGGACTTTGTTCTTTTTAAATATATTCATTTATAGCTCAAGTTCTATGACGGAGCAAATTTTAGAGTTTGTTTTAAATTTTAATTATACATTATTTATTATTATTTGAATAAAGCTTATTAGATTTCAATACCAATAAAGGTGCCGCGGCCGCTTTAATACCAAATCTTTGTGTTGTGTGTTTTATTAATATTTAGTCATTAAGTGTGCGATCTACAATCCCATGCGAGAGAGGAGGCATCGGGGCAAGTTGCTCCATCCTCAACTAGTCAAGGATTGCAGAAGTAGGAGCAGGTACTTGCCACCTTCCTTAAAATAAAAAGAACAAACCTGCAACTCAGTTACACGCTGGAGGGGAGGGAGTGAATTAGTGGTACCTCACATTTTGAGTGAAGCTCTGCTTTAAGGCAGCATTACGGTATGTACAGGTCACATAGAAAACAATTATTTCCTGTGTGCCCTGGCAGTGACCCTGCATTGATTTGTGCAGAACTTATTCAGTTCTGCATTCATTACATTTTTTTTTTTTTTTTTTTTTTAATGCAAGCACCTGAATCGGACTTTGATCAGCCTCTTTCAATCGCTGTACAGCAAAGCTTAGACTTGGAGAAAGAGAAGCAAAGGAGCCAGCACGTTGTACTGCAGTGTTCATGTGCTAATAAACAGCAAGTGTGAGAGGGAGCAGGGGGTCATCAGTCTTCTGCTTCTCCTTTTATTGTCTAGTCTCTGACTGGGAGGGGAAGGAGAAGACCAGACCTGTGTTAATGGCAGAAGAAAAAATAAAAAAAATTAGGCTGCGCTTTGTGGCAGAGCTTTGTAAACCTCAGGATTGAACCCACAGAAATACAAATCCCGTGACAGGAAAACCAGCTTCTTTTGCACAGAATGTCTTTCTTCTGTGTATTTAGCCATTTACTTGGAGTTCAGGTTTTAGACCACTTTCACACTGGGGCGTTTTTCAGGCATTTTTTCAGGCGCTTTAGCGTAAAAAAAAAAAAACGCGACTGTAAAGCGCTTGAAAGAAGTGCCCTTTCACACTGCCAGCGCCCGAAAAACACTCGTAAAGCACCGCTTAAACTAGCGGGGCTTAACCAGCGTTTTTCGAGCGCTAGTGGGGCGCTTTTAACCTCTGCTAGTGGCCAAATAAAGGGTTAAAAGCGCCCACAAAGCGCCGCTGCCAAAAGCGCTTTTCAGGCGTTTTGCAGGCGCTTCCCATTGATTTCAACGGAAAGGGGCGATTTAGGAGCGGTGTATTTACCGCTCCAAAAGCGCTGCAAAGAAGCTGCTTGCAGGACTTTGACGCCCTGCCAGCGCAGCGCACTTGGGCTTTCACATTGGGATTGCAGTTGCGGCTTCTTTCAGTCACTTTACATGCGCTTATTTTAACACTAAAGCGCCTGAAAAACGCCATAGTGTGAAAGGGGTCTCGGTGTGAAAGCACTCGGGCTTTCACATTGGGATTGCAGATGAGGCTTCTTTCAGGCGCTTAACAGGCGCTTTTTTTTTAACGCTAAAGCGCTTGAAAAATGCCTGAAAAAAGCCCCAGTGTGAAAGGGGTGTAAAGAATAAACTTTTTTGCTTATGCCGTAACAATTTACCTACTAAAATCCTTTATCATGAATTGCTTTTTTAATCATTGCTTTTTTTTCTTCCAGCTCATAGGGACCCTATACGGAGTCTCAGATGGACAGTCTACAAGTGAGCTTTCTAGAAACCCAGAATGCTTTATAAAACAATGTCATGACAGACCATGTATTAAACATTTATTTTTAAAATTAGGCTTTTATACAATAAAAATGTCACATACCTACATACACTTTTAGAAATTCAACAAAACAGGAAATACAGACCAAGAATTTTGCGATTGCAAAATGCAGCATGTACAATGACAACACACAGCAGGGAATTGCGGGCCCCTTGGAGCCGAATGCAGGGTTGCTATGGCGACTCCTGCACCCCTTCACGCTACGCCCATGGGCAGAACATTAACAGACAAGGTCATTGCACAATCTAGATAGATTAGGTAATGGTATTGTTGTGTCTATGGGCTGTTCATAAAAAGGATTTAAGGATCAGAGAATAATGAATTCAGTCTACATTAAAGTTGATGAAACCTCAAACTCGTGTTATCAAGTTTTTATTTACTACAATACAAAAAACATACAGACCGATATAAAAAGGACAAAATTGAAGCCACGAAATGACTATAGGACAGAAATGCTTTGGGTGTAACATTTTAGGAAGGTATGGGTCATGCAACATCATCAAAACATTAAATGACTAAACAAATACAAAGGGTTACACCTTACAATAAAGCCTTTAATGTATAACCTACTAATATTTAAAATACTCCGGAAATTTAAGGAGAATCCATTTTCCATAGTTCTAGAAAGCAATAATATAGTGCAAAGCCAAAAATGTGCAGTGATGCATACAAACCAACAAGGATTCAATTTTTTTTGCCTGATCACTCACTCAATCTAAAGACTACATTCTGATTGGTTATCCAAGATCACTACACATCACACCTGTCAAGTGACAGCTTAAACAGAGGAAATCTTCAGTAGATAAATCCTTTAAACCATTTACAGACCGGAAGATTTGGCTGCTTAATGACCAGGTCATTTTTATGCTGCTTTAACTGGCAATTGCACAGTCGTTAAACAAACACTGTGCCCAAACAAAATTGACGTATTTTTTTCCCACAAATAGAGCTTTCTTTGGTGGTATTTGCTCACCTCTACGGTTTTTATTTTTTGTGCTATTAAAACAAAAAAGAGTGACAATTTTAGAAAAAAAAAAAACTATATTTTTTTTACATTTTGCTATAATAAATATCCCCAAAAATGTTTTAAAAAACAAAAACAAAATTTCTTTCTCAGTTTAGGCCAATATTAATTCTACATATTTTCGGTTAAAATAAAATAAAATAAAAAATTTAAAAAAAATCGCTAAAAGCGCATATTGATTGGTTTGCGCAAAAGTTATAGCATCTACAAACTGTGGGAAAGATTTATGGCATTTTTATTTTTTACTAGTAATGGTGGTGATCTGTGATTTTTAGCAGTATTGCGGCTGACAGATCGGACACCTTTGACACATTTTTGGGACCACTGACATTTATACAGCGATCAGTGCTATAAAAAATGCACTGTTTACTGTGTAAATGTCACTGGCAGGGAAGGGATTAACACTATGGGGCGATCAAGGGTTTAAATGTATGTTCCCTGGGTGTGTTCTAACTGAGGGGGCTAGGACTGAGTAAGAGAGGAGACATCGTTTGTTCCTACTAAGTGGGGAAAAATGATATATGTCTCTTCTCTCCTGACAGAACAGGGATTTGTGTTTTTACACACACAAATCCCTGTTCCTGCTCTCGTGCATGCAATCGCGCCCACCGGCCACGCACATCGGGTTCCCCGCCGTGCGCGTCTGCTATCGCCCTTAAAAAAAAAAAAAAAAAAAAAAGGTACAGACGCACCCATACGGCGATTCGCAGGAACAAACCACTTTGCCGCCGTATATTGGCGTGAGCCGGTCGGCAAGTGGTTAAAACCAACACCAGCCAATACCTTTATTCCATATAACAGGACAGAGTTAGAACCTCAGGTTTCTATTGCTGTCTGTGTTCTTGTTGGGAAGATTTCACCTTATTTAATGTCCAGGTAAAGAGAGGCCAGAAGGTTAGGAAGTGGGGGAAAATTTCTCCAATTGGGACAGACGGCAACAAAAGCACTTTAGTAGGATGGGGAAGGTTAAAACCTATTGAGAGTTCATCGTCATTGGTGCTTTTCTGTCCCCGTGATGGTTGTTTACCGTATTACTTCTTCTGAAATCCAAGTGAAGGGAAAGTTTGCTAGTGGGGGGGTGACAGAAAGCAATACAAAATTACAGATAATCTAACCCTTCCAGGGGGGACTGACAACTCATGGGGCCCCCGGGCAATAGGAGATTATGGGGCCCCCAGGCAATCAGAGATTATGGGGCCACACAGTATACACACATACACAGTATACACAGACATGTTTCTACTGGCTGAGAAGGTACTGGAGAGGTGGGGCAGCTATAATCTTGGGATTTTTAGACCAAAAGGATGTTGGTAAGGGACATTTCAGAAACAGATGTAAAAAAAAACACAGATTTTTACATACTGTCCCTGGTTTTACTGAGGCTGGCAACCCTGATGGGGCCCCCTAGTGGCCCGGGGCCGAATGGTCAGTCCGCCCCTGAACCCTTCCCTGCTCTATTAAAACAAATGATTCAGCTACAGTTAGCTTTAACTTAGCAAGAAGGCTCAGGAGATAAAACAGAACTAATAAACGTCTTAATGCAAAAAGAATCAAAGGGACTCAGGGGCGGACTGACAACTCATGGGGCCCCTGGGCAATCAGAGATTATGGGGCCACACAGTATACAATCACACAGTATACACATACATGTACACACAGTATACACAGACATGTTTCTATTGGCTGAGAAGGTACTCGAGAGGTGGGGCAGCTATAATCTTGGGATTTTTAGACCAAAAGGATGTTGGTAAGGGACATTTCAGAAACAGATGTAAAAAAAAAACGCAGATTTTTACATACTGTCCCTGGTTTTACTGAGGCTGGCAACCCTGATGGGGCCCCCTAGTGGCCCAGGGCCCTCGGGCAGTGCCCGAGTGGCCGAATGGTCAGTCTGCCCCTGAAGGGATATAATATAAGGGACTATATGTGGTAGTTCCCAGCAGGGGGTGAGTCCTCCTTAACCTTGATTGAAAAAAAAAAAAAAAAAAAAAAGGGAAGAGCAAATAATCTTTCTTTATACCCGGGTTCTGACTGCTTTCTGTAGGTGCTGATTAGGTTTACTGGGTTTCACGCCAGGTTCCTAGAAAAGCTGATGCCCAACACTGCAGCACTGTATAGGAGCATATTTTTGTGGGATCTTCGGCATACCCAGGATCCCATAAGAAGAGCCAGAGTGTAAAAGGAAAAAAAAAAAAAAAAGGGAGGGAGGATTACGACCTGGAAGTGCTGGCATGTTATGAGCGTGTAGCAAGGCACTGGAGGGGTAACTGGAGTGCTGCACAGTAGCCTCACCCCGATTAACACAGAGAAAGGTCATCAGAATACTACTTTTTATTTTAAATGAGAAAATTGGTTTAGAAAAAGGACTATATATTATACTGATCTATTTGAAGAACAGAAGCCAAGCTTGGAGTCCACTTGTAATATGAGAGTTATAAATAAGATAGGCAGACTAAATAGGTATGTTCATAAGAAAAAATAGCTTCTTTATGATAGAGTTGTAATAAAGCCCTGATTTACCCTCAATGTAGGGTGCCATGTTTAAAGTTACATTTTGATATTAGTCTGTAAACATTTATCAATTTCAGTAGTAATTTTAAATAAAATAGAATTTTTTTTTTTTTAACATTTTTTTTAAGGCAAATACTTATAAAGCACTGTTGGGGTGACACACCTTGACTGAAGCTTAATAGGAAGGTTTTGGGTTTTTAGTATTTTTTTACAAACACATCAGATATATATATATATATATATATATATATATATATATATATATATATATATATATATATATATATATATATATACACATATATATATATACATATACATATACATACACATACACACACACACACATATACACACACATACACATATACATATATAAATTTGTGCTCATAAGTTTACAGAATTTATGATTTCTTGGCCATTTTTCAGAGAATATGAATAACGCAAACTGTTCTTTCACTCATGGTTGGTGTTTGGCTGAAGCCATTTTTTTATCAGTCAACTGTTTACTTTTTTTAAATCATAATGGCAACAGAAACTACCCAAATGATCCTGATCAAAAAAGTTTACATACCCCAGTTCTTAATACGATGCATTGCCCCCTTTAACATCAATGACAGTTTGAAGTCTTTTGTAGTATTTGTGAAAGAGGCTCTTTATCAGATGGTAAAGCTGCCCATTCCTCTTGACAAAAAGCCTCCAGTTCTTGTAAATTCTTGGGCTGTCTTGCATGAACTGCACGTTTGAGATCTCCCCAGAGTAGCTCAATGATATTGAGGTCAGGAGACTGAGATGACCACT